>VWZK01002711.1:163274-345941 GCA_013396935.1 Baryphthengus martii
AAAAAACCCCTGAAAAACACAGATACACTTTTCTAAGCTGGTGAACTTTGACAACGCTAAGTTGAAAAATTTGAAAAATCCCAGCAGCTTCTCTTGCAAGTAGTTCCTATGCATACCCCAGAGTTTTAGCTAGTTTCAGCCAGTTTACAGAAGATTTGTATGTATACATTATTCTTCAAGCTCTGTTTTCTTGTTCTTGCTGTCTGGAATGCAGTTTTAGTCAGCAGTTTTGGGATGCAGGGTCTTTAGAAGATGCACATGACGGGAAGAAGAAAGCATTGTCTCATTAAAATATGTCCATTTAAAAACCAATTTCCTTTTCGTCTAAACTGGGGAAGAGTTGAAACACTTTACTGAACATGAGTGTGCATGGTCACTCATTTAAGGAGTGGGATATCTCACCTGTAGAAAGCCCTAGAGATTAGGCCTGAATGTGAGAGTGGGATTCATCTATCAGGTCACCCTGTGCTCCTTTTTTAGGAGTCTTCTTTAGTGAAAGGAGAGATACAGCTGGGTTTGGGGCATCATTTATTCCATTAGTTTCAGACCATTTCCCTCTACTGACCATGAAAGAGCCCAGGTGGAGACCTTTAACTGATATATGCATCCAAGCTGCAGTAAGATGCCTCTCTACTGAGATGACCGAGAGCTCTAATTCCAGCTAGGAAACCTTCTGCTCTTCATGTACCACTCAGTCTAGTTGGTACTAACAAAGTCTGAGGCTGAAGGTTTAACACCCTTTATTGGATCATGATCCAGCTGTTTCCATCAGAGTCTTACTAGACCAATAAAACAACTATTCATCATCATGATCTAGCGCAGAGACTACGGTTAATAATAATTAAAAATTTGTGCCGATTGAAACATGAACAAAATTGGAATGCCTTAAAATTATTTCCAGCACTATATATTGCTAGCCTCACTGTTCTTTTTCCGCCTCTGCTCTCCTAGGTGCTGTTGGTGACTGGAAGAACCATTTCACTCCAAAACAGAATCGAAGATTTGAGGAGATATTTAATGAGAAAATGAAACTTAGTAAAATGGCAAAAAGTCTCACCTATGAATTTTGACTCCATGAGAAGAAGACCACCCCGTTATCAATAAAGACAGACAGAACAGTTGGTGGGAAATTCTGAATGGGGGCTCCCATCCAGTTTACAATCCTCCCAATAGAAAGGATCGTAGACATGAGATTTCGAGGACAGGAAAATTCGACACAATGCCAGAGCTAAACTCAGTTTTCAGCCGGCAGATGTATATGGTTTTACGGATTCAGGCGTCAGACCCATTTTTCTATTTTATCACTTATTTATTTTTTTTGCTCTAGGGGGATACAAATGGACTTCTTAGATCTGATTTAGGAATTTTACCAAAGATGTTAATGAAAAAACCCAAAAAGCAAACCCGTATGAATCCGACTATATAAAAAGTCATCATAAGAAAACGACCAAAGATTTGACCCCAGATTCACTCTCTCCCTGATCTATCATGATTTGGAAAGTGCCTATGTTATCGGATTTTGTCATTGTTACTAAAGTGAAAATTGCAGCTGCCTGTTTGAAGATCTGAAATGAAGTTCATTTACAAAATGTCCTTTTTTTTTTTTTTTTTTTTTTTTTTTTTTTTACAATACGTAGTGCTTTGATGTAACTTATTTCTGTGCCAGGTACTGTATAGGCCTTGTGTTTTAAATGCAACTGATATAAATCCATGTAAATGTCTGCACTGTATGTTGGAGAATTATAAACATGGGTTTATACCACTTGAATTTCTTCCTATTAAAGTGCTTATTTCCAGTGTTTTGATGAGAACCATTTTACTTCACAGTCCTTGCACAACAGAACTCAACACTTCCACTGTGGCAAACAAGCCACTACTCAGGGACAGTTTAATCTGAACACGACTTACTTATTTACCCTGCCCTGATAAGACAGACTTCCCAGGAATCAGCTGTCTGTGTTTACATCCAATAGACTGATCTAGGAACACAGTGAAGATTTTTCTTCTGATTTATTCTGTGTTTTCTCTCCTCACCTTCAATTTGCTTTGTAGGCTGGTTTTAAGGACTAGTCCTTCCCAACCATACAATTCCAAGGCATCAGCAGGCATTAAAAAAACCATAGCAAAAGCTGATCAAAAAGAAACTCACGCAAACAAGCAGACTTAGTCTGTCTTGTCTCCTCTGTGCTCTGAAGGTACACATTTGTAACTCAAGCTCATTCCCTGGGTGTTTGGTTTCTGAAAAGCTGAGGTGTGGCCCTGTTTACAGTGGACACGAACGCTCTCCCTAGCCACGCGTTTCATACGTGCCACGCAGCCCTTTCGGTTCACACCTCGTTTGCGCAAGCTGACATCAGGACCTACCGATTTTTTCCATCTGCACAAACGAGACGGAAGTTAGGTGCTGAGATCAGTGAGAGAAAAGCCTGGTCAACTGCAGATCCTTGCGACTTCCCAACTCAACACAATTCAAGGAAGATTCTGCCCTGAGCAACTTACGCAAATGACCCATTTGGAAACCAGAAGTCGGTTTGCGTTGCCTTGCTCTTCTGACGCTCTCCCTCTAAAATGCTGTGAAGCACAGCTGCTATCCTTTCAGGGGTCATTCTTAATAAAGAGATCTGCAAGATGATGATGCTTGAACATTTTTCTTAGAGACTTATTTTTCCTAGCATTTTGAGTATGGAAAAAAAGTCAAAGGGTTGTTGGGCAAATGAGCTTTACAAGTGAGTTTAAGTGCATTAAGAAGACTGCTGTAAGTAGCATTTATACGCATATTCACAATATGAAAATGTGTGTGAAAGGACAGGGTGAGGACCTGCCCCGTGGGGCAATGAGGGGGGTTAAAGCATACTGTCCTCAACTGCCTGAAAGGGTAGCATTAGAATATAAGGCAGCAAGCGTTCTGCGAGCTGTCTGACCTCTAGTACTGCATTGGACTTTCAAAGTAAAATAAATGGACTTTCAAAATAAAGTTGCTCTCAGTAACACTATGTACTCATACAGCACTTTTAATCTCTGAATGTAGTTTTACTCAAACTTTACGCAATGTATCCTCACCTGAGGGAGAGAGCAGTAACTGGTTGGCAGTGAGTAATAGGCTGAGAAAGAAAGCAGCTTCTGCTAGTAAAACTACAGGGTAGCAGGTCCATCCCAGGCACTAGCAAAGCTCAGTGCAGATTTGGACAATGCAGCAAAACTTGCCTACATGAGAGGTCCAGAAAACTAGGCTGGGCGCTGTTACTAAAGGACAGATGTATGTGATAGTAGCTACTGGCAACTAGGGTCTCCCAGCTGTTGCTGCACCAACCGTGTCTTTCATCCTCTTTTCTCCTACTCTTCCCACTGCTCTGCTACTCCCCCTCCCATTGTGACTGTGGCAGAGGGATTCAAACCGAATTTTTCAAAGAACTGTCAATGCGGCTCCACAAGTAATTTTGGCAGGTCATGAAGATGTTAAATTTTTTTCAAAACTTCCACACTAAGATGTTGTAAAAACATCTCTTCCCATCTTCCTTTTTCTTTCTTTTCTAAAACTTCTGGAGAGAGAGAAATTTCAGCCCTACAAAATATAAACATACTGGTCCCAAATGTACCTAGGCCACAGCAATACTAGGTTTGGAAGAAACAAAGCCCTGTGCAATCTCTATTACATGGAAATGGTTACAGTACTGCTTTCCTATTTGGGTAATATATTCCATCTTCTTGGGTAAGGGCTCTTCTCAAGATTGATTTAGTTAGAGAAGACAACATTAAGCACTGATGCCATCAGAGCTGAGATGTGAGGCTTCTACCTACTTCTGTTGGAGTATCATAGAATGCCAGGTTGGAAGGGACCTCAAGGATCATCTGGTCCAACCTTTGGGTCAGATGAAAATGAAAGAGAGCAAGAGCATTTGGAAAGACAGCAAGAGCATGAACTCACAAGAGTTCTGGCCTTGCTTCAAGGACCTTTTCCTTGAAAACACCACACAACTACCTTCTAAAGTAGCTCTCAGAGAAGAAAAGGTGCTCAGGTGACCATCCTAGCAACCCGACTTTAAGTCACATTAGCTCTGATAAAATGAGTTTGATGCCTAAAACAGTTTCTTGGAGGAAAACAATGGCGAAAAAACTTCTCCAAATAGCTTCAGTAACACCTTGCTGAAGATGCAAGTGAGTCTGGAGAAGTGAGGGTGAAAGCAGGTGGAGGAAGGAAACTGAACCAGTTCTGGTATCCTTTGAACCCAGAATTCATAGGAAAATAGAGAAGACTCAGGCCAGGAGGTCAATTGGTGGATTTCTGCACTGGCTGTAAGTAGAGCAGAGATGCTCAGGGTATCAAGACAAGGGTTTGCCTGTACTCAGGTGTCAGTTGAAAAAGTAAACGTAGAGGACCAGGAGGAATTTCCATAGGGCTTACGTCATGATCAGCCAATGAGTGAGGAAAGACAGTCACAGGCCACAGATAAAGAGTCAAGGGCACTCTTGCCACAAAGACCCAGTGTGGATACGACAGGAGAAATCAAGCCTAACAGAAAGGGCTGAGCTTAAGAGCGAAGGCAATCGCTGAAAGGCCATTTTCAGAAAGGGGGGAAAGGACTGAGTAACCACCTCAGTCTTTCACCACTTCCAGTCTCACAGGTGATCACAATCCACCTTCTTTCAAAGGACCAGCAACCGTGACAGACAATTCTGTAGCAACTTCTCTATTAACTTTGATTGGAGACAGTCCTCTCCTTTTGCTGAATCTTTTTACCTGCCCTGTATAACACAGAGGATAAACTGTAGAAAAGGACAGTGAAAGATGGTGGGTGCGCATTGTGAGACATTGCCCTTCTTGGACTCCCACAGAAAAGGCTTCTCCTTGGCCAAGAGGATTGGAGCACAGCCCCAACAGGAAGCGAGTGGGAGGGAGCAGCTGATAGCTGCTGGAGTGGAAAACCCAATGACAGAAAAGCATGAAGTCACAAATTACATTGCTGTGCCTCCTTGCGGCCTCTTTCCAGACTGGTCCCACAGGCCAATGTGAAGTGGAGAAAAGCCATCATGGGAACAACAGCAACCCCATGGTATCAGAGACATGTCCACTCCAGAGCTCTGTAGCCATCCAGGCTTTCTGCCAGTAAAAAGGGAAGCAGCTCTGCCTCCAGAAGGAACAGAAATGTTTGTTCTTCACTGACATCTATTGACCGCAGAGTTTTAACTGCAAAGCTCTGCACAAGCATTAGGCACTCATTTTTGCAGGATGCTGCGAGGCTCAAAAGTAGAAGCGGACTCTGAAGGGAATCAGACACAGGTTTGAGGGGAGTAAGTCTGTGTCTGGGCACCTGTTGACAGTCCTGATGCACAGGCTGCTTACAAAATCCTTCATTTCTGACTGCCAGTGTCTGCAAGGATATACCTGGGAATGATCAGTTGGCACCACTGAAAATATAAAGATGGGATGATGGGACAGATAACACGTTTACATGCAAGCAAACACTGACATTTAGGAGTGAAAAAAAGCAGATTTTCCTTTTCTGCCTGCAAGGCCTTTCACTGAAACAAACGGCAACTGTGGTTTGTTGTTCTGTCATTAGTGACCTTGCTGAACTATTTAGACCTAATCCAACAGCCAGGTACCTATCACTGTGCTGCTCAAACTGCAGGTAGTTGCCTAGTTACTTCCATTATCCTTAAAAGGGATGAGAAATTAGTCAGTCTAGAGCATTGTCTACTGGCTAAATTAAGAATTTACCTACATCACAGTAATAATTATTTTTAAAAAGGGTATAGCAGGACTTCATTGGCAGGTGAATGAACTGCTATATAAAGCCAACTCATATACCTCGGTGCTAGCTGAGTTCAGACACCAATGACAGCAGCTTAACTGAAGCAGCCCAGACTTGAACTCTCCTGCTTCTCGGCAGGAGCATCACTCCAGACACACTGCAAAGGACAGACCCAGTTAGCTCAGCGTTCTCGACATTGCCATGCACTGCCTGCAACTTCATCCCGAAAACCCTTGCGTCCTGGTTTCGGCTGGGACAGAGTTAATTTTCTTCCCAGTTGCTGGTATGGTGCTGTGTTTTGGATTTAGTGGGAGAATAATGTTGATAACACACTGATAGTTGTTGCTAAGTAGCATTTACCCTAATTTAAGGATTTTGCAGTTTCCCACGTCCTGCCAGTGAGCAGGTGCACAAGAAGCTGAGGGGAGCACGGCCAGGACACCTGACCCAAACCAGCCAAAGGGATAAGCCATACGGTAGAATGTCATTTTTAATTATTAAAAACTTCTTATCTCAAACCACAAGTTGGGTTTTTTTAGCTGTTTTTTTTTTCATAGATTCATAGAATGGTTAAGGTTGGAAGAGACCTTGAAGATCATCTAGTTCCAACTCCCCTGCCAGGGGCAGAGCCACCCCTCACTAGACCAGGTTGTCCAAGGCCCCATCCAACCTGGCCTTGAACACTTTGAGGGAGGGGGCATTCATAACCTCCCTGGGCAACCTGTTCCAGTGTCTCACCAATTCTCCTCCCCATCCCACTGGGAGGGGGCAGGAGTGAGCAAGCAGCTATATGGTGCTTAGCTACTGGCTGGGATTAAACCACAACACCCTGAAACCTCTTGGCTTTCATTATAAATCAAATGCGTTCTATCTTTAACCAAACAAATAGGAAACTTGAGGATCCTCGTTCTTACAACGAGCTACAAGGTGCTCAGTGACATGATGGTGAAAACTTGGCAGTGTATGAAGCACACAAGAGCAAGAAGTAAAAATCAGCAGCCCAGATGTTGTTTTACAGTGAGAGTACACAAAGGACGTTGACATACTGATGTGGTGAGTCTGGAGTAGGGCTTGTTTGTGAGTCATCAGAACTAGTGCCCACAAGACCTGTCCTCCAGTCTGGTGCAAGTGTAGCTCCAGCTCCTGTAAGCAAACACACAGCAGCTTTCATAGACCTGAATGAATCCAAAGGCAGATCATGATAAACGTTTTGAAGAAATCTTTAAGTTCATTAAATCAAATGAATGTGAGTGTTTTATAGTTGTCTAGATCAAATACTTTATCCTATTCTCAGAGCTTTTTAGACCAGGCTTCACCTAATCAATTGCAACACTTCAGTTTGGCATCTCTCATCAGAAGGATCAGTGCCTGGTGAGGCATCCCGTTCCAATCTGAGATTGTGTTGCTGCGGAAAAGATGTAAACAGGAAAAAAAGGTGGGAGAATAAAAACAGTCAAACTCTTACACAGACCATACAGGCAACAAAAAATTGTGCAACTACAGCCTCAGTTAAGTGTTAAATCCCTGGAGAGACTATCTCCACATTTAACTTTGGTATAAGAGCGGCCGTACTAGCTCAGACTTACGTCAGTTTGGCCCAGAAACTCGTCTGCAAGAGTACACCAACAGGGCAAGCACGTGATATTTTCCCGAATATTCTCCCAATCTCCAACTACATTTTGTCCAAGAACTTCTTAAGCAATTTGCCATTAGTATCTATAACCAATGGAATGCTGATTCAGCTGATGTCATCCTGCTCTTACACAGGCCTGTGTGCACCTTTGCCCTATTTTCAATGGAGCTTTTAAGATTAGATGATTAATTCCTATTGGTAATAGTAATGCCATGTCCTGCTTGTCACTGTGTCAGAGCTACACATTGACATTTTAGCATAAGCCACTGATATATATTGTGAAATAAGGACAAAAATGCACTCGGGTATTTTCCATACAAGAAACAGGACGAAGAAACCAAGGTTCAGAACTGGAGGAATGACATTAGGCCTTACTGGTGGAACAAAAGGCCAAAGGCTGTTTCATGTGTGCTGAGGTTTATTAAATGTCTGTAAGACATGCTCAGCTTTGGAAATCCATGAGCTGCAAACATTTTGAGGTCACATGAAAACTGGAAAGTACTGCCAAATATAACATTGCAAATTTATATTCCTCAGGTATCTGCCCTTGGTCATCACTAGTTCCTTCAGTGGCCTTTTCCTAGCTCCCTGTCCGTCTTAGCTTTACAGGTAATTAACATAACCTCCTCCAGTCATCGTTCTTCCAAAGTGCAGAATTTTTACTTGGCTATTGCTCACACCAAACCTGATTCCTTCCTTTCATCACCCATTTTGTCCTCCCACAAACCTTTAGAGTGCTGCTACAACCTTTTTAATACGTAAGAAGCAAAAGATGCAATATTCATACACGCAAGTCACTGATTTATACAGTGGAATAATTACTTTTACCCTTTCTGTTCTATACACTTTTCCTACTAATGCCTAAAATTCAGTTTGCTTTTTTAACTGCTAGCACACACTTCAAGCCAATAGATTTCTTCCTGGATTTTAACTGCTGAGTAGAAATGCCTACTTTTTACATATGATATTAAGATTGTTTTTTTATTAAGCTCATCTTACTATATATAATTCAGTTTCATCAGCCCTGCTCTTTACTAACCTGAATCACTTGGTATCATTGCCTCCACTTTGCTGCCTCCTCATTCCCTTTAATATCTTTTCTATAAACAATTAAAAAAATCCATCTGTCTGCAAAGAGAAGATCACAGGAGCCCTTTCAGGGGAAGTGGTCTATAATGCTACAAAGGTATGGGAGACAGCTATAGAATGGGATTGCTCCCACATGTTTCTTTTTCCTTCAGTATCTATAGCAGTGAAAAAGCTCCATTGAGCCAGAGCCACACACAAAAACATATCTAGGATCAGAAATGCGGATAGACAAATTTGTCCATGAACAAAAGAAAGAAAACCTACCACCCTGTTTTACTTCCACTGGACTTACCTTATTATTGCCCTCATTATTGCTGACATTTAGGATAATTGGTCCTGTTGGGTGTAACTGGATTCATTTGGAGTTATTTCTGGAAACAGGAAATAGGGTTTTAAGAGCACACTAATAGAAAATATAATGTAAAAAACCCCAAAAAAACCCCACAAACAAAAACCTCCAGGCATGGGTTTTGGAAAAGCTGGTTAACTAATGTTTGCTCCAAGTTTAAAAGAACTTGAAGTTACAATGTATTATAGCAACTCCCTGACCTCAAAAGCCTGAGTTTTATATGATTTGTATTGATTTGAAGCGAACTAAGGTCAGAATACGTTGGATCATCCACAGTAAACAGGACAGAACCAGAGAGAAATATATATTGAATAGGACAAAGATCAGACAAAAATAAATGAATGGAGGCAGAAGTAGGTGAAGGGGTAACCCCTACCCCTTGTGCCAAAGTCAGCACATGAAATGGCAATATATTGTCGTCTGACCTCCTCTGCTCTCAACTCTCCTGTTAAGAGCCACTAAACAGCCAAAACCAATAGAGATCTCCACGACTAACCTAAATAGGAATTCTCTCCAAGAATATCCTGCCAAACAATTCTCAATATGCTCCACCCAATTTGTAAGATTATCCTTCTATAGAAATACTGGGCTGGCTTTGACAGCTCAGAAAACGGAGGGATGAATTCCACCTTTTCACAAGCACAGGTGCAAAGAGCACAGCGCTGAGAACTTGCTGTTTGAAAACATGAAATGCAGGCAAGTGAAGAAGTTCATTAAAGAGAGTATAACCATACACACAAAACACTCAATATTTGCTTCTAAGACCAGATCAAGATTTTGAGTAACCAACTGTGCATACAATTAATCTGGGCATTAAATTTGCCCACCTTTATCAGATATAATTAATTTGTGTGGCACGTGAACTTGTATCCTGTAAATCATAACACTTCCAAATTCATCCTAAACCACCCCATAACCATTCTCTACTCGAGACTAAAGAAAACTGTTGATAGCAAATTTCAGCCAATCAACTGCTTTTTTTTCATAACAGCTTATTACAAATCATTACAAAGTCAAACAGAAAAAAGCAAAATTGTAATAAAACAGCCCACATAATCTAAGATCTTTTTTGGAATATACCAGACAATTTAAAGTAAAAAAACAGTGCTCATATGACCAAAAGGAATTACTCCAAAACTAGCCCACTGTAACAAAAATGACCACTGAAATCTAGTCTGAGTGAACACCACACCTCTAATGAAAGGCAATCGCGGCGCCAGGATACACACTGAAACAACAGGCATTGGCAAGAGCTGCTGCATTTTTCAAACTTGCCTGGGACCTAGGAGTTCCCCTTTAAGGTTACTGTTAGAATTATCCTTGCTGTCTCTGTCTCTGTGACCGCTAAATCCTTGATACAATTGAGGATCTTCTGTAAAATCAAGAGGAGTAATTAAGACGTGGATTGAGAGCAGCCCTGCAGAGAAGGATTTGGGGGTGCTGACTGATGAAGCACTGAACATAAGCGGGCAATGTGAGCTGGCAGCCCAAAAAAGCCATCCATATCCTGGGCTGCATCAAAAAATGTGCGGCCAGCAGGTCAAGGGAAGTGATTCTGCCCCTCTACTCTGTTCTTGTGAGACCCCCACCTGGAGTATGTGTCCAGCTCTTCAGCCTCCAACACAAGAAGGACATGGATCTGTTGGAGAGGGTCCTGAGGAGAGCCACAAAGATGATCAGAGGGCTGGAGCACCTCTCCTATAGGAAAAGGCTGAGGGAGTTGAGGCTGCTCAGCTGCAGAAGAAAAGGCTTCAGGGAGACCTTATAGTGGCCTTCCAGTACCTGAAGGTGGCCTACAGGAAAGCTGGAGAGGGACTTTTTATAAGGGTATGTGGTGATAGGACAAGGGGCAATGGTTTTAAACTGGAGCACGGTAGATTTAGATTAGACATTAGGAAGAAGTTCTTTACTATGAGAGTGGTGAGACACTGGAACGGGCTGCCCAGAGAAGTTGTGGACGCCTCATCCCTGGAAGCGTTTAAGATCAGGCTGGATGAGACTGAGCAACCTGGTCTAGTGGCAGGTGTCTCTGCTCATGTCAGGGGTTGGAACTACATGGTCTTTAAGGTCCCTTCCAACTCAAGCTATTCTGTGATTTCATGACATCCCTCATGCTACTCTAGTTAGGTTTTCCCTTGCACTGTAAGCAACACAAATCTGAAGCTCTAAGGCAGCGAATTGTGCATATCCCATATCTTCAAATACGCTTTATTTTGTAAATAGTCTCTAGAGCTTTTTAATTCTTCATTTTCTTCCCATATACCCAATGTAAGATTACACCATGGTTTTCTAAACACAAACCTACCAAAGTGAAAACACTTATATATCGGGTACCATTTCTCTCTGCTTGTTACCAATACTCACACAAAACTGTTTTGGCATTTCTTTTTGGTACGTGTAGAAATTTCAGGTAGAGACCCAATGTATGATCAGCACATTCAGCAAGCAACTGAAACATCAGAAGAGCTCTTGATTCAGACAGTAAGCTATAAACTGTACTGCCAACTCATATTTCTATTACTTGTTACTTACTCATACTGCTGCATTTACTGGACTTACTTTTTGCTTCCGCTAAAAAGGAACGAGAATCCAGTTCATCACAGTTACCTCGTTTAAAGCTATCTAGTTACACGAAACCATTCTTGAAATGAGAGTCAGGAAGTTAATTTGACAAAGACAAGGTGAAGTAACCAAAAATTTCAGTTCTATATGACATTGCCAAATCCAAATTGTTCATCTCATTTGGACTCCTGAAGCTTTACCAAATAGTCTACGCTATTACAATAATTCATCTACTTCTACCAAAGCCCGTAGTTCTGTCCAAAATGTGGCTCTGCTGTTATCAAAGTCCATGGGAATTACCCAGCACAGAACCCTAAAACCTCACTGGAAGGAAATACTTAAATGATAACAGAGTTGATTAGTACAGTAAACCTTCCTATTGTAGGTAGGCACTAAAAGAATTTCAGTTTACAATTTTGCTTTGTAAAAGGAAGTGAATACAAAGTTCATCTGAGGGAACTACAGCAGGTGACATTATGTTGGGAGTGTCTATTTGTAAGAGAAACAAAATAAAAGTAGTAATTCCCTGTTTACCACAGGTATTTTTTTATTTTTTCACATAACCCAAGGTAGAACTTGACTCACTGATAAATACTAGGGTTGAAAACTGATGCACATTTTTAGTGTCAGTTCTACAAATTTTTACAGATAACTGACTTCTTTAAATCAAGACATGGTAAAAATTGTATTTTGCATAAATACAAACATACATATATATCAGCTTTAAATTAACATGCTAAAAATAGTCTGAAGATGTATATATTTTATATAAAACCACAATCAACAACTACTTTTTTTTTTATATATAACAGCAGTTATTTTTCCATACAATAAACATTAAAGATCTATTTTATTTTTACTCATTAGGGGTTGTAATAAAGCCTTCATAAAAAGAAACACAGTTTCTGCAAAGGAAAGATCTCAAAGTTAATGGGAAATTTAACTCCAAATTTGGCAAAGCACTGGGGTATCTTACTTAAAGCACTTCAACAAAACCCAGCATAAACAGATTCAGAGATGAGGCACAATTCCAAATGCTATTTAATTGTTTATGAGCTTAAAACTGACCACATGCTTAAGTGCTTTTCTTAACTAATACTAATATTAATTGGTCTCACAGTAGCTGAGCTGTCTTTTAAAAATACAGGAAGAAGTTTGATAGTTTTTTTACACCTGATGTCTCCAGCATATGCTAAAACCCTCACCAGGGACAAATCCAGTAAAAAGCAAGCACACAACTATGACATTACGTTGACATTTGATAGAGGAAACATAAATCAAATGAGCAAAATTAATAGATTTTTTTTTTTAAGTCTGAATTACAAATCCTCAAGTCACGCAAAATCACTGATTCCTGAAAATATTCAGATTATAAAATAAAGACACACCATTCTTGTAGGACAGGTGTAATGATTATGAGTAGATTTACAGGACACTACCTTTTGTAGCATTCCTTCCATTGCATTTTAATGACTTTTTAAAAAATAATGAATATGCTCACAAGCATCAGTATCAGCACTTAATCAAAGTAGGACCTTAAATTAGAGGGAAACATCTTTTTAACTCTACTGTAATGTAAAATTTGAAAGAGAAGCCATCCCTTGGGATACAGACTTACTAAGAGAGGAAGAGGAGAAGAAAAGTAGGATTGACCAACTGTTACTCTTTTTCCATTAGTTCCTTATTGCCTCTCCTGCTGTTTCCATTTCCTCCTGTTTCCTTTCCTGCTGAATTAATTTCTTCCATTTGCTTTCTTGCAGAGTTCACTTTTTCTAACAATAGGAATATGTGTTCCGCAAACTCCCGGACAGCTCCACAGCCACCATTGCTTTTACATATATAACCAGCAGCCTTCTGAGCAACTGCACAAGCATCTGCAGGCACACCACTCATGCCAGCTTTCTTCAGGCATTCCACATCAGACTCTTCATTTCCTATTCAGAAATATGACAAAGTAAAATATTACAGAAGGGGGGGAAACTGAGCAAACTCAGTATTTTTCTGTGTATACATGAATCTTTTTTTTTTTTTTTTAATTCATATTCTCACCACAATTTTCATTTCAACAGCACTTTGCACATGTCAGTTCTCGGAATATCTTAGTGATACATGTAAACACTGCTCACACTTCACACGATCTTCAGGCAAGAGAATGGTACTTTTAAGAGTAGTAAAATTATTTGAGCAACTGAATAAGCATTTGCAAGACTATACCCTTAAGCTGTCCGTGACACTTTTGCACAGAATCATACGGCTTTCAGTTTTAATTCTGCCCATTCCTTGCCTCCATTTCAGAATATAACTACACAATACTCATCTGAAATGAACAAGAATCAGTTCAAGATTGAGAGCTGTAACTGTGTGCTTGTGCAGTATCAAAAGCTTTCCTAAATCTCATTAGAAAAATAGCTGAGACTTCCCTTACCAAATACAGGACTGATTCATTAATGCCTTTAATATTCAGGTTGTACTCTAACAAGCATTAAAATATGTACCTGCTTTCGGTGATTATGTGCTGTAATTTGCACATCAATCCCTTTAAGTTTAGGGTATTAAGAAAGAGCGAAGTGTTTTGAAGCTGAGCAGCACTATGAAGTTTGAGGTTTGCATGTGTGCATACTATATGAAATTTAACTATCAAAAAACCAGGAACTGACCTAAGTAAGCAACTTCTTTCCAGTTCAAACCCATTTCTTTTTTCCAGTCTTCCAGGACTTGTAATTTATTTGTTGCACTAACTTTTGCTATACATCCCAGCTGCATGGCTGACAGTGTTTTGGAACAATCTCTTTCAGAGATGAACCGAACCTATTAAAATAAAGTCAAGTTAGAATAAATTCTACATACAAAGAAATAAGACTTGAAAGTTGATTTATTAATAAAAAAAAAAAAAAAGAGAAACAGTAGAAATTTGGCTCATAGAAGCTGCCTCATACCAGAAAAGCATTGAAAAACTGGTTACTTCAATCAAAACTCAGAGCAGAAGAAATGAGCATCCAAAACCACATTACAGTGTTGGAGTTGCTTTGGGAAAATGAAACACCGTTCTCTAGGCTTCCCTGATGTTCAAAAAAATAAATGTACATTTTTCTTTTTAAATGCAATATGTAGCAAATAAAATATCACAGTATGATATACTGGATATCACAGCACAGCAGCATGCAGACTGTCTAGTGCAATATTATCTAATTAAGCCACAGCTGGGAATAGGAGAATTCCCATGGAAGATTTCTGCAATATTTGTAGAAGTAAAATATTATGAAGTATTTTTTGTGACTCTTCTACCTAACAACTTCATTTTATTTAGAGTAGGACTTTGGAGCATCAACAGAACACTAAACAGACTGAAGTAGCACAGGGTATTAATCTCCAGTTCACTGAAATTTGAAATTTCAGAAATGATATACAAGGTAAGCTGAAACCAGAAGATTATTGTAGCAGTATTTTAAAAAAATCTCCAAAAAAAAACCTTCAAGTTTTCCTGTCCAAGGTATGGACAAGCTTATCTTCTGTAATTTAAAAAAAACTTTAACAAACACTTGACACTTAAAATCCTTTAAGTACATAGTGAACAGGAGCGGTGCACAAAGCAAGAAATCAGCAACATATACTAGAAATACATTAAGTGCAGTACAGACCAGGAAGTTTTTAAAGAAAGATTCCAAGTCATAGCAAGTATGGAAATGGGCTCCCACAGGCAGCTAAATGATTACAAGCACCTTTCCTGCTCCACCTCACACAAAAAAACCAAAAAAACCAAAAAACCAAAAAAACAAAAAACCAATGCTGAGGGAGGCCCTAGCAACCATCCACTCTGTATCACTGTCCCAAGGCAGCACCAGCTGCAAAGTATGTCATGAATGTCTCATCTAACCTGTTATAAAAAAATCCTACAATAGAAACTCAAAAAATATATCTGGAGAAGTCTGATTGTTGTATAATTACCTTTGACTTATCTATGCCTACCTCTATCTGCAACAGAGCTAAGGTTCTTTGAAGGCAGTCTAAATCTGTGTTTACTTCTTACCCCCAGAAAAATTCTCCTAGCTGTATCAAAGGCAGCAGCACAGACAGAAAATAGTCAGGAGGCTAATTTTACATAATCATAAGTATACATTCAGATCAGAATTCAGGAGAAGTAATAATTACATTAATGAAAGTAGCCATGTTACAATCTATGTTGTTTCAGTATTTCATTTGTATTGAATTTTTACAACTTTAAAGCACATAAGTTATGGTTAAAACAACTATGCAGACAGAAGTGTTTGGAGTTTTCATTTTCCCTCTTTGTAACAATCATGGGTGATCCAGGATGAACCAATTAATTTGCCTGGGTATTTCTTGCTCTTCTATAGCCAAGAAGTAACAACATATCCCTGCTTGCTGACTTGACTTCTCATTAATGAGTCTCTAAACTACACAGACCAATCTGATTGATGCTAGCAAAACACCATAACATTTTTTTCCCCACATTTTTCTACGACAAAAAGAGAAAGATGCTATAGCTACTTTGAATGAGATTGAGAGCTTTCTCAAAACATTTATTTTCCTCTAAAGGACCAGACAAACAACATTTGTCCCAACCCTGAACCAATGTATTATACTGTGTGATCACAAGTACTCTGAAGATGCTTCGGCTTATATGCTGCAGAGTTTTAGAATCTTTTATGTTCAGGTTACATCAGTCATAAAGCCTCACACTTCAGAACACTTACCTGGATTCCTCTTTTCTTTAATAAATCGACACCAACAATATCTCTATAATCATAGGAGACCATTTCCTTCTGATCTTCTGTCACATAAATGCGACCGTTTGTCAGGCATCCATCAACACTGCAAACCAACAGCTTTACCTCTTTTAACGGCTCCTTGCCAAAATATCCAAAGCTAGACAAAGAAGTTATCTTTTTAGGATGGAAGGTTCTGCACATTTGAAAACCAAGTATTTTAAATACAATTGTGATCTTCAGACAGAAGAATCAGCTTTGAATTCTTTTTTCTAATGTCTTTTCTCATCATTTTCACTCTCCAACTATACTCTCCCTCTTCACAGAAAAAAACAGAAAGATCCAAGAGACAGCTCAGTTATCTTGCCCACGTAAAAATAAGGATGAGATTTATTTTCCTTAGCATAAGAGGTTATGCTTTGTAGCATTGATTTGGAGAACCAAAATGGAGTAAAGGATGAAAAGACATAGAAAACATAATTAATTCCCACCCATTATTTCCTTAGAGAGGTGCAGAGTAGCTGCAAAAAAAAGAAAAAAAAAAAGGCAGCTGGCAAGATCAAATAAACTCATGTCTTCTACATGAACACTCTCAGTCACGCGCATCAGTAAACGTGGGCCAAACCACGGAAGTCTAGGACAACTCAGCTGGAAAAGCCAGAGATGATGCTAACACATTGCTATGGTATAGTGGGACTGACACTTTTCCCCAAGCAGAACTTTAAACAAATCAACTCACAAAAACCACCCATCTAGCAAAGGTAATTCAGACTATTTCAACAGAGATCAGAAAAAAATGATAGGTGGAAATAAAGTTGTCTAATTATCTTTGATCTTGCTTACTTACATTACATACATTAGGAATTCACATGACCATACTTCGAACCAATGAGCAATATCAAAGAAATAAAGGAATAAAAAGTGCTTTTACCTCAGTACTCTCTGCTCTGCAATAGGCCAATCAATGTCTATATCAATATCCACACTGTGCTCTGCACGCATTTCGTAGTAGGCCATTTTACCACCCTAAATACAATAGAAACCATTAAAATTTTCTGCTGGGGTTAATACAAATACAGAATTTTACAATTTAGTACCATGTAATGAAAGCTAATTATCTGGTTACACAGTGATCATAATAGCTTACAGATGTGAACCATCAGTAACGATGTTTTTACCAGTGACACAGAACCAGTCATTTGATACAACTTTCTATAGGCAACGCCATTCGGTGAGATCTGGACAGCCTGGAGAGCTGGGCAAAGGTGAACCCAATGAAGTTCAACAAGGGCAAGTGTAGAGTCCTGCACCTGGGGAGGAATAACCCCCTGCACCAGTATAGGTGAGGGGCTGATCTGCTGGAAAGCAGCTCTGTGGAGAAGGACCCGGGAGCGCTGGTGGACAATGTTATCCATGGGACAGCAATGTGCCCTTGTGGCCAAGAGGGCAAATAGCATCCTGGGGTGCATAAAGAAGAGTGTGTCCAGCAAGCTGACGGAGGTTCTCCTCCCTCTCTACTCTGCCCTAGAGAGATCACATCTGGAGTATTGTGTCCAGTTGTGGTCTCCCTGGTTCAAGAGGGAACCTGCCCTAGGTGATCCTGCTCTGGCAGTGGGGCTGGACTCAATCTTCAGAGGTCCCTTCCAATCCCTACCATTCTATGATTCTGTGATTCTATGGTTAATAAGTTTTTCATTTCACAATTAGAGAAAGCATGAAAGAAAGATATTATGCATTGTAGTCCTTACAGCACACTGATCTCACTAGGTCTTTTAATAGAGTAAAATAGGAATATCTGTAGTATTTACTTAGTAAGACCATGCTTATTTTTATTTGCTATCTACACAAAGACTTCATTTCAACTGGAAAAATACTGAACATACCCCGCTGTAATTAAAAAAAAAAAACAACGAAAAAACAACCAACAAAAAAAAAAAGCCCTGATGTCAAAAAGTCAGTGACCTAACTTTCATAAAATGTGGAATTCATCACAATTGTATTGTCCAGATCAATGTCTGCAAGTCCACACAGCACTGGCTGGCACTGCATGGGGCTGTGCAAACTATAGAGACCTAAAACTACTATCTCTGCATTAGTGAGGTACCTGGAAAAGAGAGAACTAAGAACCTGGTATTCTTGATGTACGTACTCAAGTATTCCTTTTTAGGTATTAGGAATATGGAAATGTCTACACTGAGCTTTTTTTCCAGTTTTGCTGACAGAAACTGGAAACAATCTGTAAGATAGAGTTTTCTTAGGCAAGGTAAGTTCTAAGAGACTATACTTGTTGGCAAACAAAATGAAAGCTGAAGTAAATACATTTGATCTGCATTACTACACTGGAACATGAATGCCAAGAAAGGCAAAAAGACTGTTTAAGTTACAGTACAAAATTAGCACAAGACTAAACTGTCCAAGAATAAAAGTTTACAGATTATATGAGAAGCCTATGACACAGCACAAAGATGTTTCACACTCTTAGTAACACTAAAATGAGTAAGATACACACTTACATCCTGGTGAACTGATGTGAAACTCAGCACTGTATTTTAGGCTTATAGCTGCTTATATATTGCTCAATGTTTTTTGTATAAATTTGTTTGCTGTGGAGGATGCTGTTACTGGAACCGCCCAAGCTATAGCTAGCCCTGTTAAGCTACAAATAATAAGCAAACTGTCCTGAGGTCAAAATGATGTCACTTCATACTGACTGCATCAGAAATAGAAATATATTACCTAATTCAGAACCTTCTATATAAAAGATGTATTATTTTAAAGAGCATGAAAACCAAAAGCACTCACCTGCAAGTAACCTTTCTCAATCAAATGTCTCTTGGCAAAATAAAACGAACCATTTTCATACAGCTCCCCAGGCCAATCTTGCCTCCGGCAGCGTTTTGCTGGATTCAGATTTTGGGGCTCTGTCATTTTGTTTTCTGTCAACAGAGAAAAATGACAAAATAAGTTTTCCTGAGTCTCTGTTCAGTCACTTAGCTTTCTTTTGAAAAATCAAGGTCACAGTTCAGTCACCGGCTTCTTTCATTATTGCCTCTCATTGCTTAGCTTTATAAAGAATCACTGAATCCATTCTCTCACTTGGAACTGTGGATAAACTGGAGACAGCCCTGCATTTCCAGCAGAGGAAAAGGAAAATTTTCATTCGAATTAAAAAAAAAAAAACAGACAAAAAAATAACCAAACCAAAAAACCAAACCCCAAATCTGAGAGGCCATCAGCTCTAAAACTGGGTACCAAAAGGAGACTGTCCTTGCCCCTGTGAAAGAACAACTACACTCTTTCCATACTCGTGACTCCTCGTACACGATAGGAAGGGGGTTAACTCACAGTGAGGATAAAAATCATTCAGCTACCTCTGCCTAAAACCAGTAACGCCCTGAATGAACTATTTGACGAATCTGAAATCTGGAAGGTAGAAAATGAGGATATGAGAAGAGATTTTGCCCATGAAAACATCTTGGCACTTCTCCAAAATACGTCCTAAAGATACACATTACGTTAACTTTTCAGAAGTGGTTTAATCAGTGTTCACAAAAAAAAAACAAGCAAATGTCTTTGAATAAACAGGATCTCATGTTGTTATGAACGCCAGTAGTGCATGTAGCAGAAACTGAACCAGGGACCAGAGACCTCTCCCTGTACGCTACCCAAACTCACATGCATAAAGCAGCTAAAATTCACCAGGTCTCATGATCCAGTAACTATGAAAAAGCTAGAGGGCATTCTCAAATGCACCCAAAACAACCTGAGGCTTTAGTATATATAGATACACCTTGTCTATCATAAAGACACTAGAGTTTTGTGCTCACTGAAGTAAATATTTCTAGTCAGAGAGAGACACCTTTCTCTTTCAGGGTGCATCAATATTAAACCTTAATGCAGAAGGAACAACAGAAATATACAGGAAGAGATAACATCCTTTTAATACAAGCAGTACTTCAAAGCCATCTGGGAAAAAAAAACATAAAATAAAAGAGTACAATGCTAACTGTATAATGCTCCTCTGAATCACTGTCAGCTGAAAAACCAGCTGAAAAACGCTCCTGAAAGACCATTTGCTTTCACCCTTATACCGCTAATGTTTGCACAGCGTGTTCCTTGTTCTTCTCCCATATCCTCCTTGCAACTGAATGATTCTTTACCTCTTATCACACTAAAAGACTTTAGATGTCATACCACATTACAGAATTATTTGCTCTCTTAGATAGGCTTTGAGGGTTTTATTTTAATAATCTACCTATAGAGACTAGGTGGCACAAAGTCACTTTGGAAAGGCACATGATACGTCCAAACATCTTTCACAGATGTCCACAAGACATGACATGAACTTTCACTTTATTGCCTAAAGCGAGATCCACAGAATTCTAAGCTGCCATCCACGATTTTGATACTCGTCTTATACTTTACCAAAAAGCTGTTTCATGTTATTTCTCCTTTTGTGAGGAACAATGAGAACGTTCAAATTATTTGTTTATTCTGAACAAAGGCCTAACTTTTTTTCCAATTTATCTTTAATATCAAGCTTCATTGATTTTGCACGCTTTTTTCCAGGATTATGCTTTGTAAACTCAGAGAAATATTTTTCCCCTGAAGCAATTTATACCACAACAGAATAACTGTCATGTCTGAGTAATAATAATTATTTTAAAAATAAAAACCATGTGACATTATTTGAACTAACCATTTTTAGAAAAGGAAGCAAATGTTTCTGCTTTAATCACAGAAACAAAACCAACATAGATAATGTGCGGAACAGTTCTCTGCACAAGGACAAAAGCTACTTCTAGAGCTACAACAAGGTATAATCTTTATTTGTAAGTAAAGTGTTAAGTCTTTAGTCATCTTGGCAACTGTAGCTGAGAGGCATATTTTCCCTGGGAAATAAAGTCATACTCTTATGTATGAGCTAATTAGCATGAGTTCAGCCCTCATGACTCAAAGGCAGTTTGCAATTTCACTTAAGTCGGCAGTTAAATTAGCAGGCTGAAACAAACCCTAAGTCTCTAGGCTAAGAAGTTGCCATCCCATCTTCACTAAGACTTTACCTCATAATATTTGTCATTTTTTAGCTACTGCATGGTAAGAACAAACACTTTCCTACTTAACACAGGACCCCAGGGTCATGTCTACATACATGCGAACACTCGCCAAGCAGAAGGTGACATGTCAAGATTTGGGAGCTGTATTTTGAGCCGAGACAAGTTAACAACACTTTTAATTTTCAATACCTTATCACTTTTACAAAACAATTACAGAAAGGCTGAGCAATGATCAGTAATATGCCAGCACTACTTAAAAGGAATTTCTAAGCCATCTCGCACCCCTCCCAGAACTCATCCCTTGCCTCTGATACCACTTCTTAATGTAAACGCCATGGGTGTGAAAACAAACCATTTGAAAACAAAGGTGATAAAGTACAACTGTAAGCAGAAAAAGCTAAATATTACCTCCTTTTTTAACCTCGCTCCATCTAAACTGATGCCGTCTCACAACAGAGAAGACAGAATCAAACCCCTCCTTCTGGATCAGATCTGCCACTTTTATAAGGTCACTGGGATGTAAACAGGGAGATGTTGCTTGAATATTTCCTACAATATCAACCTCTAAAGAAAAACAAAGAAGCATTTGTGAAACAATGAACATTTTTAAGACACACAGATGCAAAGCGTGGTATGAGTGGGTGTCACACATAAAATGCAGAATCTTTCTAGCTTTTATTTACTAGAGGCTTTACTTATTTTTCTAAATAATAAATGCACCATCCCTCTGGTGACACAAAATAAAAGCTCAGCACATTTCATTACTGATTTACCACGATGATGATTAAGAAACTCTTTGATAGCTTCCAGAGACGTTGAGGAGTCTTGAGAAACTTCGGGGCTTCTGCGATGAACTTGAGCGCCAAACTGCTTTGCAACCTTCTCAATTTCATCATGGTCTGTAGAAACCCATATACTGTTGGCAGACAGAAATGAATACAAAGAATAAATCCTAGCATTGTTGACTTGCCTGCCATAATCTAACCAGAATAACACCTTGCCTTATGCATGTACTGCACCTTGCAAAGAAAGGAACTAGTTCTCTTATTTGCATTAATAAAAATACCCTGACAGTTCAAAAATCAACTTTTAACAACAGGGATAAAACACACATTCACTAGATGGTAAAAATCTCGAGTCTGGGTTGCGTTTCAGTTTCATATACTGTAGGATGCTTGAGCTACCTTCCATACAGAAAATTTAAGCAATGTAAAATTCAGAAGCTTTACCAGAAAAATCCAGGGTCAGCACACCACAATTTGTTAGGGGATCTGCTAACAGATCCATGAATTGTGAATGGCTTGAATGAGGCATTCGAAAACATTTAAGAGTTCAGAAACAAGGCTGACAACAAGTAAAACTGCTACACAGTTAGAAGATTAGCTTATTCTGCAAGTGTTTGAAAATGTGTTAATTAGGCTCCATACAATCCCAGAGGAAGAGCTGTTGAAGGTAAAATCACATATGTTTTGGCACAGAAACTCTTCAATACCGGCAAATCAAGTTTGTGATTGTTCAGGGATAATTGACACTTACAAAAGGAAGTGCTAAGTCTGAATATTCTGTGATGACAAACACTGGCTAAGCACTGTGAGGCCACTGCTGCCACGACGGCGACAAAAAAAAGCATGTGAGATATAAAACCAAGAACTGAAAAATAATCCTTCTCTCAGCAACACTGCCATTCTCAACACACTGCACATAGCCAACGGCGCTTACGTTTTTTCGTCCAAAGACATCACGAGATCCTCAGAACAAAAACACGCACGACAACGACAGCAATGCCACGTCACACCCACGCGAACAAATGCAGAAGAGGTATTTTCCCTAAACTGCTTCAGGCCGGTTAGCTTAAACATACGCACACTCCCCACTCAACTAACAAAAGTTTTGTTGTTCGACATGTACCCTGTCAGCACAGCTGTTTCAAAGGCGACTAGAAAGCATAGCATACTTGCACCTACTGCACCTGCCACATCTCACAAGTTAGGCTACATAACCCTAATTGGCTTCCTGTTGGGTAAATTCAGATGCCAAATAGAAAATGAGGAGGGTCACTCAAACCACCATATCCACCACAGGTCATTAAGCAATATGCATTAAGTAATTATCAGTAACCTAGATCAGAAACCTTTTTGACTGTTTCTTTATTAAAAGCAAGCCAGCAACGCTTTGTCTACTTTTCAGATATGGCAAAAAAATATTTTCCGGACTAGATAATGGTACAGCAGCTACGAAATACAGAAAGCTCATGCTTATTTCCACCCATCTGGCTGGCTGGGCTCTTTACAAAGGCCTGTAGTGATAGGATGAAGGGCAATGGTTTTAAATGAGAGAAGGGCAGATTTAGATTGGATGTTAGGAACAAGTTCTTTACCGTGAGGGTACTGAAACACTAGAACAGGTTGCCCAGGGAGGTAGTTGAGGCCCCATCCCTGGAGATATTCAAGGTGAAGCTCGACAAGGCTCTGAGCAACCTGATCTAGTTGAGGATGTCCCTGCTCACTGCAGGGAGGTTGGACTAGATGACCTTTGGATGTCCCTTCCAACCTCAACTATCCTATGATTCTGTGATTCCATTTCTACTTGACTACATCAAGTCCCTGCCTTGAACATAATGCAGTAGGTTTTTGTTGAGAACCTGCACCTAGGTATGCTATGTACCACGTGCGTCCTAACCACATGCTGGTTTTAACTAAGTTTACTAGTATGTGTGTGGAAAGCTCTGAGTTTTGTTCTGGTAGGGGAAAAAAAAAAAAGAAATTTGTAATGCCCATGTTCTTAATGCTAACAACATACTTGGTTTTATCTAGCCGTAATTATTGCTACCAAAGTTCTGTGCGCTTTGTTACAAACTGAGCTTTAGCTCTTGCCACATGGGCACACACAGTTATTTCCTTCCGCTCAGCATTTTGAGGCTGCCTCTGACGCGCTGTGTCCAGCTGTGGGCTCCTCGATACGAGAACGAAAAGCTGGAGCAAGCCCAGCAGAAAGTCAGCGTGATGACTGGGGCCTGGGAGCACATGCATGGCAGCAGATGCCAGAAGAGCTATTTCAATTCAGTCCTATGAAGAGGCAAGGCAGTAACTTTATTGCTATCTTCAAGTGCCCAGTGGCCAGGAAGGGAGCAAACGGACAAATTTTTCCTAGATGAGCACAGTAAGAGAATATAGACACGCATCACAAAAACAGAAGTGCCAATCTGATAACGGCAAAACAAATTTTCAACCAGGAGGGCTATCAATCACTGGAACTGGTGCCTAGAAATGCTGTGGGGTTTCTATCAGAGATGAAGCTACCGAAGCACAGCTGCACACAGTCCCAAGCAACTCTAACCTGGCCAGCTTTGCGGTGGGACCAAATGACCATCACACTCATCCTGACTCAGTGATTCATAGGAGATCACCTACAGCCTGGTAGTTTCATTTAATGCAGCCAACTTAATATTTATGAAGTAAATATTTACTTAATATTTATTAAGTAAAAAAAGTCAGTGCTCACTGTCAATGCCTACAGGGTGCAGCCTGCTTCCCCTGTGCCACACCCTCTCCTGCCCGGTCCGTAATCTGGTGCCACGTTTACTGCACCCTCTCATCTTCAGTGAGGCTCTCCTGCTACACACCTGCCTCATTTATGAACTTGAAGGACTGGTTTCAGTGAGGCTAAAGCCACCCCAAGGGAGACCAGAGTCCCCATAGGAACAGCCTGCCAGCAAGCAGTTCAGTCAAGCCTTGGAACCTGTCAGGGAGAAGCCAGCTGAGTATCACAGAATCATTTAGGTTGGAAAAACCCTTAGGATCATAGAGTCCAACCACTAATGTTGCACAGCCAAGTCCACTGCTAAACCACTGTCTCCAAGTGCCACTTCTACACATCTTCTAAACACCTCCAGCAGTAATCACTCTGCCACTTCCTTGGAAACCTGTTCCTGTGCTTGACTAACCTTTCGGTGAAGAAACTTGTCCTAATATCCAATCTAAACTTCCCCTGGTGCAACTCGAGGCCGTATCCACTCATTTTATCACTTGTTATTTGGCTGAAGAGACACCCACACCCACCCCCTCGCTACAACCCTTTCAGACAGTTGCGGTGAGCGAGGCGTCCCCTCAACCTCCTCCAGGCAGCCACTCTTCGCAAGACTCGTTCCCTAGACCCTTCACCAGCTCCCTTGGGAAGGAAAGGGCTGCCCCGGGAGCCCGCTGCGGGCAGGGGCCGCTCCCCGAGCCGGGGGCCCTTCGGCATCCCCATCCTGAGCTTGGACACCCCCTCCCCGTCCTGCGCCCGCTGCTCCAGGCCCGAGTCCTAGGTCCCCCACCCTCCGGAGAAAGAGAGCAGAAGCGGAGACACAGGGTCGAGGAAGGAGGAGGTGGGTGCGGGGGTGCGCAGGGCGCATGCGCACCTGTGGAAGACGCCGGCGTCGCTGGCGGCGCGCAGCACCCAGCCGATGAGCGGTACCCCCGCCAGCAGCTTGATGTTCTTCAGCGGGATCCCCTTGCTGCCGCCGCGCGCCAGCACCANAGGCGGTGTCAGTGGTGGGGGTGGCCGTGTGAGCGGAGGGGGTTAAGCACCCACTACGCTTCCGTTTTAGGGGAGGTAGGGGTGAAGCGCCTACCCTCCTGCCCGTGAAGAGAGGGCGCGGTAGCCTTTGGGCGCGGGGTACCCGAAAAGCCCGCTCCTGGGCGGGAGGAAGGCGCCCAGCGTCTCCTCCGGTAACGCTTTCTGGGCGCATCCCTAGCGCGGCGCCGTGCGAATGCGGCCCGATATCTCCATGTAATTGTTTATACACTGAAAAAAAACCCCAAGCTAGACAAAAGGTGGGGCTGGCTGCGTTTTCTGTGTGCATATGGGACCTGGCTTCAAGGTGGTTACGTGTAGTACTGGAAAGCCCTCGCAGGTGGGAGGCGAGAACGCAGGGCAGCCTGGGTCCGGAGAGCTGCACAAGCACCAGGCGGCCGGACTCGGCAGTTTTTTCGTCAGCGACCAGCATAAATCCTCAAACTTCAGCGTTTTCTCCTCCGTCATGCCCTTCCCGCGTCGGGAGCCCCGGCAGAGGGCAGAGTGGTTACACCGGAGCCTTTTTACGTGGGAAGGGAAATCTTCCCTCACTCCTCACTTCTGTTTTCCGCCTCCTGAAAAAAAAAAATGTATTAAAGCATAAAACCACACGATGTGCAATTATATGAATTTACCTGTAGAAACCAGTTGGATAAAATAATACACCACCAGTATAAGGCTCCACGAGAACTGGGTTTATATGTAATTTGGCTAAATGAAAAGTAGAAGTCGCTGAACAGCATCATAAAGTCACTCCTGGAGACCTGGGGTCTCAAGTACAGATGGGAAACATGTTGCCTGCAGTTCACTGAAGTCGTCCTTGGGTTAAGATGTGCAGAAGGACCTCATCTGCCACTGCTGAGGAAATTCCCCCAGTTACATTCAGTTGCGGACAGGCATTTAAGAGTAATAATTGGGGAGGGAATGATCATTTTTCTTTCTGAAGTGGATCTCTGTTCAAAGAAACCCATCAGAGATAAGCAGCTTGCTCTTCTACTATGCAGGTCAAGGCAACACTCTTTCAAGGCCTCTGTTTTATTGGCTTTTCTTTTCCTTTGAGATTGAAACTAGTAGCTGTAAGCTACTAAGTACCATATTTCATGCAGGCCACTTTCTATACATTTAATTTTGAAATTCTTTTAACTCTATGGAGTTTCAAACCTCTGTCATATTTATGTTCCTACCTGTTTAGCACTATGTTTCTGTCGGAGGTTTCCTGTGCCCATAGCAGACTGAGATCAACAAAACGTGCCTGAACGACGTCGACTTCAGTGCAAACTCTGGTGGTCTTGCCAAGAGCTACTGACTCTGCTGTACAACCAGAAATCTCCAGGAGGATCTAAAGAAAAGTGCTGTCAGTGCTAACTTTGTAACCTGGCACAACTAATTTGTTACCTGTCAACCCTTTTAGATACAAAAAGGAGTCTCAAATGCCTGCCAAAGTTTCGAGCAAACACAATAGCTACTGGGTACACTTCTGCTTCAGACAAAGGTCCGTTTTGTTGAGAAGATACAAGTCATTTCAGAGTCAGTTTTACAGACTGACTTTAAATCGTATGTTTTTGTGCAGTTCTCTGAGAAATTCCTTCAAGGTAGCCAGAGATGGCAGCTGTATATCATATTATCTTACAAAGAAAATATACAAGGCTTAATAATTGAATAATGAGAAATCATATGCTGTCATAAATCTCTTTCAGAGTTTCTTGTTAGGTAATTGTTACAATATTCAAAATACCTACCTGTTAATTAGCAGTGGGTTAAAAATATCTGTGCTTTTGTTCATCACATTGTGAAAATTGGATTCAGCTACATAGTTCAGTACTTCCTCATAGTCCAGGAATGTCCCAAGCAGAGAGCTGAGTCTGGATTCAACTTTCATTTACAAAGAAAAGTTATTACGTTAGAAAATCTGTCATACATCATAGATCTAGATGGGCTTCATCTAGTAAGAATTCTTTTACAAGTCTGTGCATAATTAAAACCTGGTTTGTTTGGTTTGTTTTTGTTTTTTCTCTTGCCATCAAAAGCAAATCTTTCATTCTTAGGGCTGAAATGGTCCTCAAGCAAGTATCTTAAATACCTTCACAGATATGTATCTTACCCGGTCCTAAAGTCTATCAGTAATGTCGACTGCATAACTTTTTTAGGCAATCTAAAGATTCATAGGATAGCAAAGCTTTTCCCAATCTTTCCTGAATCTTCTTTGCTGTCATATAAGTCCATTCATTCCTCTGTTATCTTAAGCAGATCTAGAGAATAGATAATTCCCTATCTTTGTCTAGCAGACATACACATATTTGAAAACAGGCACCATCTCAACTCTTAGACTTTCCCTTTTCAGGATTGTACCCAGGCTTCCAATCATCGCAGTTATTTTCCTTCTGACTGCTTATAAGGTAGTACTCAAACAGGATATTGCAAGTGAGCAAAGCAGGATTACTGCTTCACGTACAAGGTTGCATTTTTATTCCTACATTTCAGTATAATTTACCTTTTCTTGCACAACATTGACATAATTCAGCCAGTGGTTCCCTATGACCTAAGGTTTGTTTCTGCAAGAGCTGGAACATAGCCAGATACTTCCAACTTTTGTCTTTGCATCTGGCTATATGGGCCTAAATGCAGTACCTTGCATTTATTCCTATAGCAATGAGATCTGTCCCCATATAAAAATATTTTCATGTAAACAGCATTAGTTTATTTACATGAAAGCTATCTCAGACATTGTCAAGTGCTTTACTAAGCTCAAGATGTATCTACTACATCTTCCTCTAGCCTCAGGCCTGATTTTGTAGATAGAAGTTGTACTGATTTGACTGTGGCCAGCAGGAATAGGGAGATGATCATCCCTCGATACTCAGCACTGGTGAGGCCTCACCTCAACTATTGTGTTCAGTTCTGGGCTCCTCACTGTAAGAAGGACATAGAAGTGCTGGAGCGGGTCCAGAGACGGGCAACAAGGCCTGTAATGGACCTGGAGCACAAGTCCTGTGAGTAGCGGCTGAGGAAGCTGGGGTTGTTCAGTCTGGAGAAGAGGAGGCTGAAGGGAGATCTTATTGCTCTCTACAACTACCTGAAAGGAGGTTGGAGCAAGGAGGACAGCCGCTTCTCCCTCGTGGTGTGTGACAGGACCAGAGGTAATGGATGCAAGATGCACCGGGTGAGATTTAGGCTGGATATTAGGAAACATTTCTTCACTGAAAGGGTTATTAAACATTGGAATAATCTGTCCAGAGCAGCGGTGGAGTTACCGTCCCTGGAGGTATTTAAGCAGCCTGTTGACCTGGTGCTTAGGGACGTGATTTAGTGGCGAGCCTGTGGTGTTGGGTCGAAGGTTGGACTGGATGATCTTGAAGATCTCTTCCAAACAAAGATACTCTGTGATTCTGTGACTTGTTTTAGGTAAAATATTACTGACTGTTATAAATCACTTTGATTTTTTTTATATGCTTACCAAACCTCGTTGAATATTCCACTATCCAGTATTCCAGTATTCTTTTCCCAGGATCAAGTGTTCGTCTAATGATTCAAATGCATCTGTATAAAATTTTAGTTCAGATCAAGAGTGCACCTCTGAACTGAGCCTCAAAGCATGTAAACTGTTCCTGAGTCACACTACTTGCTAAAGCAGACATAGCAGATAGCTCCCAGACTCCTCCTTTACCCCATTTAACACAGGGGACATATTATGCTGTCTAATTTTGGTAACTCTACCTGGTTCCGAGATTTCATCAGCCAGCTGTTTCAGTATCCAAGGATGAAGCTCATCTCAGAGCTAGTTTGGGTACATATTACTCACCTAAATACATCCTGGCTCGTTTCTTCCGTATTTGTACTGACATCTTGCTCTTGAAAGGCCTGTGTGGGTAACAGCACTCAGTGAGATAAGAACATTTGCTATTCTAATAATAGAGCGGCGGAGAACCAAACAAAGGACAGAATGCTTTCCGCTTCTTTGGAACACGTACCCTCTTTTATGTAATCATCCAGTGGCCTGCAGGCACAGGTTTCCCAGCGTGGAGGAAAGGGTTACGGCTCTCTCATCACCGCTGGCTAGTGCAACAACACATTCCCACATCACATAAGGTGGTCAAGGTCTTGTGACATACAGTCACAAGCCTGCCTGTCATGCCTGACTGCCCCTGAACGAGTAGGGCCAAACTGCCTCATTTCAAGGAAATAGTGGTATACTAGTGAAATCAGTGGGCATAAATCTATTTTAAAAACATGTTCCATGCCATATGGTTCCACTGGGGATAATAAAGTCTGTTAATTTCCTTTCTGGCCACTGTTCAGTTGCTATAAAGTTTCACATTGTAGTTTTTCTCAAGAAAGAAGTCCATTCATTCAAGTCTGTGTGTAGGAGCAAATGAGCAGAACTGAAGGCATTCAGGGTCTCTGCTGAGGTGTTACTGTGGTTGCTGCTCAAAGGTTAAACTCTACCAACAGAGAGCACATCGTGGAATTGAGGCTATTAATTAGGGAAATGTTTTGCTATGCGGTGTGTAGCTGTTATTAGTATATATCAGGCATGGCTGGTCGGGAGACCTCACTAGTAACGATGGCTGGGTTTTGCTTTCAGTTGAACACCCTCTGAGTTGTCAGTCATGAGATCTACCCTGCCCTTCCATCTTCTGAATTGCCAGTCTTGAGATCCGTTCTGCCCTTTCTGGCATTCACACTGGTCGTAACACTCTTCATAGGCTTTAAGACAGGAAAAGTATTTAATAGTGTTTCTCTGAAGGTTACATTGGAGCTTCACAAGCAGAGCCTTGTGGTGTGTTAAGCCAAATGCCTTAAAAAACAATGGTAAAACTACTGTTGACCTAACTGGGGCCAGGATTTAGTTTCGTGTGCATGGAGCTTAGTTTGGTTTACATTAGTTGGGCTTCAGAAGTAATAGTGCAGGTTGTTCCAGTTGCAGAGTCCTGTCTTTTTCTAGGACATACATAACTTACTGAATACTGCAGAAACAGGTAAGAAAAGCTCAAGGGAGGCATGTAGTCGAAACCTCACGGATACGCTACATCTGGATAAAATAGGAGTTACTCTGTCCAGGCCTCTGCAGCAACAGGAAAGTTTGGAAGTCCAGATCTCCTATCCTGGCCCTGAACCATGGGTAGCTCCAGTGAAATCTGTGGAGTTATGTGCTGGATTCAAACCAGAGTAAAGGAAATAAGGAATGGGTCTGGGAAAGTGTAGGAAATTGCCCGTTCCTGTTATTGGAAGCTTCATGCAAGTTGAGGGCTAATATAGTTTGTCCATCCATGAGAGTTAGGTGAATAAAGGTTAATATGTGTTTATAAAAAATGGCCAAGGAAGTGTTCAAGGGTCCGAGATTTCTTAAAAGCAGGCAGGAAGGAATATGATTACTTAGACCTTACACTTGACCTGGTGTATTACTTGGAATTTCTGCAGAAATGAAGTGGAGCAAACTGCTTTGCTGCACCATACTGAAATGCACTGTATTTTATTCAATGCCTGCTGGATGGATTGTGTTCCCCTTGGCAATCTGATGTACACAGAAGAAAATAGAGAGAACTGAAATATATGTATTTAAGAGTAATTTCAGACTGCTGAAGTGAAGCTTTTATTATTATTATTACCAAGACTATTACATTAGTTGACAAATGGTGTTGATATTACCTGTCTGGCTATAAAATAATTATTAATTCTTGTAATAACAACACTGATTTATATTTAATTTTTACCATAACAGAATCCAAACAACTTTATAAATCAAGTCAATGTTGCAGACGTTTACACTTATACATCATTTATGATACTATGACTTAGATTCATCCTACCTAAATCCAGGCATCTAAATGAAGCAATAAACTGGAAGCCTGAATATCTCCGGTTCTTTTTATAGCCAAAGCATATAGTTCAAATATCCTTCAGGAAGTACCTTCAGAGAACAGTTGAAGGCACCCAAATTTTGGGTTGCCCCCAGAGAGGGTACATTAGCAGATTTCCCCAGCTGGAAAATGAGGTTTAGTGGTGCTAGTTGTCCCATGATACTCAGCTTTTTCAGATGCTAGGTTAGTGAGTCCTGATTACTTGGGCAAGGTGAAGCTTTTAGCCGGATAAGCAAGCAGAAATAACTTTTCTCCTAGTTCATACTTGCAAAGATCTTTTTTTACCATGTTGTTTTTAAAATTTTCTTCTCTAGTGCAATTTGGTTGTGATTGTCCCTAAAACCTTCCTCAAAAGTCCCCTCTTACTTTAGGAACTTAGTACATGAATGATACGTTCTTCCTGTAGTTGGTGGCTTTTCAGTGTTTTTATCCCAAATTGTATGTCATGTTACAGTGTCAGGAAATTTCATGGTTCAGCATTTTGTGGTGTTTTTTTTTTTTTTGGACTAGCCCTCTATCACACTCATGACCAGGTCATCTTTTCTAGCCTATTGTTCTTACATTTTCCCTCTATCAACTAACCTCTGGGAGGCTAGCTGAAGCCCAAAAATAGGAGATAGTTGTTGCCAGCTAGTAAAGCGAAAGACCAAAAATCCCACCTGGTTTTCCTTCTTAGGCTGAAACTGTGAAGAAACATTAAGGGAAATCGAGCTCTTTAATCAAAAGGAGAAACTGAGAAGGCACATGGCGATAATTGTCACACAAATAAAAGATTGTTGCAAGAAAAAAAGAAGAAATCTTTGTCATGTCAGTGTGCTTAGAACAAGAAGTTACAAGCTTGAGTTATATTGCAGGATATTCAGGCCAGCTCTTAGAAATGATAATCAGAAGGGTGATTACCCTGCATTGCTAAGGGAGGATGTGACATCTTCATCATTGGCAGCTGACATGGACGTGGTCTTAGTCTTTGTTCTAGGTAGCATTGGGTAGGTAACATCAGGTGGCCTAAACGATCTCTTTAAGTCCCTTCCACCTCCCTTTCTTTTTGTTTTATTAAAATTATGATTTGCAAAGAAGACAATCTGACAGAGGAAACAGAGACAGAAGAACCCCAAACCCACTACCCACTAAGTCTCAGAGAAGATTACGATAGAGTGGAGTTAGAATAGGTGAAGGAGTCAAGTGATATGGTAATATAAGTTTAAAACAACAAAAAAAGCAAAATCATCATAACAAAAACTACTGCTAGATCTTAGAAAAAGAGACCTTTTTATCTATTTACAAAATCTCTATGTAGTTGATATCATGCTGACATTCCCTCAAATGTTTCACTCACTCATAATCCCATATCACAGTTACAAAGCACCTACATGTGTCTCCCTGGCAAGGATCGCTTGTGTGCAACATCGATCACAAAGGATACTGTCTGTCTTATGTTCAGCATTTCTCTGAAGTTCTTGATTGACAGGGAACTTGGTTTTTGATAGATCTTTGATACCCCTTAGGAATTAATGTTTGTTATAGGGCAGTCTTTTGTTTCAGGCTCTTGCTTACTTCAGCCTCTATAAATTTTAGGCAAAGTTGCTGGTTTTACCCATTTTTTCTTGTTTGCTTGAAATCTATGTTTGGTTTTCCAACAAACCACTGGAAAAAGAAATCCGGTACGTCATATGCTCCAGCCTTGTTGCCATCCTGCCGTTGTGAGGATGCAGCATCTTCTGACAAGTCGTTTGTAGTCCTGTCATCTTAGAGTGCGGGCCTTGTGAGCTTGACCTAAACATCACATTACTCAATTTTACTGCTGAGAACAATGTTCTGGGAACGGTGTCAAGGGAATGGTGTTCTTCACTATCAAGACAGGCTATTCTTTTACTCCCGTGTTTTGCTGTCTCATCTGGTGCTTTCACACACGTATGTTTCCGTTCATACTGTGTTCGTTAAACTCTCGGTATTTTTTGGTTACAAATCTCTACAACTTCAGCAGCCAGCTCACTCATTTTATCTAGGCACTGGGTCATTAAACAGTTTATCTGCTCGAGTCCATAAACATCCTCAGTCTGCTGTTTGGCCACAATATATGTCAAAACTATTTATGAAATTCATGTTTATTTTACACATTAACACATTCCTTCACTTGAAGCACAGGAATGTGTATATAGTGCCTCCTTTTTGCCTGACACTAAACATCCCTGACTGCTGCTAACGGCTTTGGTCTGCCAAGTGCAAGGCTTTGCATATTGCTTCTTAGCAGAAAAGAAACCCGCGATTCGAAATTATGGCCCGATCAGAACAGAGCTTGCTTTATTTGTAGCTAGTCTAAACCAATTTATACCTTGCTCTACCTAAAGCCGTAGATTTAATTATAGATGGATGCAGCTCGTAGACTGCTGTCTTCTGAAACGACTCCTGCAACACAGCCTGATAGAATGCCACATAATTCAACAACCCAAAGCAGTATTTGCGTTCCGGGTTGACAGCTGGTGGGAACAGTGCCATCTAGTGCCATTATTACAGCAGCTTTAACACCAGGTGGTACAGAAGCAAGTAATAATCAACTGAGAAAATCATCTTCAGAGGTGCAATAAGAACTCTGCTTAAATTACCCTTCTTACTCGAACAATGATGTTGAAATGCGTCCATGGAGAATTCAGTAAAATCACCAGCTATTTTTACTGTAGACAGATTTCCAGACAGTTATCTCTAATTATTGGACATGAAATAGCTCCTGCAGATGCTGTTATGCTTTCACCACTTGCAGTTTCTAATTACTGTACTTTTTGCTTCTTTTACAGTTGTGTTGAATTGGAATCTCTTTTCCTCACAGAGCAAGACTTGCAGGTGTAGAGCAGACGGTAGTTTCCCTTTAAGTGAAATGATTCCTTTGTGCACGCATGTTGCTCCTCTTCCTTTCGATGTAAACACCATCCCTCTGTCTAGGCCTCAAGCTGGAAGGGAAACAAGTACAGTGAAGTGTTGCTGTTTGGACCGGTTCCTATTTCCAATCTGATTGCCGGCTGATGACCCATGGAGCAAGCCCTAGACAGAAAGCACATTCACAGCCTGAACGTAATTTTGCAGGGTCAGATAAATAGTCCTCTTAATAATTTCTCTATGAGGATGTGAATCACAGGAGACTGCACAAAAGATAAGACAGAAATTAGTCTTCTCGTACTACCTTTGTAATTCATGCTATTAGGAAATCTACTTCCCACTCCCCATTGCTTGCGCAAAGGCCAGCGGAGTCAGAAAGTTCTTGTTTCTCTTGTGCCCCTGTGTTTAACTAACTGTCCTTACAGACCCAGAGATATTTCGTGTCACATTTCCCTAGGGTCACTTGCCTTAACGCAGCTGCTGAGAGTATTGCAGAGCTCAGGTCTGCACGTACAACCTTCCTGATTCGCTACAGTGGAAATTTTTGGAAGGTGGTTCTCACATTAACTAATGAGTTTGCAAATAGTCATTTTGGGCTACCCATACAAGCGGGGGAGACACATCTCACTCATAATTGCTGCTGGGAAAGCAAGTCATTGAATATGTATTTGTAGAGACATACAGCCATAAAACATTCTTGATAAATGTTGATTTTCCATTAACACTACCCAAAAGTAGCACTATGCTGATTGTGGAGGAAACAATTATTTTGTTTTGTTAATGAAGACATAGAACATTCAAAATATCTGTAATATAAAATGATTTTATAGATTATTTTTTTAAAAACAGCTTCAGTTATGCAATTTTTATTGATTTAACTCTGGTTTGTAGTGATCAGCTTCAGTCATGTAATCTTGATTGAAGTGTCTCCTGAGAGGCACGGGTAGCTGAGGTGATCATTATTGGCCAAGAGGCGACTAGAGGGACATGAAGTGACTCATGTGCTCTGCACTTTTTCCTTGCTATGTCTTGGAAAAGAGTTGGACACAGAAACATCTACTTTACAAAGACAGTCATTATGTAGTAATCTTACCATCTTCCATCTTTTGATACCCTTTCCCTTGTCTTTGCAAGTTCTTTTGTCATTTTTCAATAAAATTTCTGAAAACATGTACTGTTTTTTTTTGTATTCCAAACCATGGTCCAAGACTGGTCCAGAGCTGATCTTTTAAATATTTCTACCCTTCAGTACTACACGGTGGTCTGCTTTAACTGTTTGAGCTACAACTTGCATGTATTCTATGGCATGTATTGCATACCATGTCTTAAAACAATTTAGGAGATTCACAATGTTTTTGTTCTAAGTGATCTGAAACAAAGGTCTCTGTTCAAGTGCAGGAACAAGGTTTCCTGGCAAGGTTAAGGCAAATCAGACATCATTCCTGTGCCTCGTCTCTAAGGAAAGGACTCTTGCTGTCACAGGCTCATGATGAAATATTACATTAGTAATTATTGACAATATAGGACTTGCAAGGACCTGTCCGGTGAATGGTGCCAATTAGATCTCTTACCTGTTACAGTGTTTGAAATGTGTTACCTCTACTTTAGCTGTCAGTAACTGTGAAAAGTGCCTAAAATCGTATCTTTGACACAGAAATACCTATTTTTCTTAGATTCGATTAATTGTGTTTAGGCAGAAAGTGCAGATATATCTGAAAGGGGATACTGTTCTGGAGCCAGAGCTCCTCCTGGTACTGACCATGGCCATGCTGACCACGAGTATCCAACTGTTCTACCCGCCATTTTTGTCTTCAGACTAAATTGCTCATGTAAATATCATTGCAGGTTAATTTTCCTCCTGTCTTCCCATTTTTTCTAGTCAAGTACTCTATTAGCTCAAGCCAAGAATTTTTTGTCTTCATTGTTATGTTTCTTAGAGCTCAGAGGGAATGATACCTATTGATTTGAGAGCAAATGCTGTGGATAGGGAGGAGGAACTATCCCCTGTATCACTCACCTTTCTTCCACAGCTCCCTGTGTAGGTGGGAGATGCCTGAATATCGGTCCACTTTGTTTGGGTACCAGTGCTGATTGCTTCAATCTGTGTATGAAAAGGAGTTTTTTTTTAAATTATAGCGGGATCAGTATTAACAGTTACAGGCCAGGAAGCTGTAGGAAGCTACAGCAGCATTAGGCAAACTCACCTTCCTTGAGACACTTCATCACCTTCTTTCTGTGCAAGATAAAAGTTTATAAATTGGAGACCATTTATGCTTTTGTATTTTGTTTATTGAATAAACATAATGTTTTAGCTTCTGAGATTCCAGCAACCTCAATACTACTTCAAACGGACTACAGGAGAATGTTGTTATAGATATCTACATAAGATGGATGCTGTATTGAACACTTCTATTGGTGATACCTGGTAATGAAACACAAAATCTTTTAATAAGTGAACTATTCTGCCATTACTACAAGCTTCATAAATTTTCAGGGTCAAATCCAAAATGCATATTTGCAAGAGAGAAAGCTTTCTGAACAAGAATCTTGTTTTCTGCTGTTCAAAGTGTGTCCAGAAACTGCAGTAAATGTAGTAGGAATATTATCTATTGTAAAATAGTGATTCAATATGTTTTATTTATCAGGATCCCATTTTTGAGAGGCCTAAAGTTAGCGTTTTGAAAGTGTTGAAATAAATGTCATAGGAATCAGAAAGATACATTTTCGTCCATGAGACTTTTTCACAATTTTGTAATTTTGATCTCAACAAATATGAGATACTAAGGTCTCACGAAACGACAAAAAAGGGATTTTTCCAACTTCTTCCTCTGTGTTTTGCTACTAAAAAGGAGGAATTAAAAAAAAAAATGAGAAAGAGATATACGAAAATAAAGCTGTCTTTTTCGTAAGTAAAAAGTAAAAACATTACAAAAATACTCTGGGTTTTTGTTGGTTTTTTTTTTTTAATGAGTTAGACAAAAGCTTCTCAAAGCAAAATTCCAAACAACTCTACTAGTCATGTTTTTTCTATCAGCTGGCATTGAACCAGCTTCATTAAACCCTAGTTACCTGGGCTGAGTGGTAAGGATCAGAGAGCATATGAATCTGAGAAACTTCAGAACATGGCTGCTCCACAATGGACCTGCTTGTCCTTGTTCTTGAAAGTGACCAAATTCCTCTCTCTTTGTTTTCCTTGGATGTCACCTTTTGAGTTACTTTAGCCAAATGTGCAGTTAAAATGAAGCCACCTTGTCTTTCAAAAGGCTCTGCTCAGTGAAGGTAAGAAGAATGTGCAGCTGTGTTTTTTCCTCAAAGACACAACTGATCCTGGAGACATACTCTCAAGTGTCTCTGACTTCCCCTCACTTTTTCTCACAGTTTCTGTCTTTGTTCTGTGGAAAAATGTGAATCAGAGCATCATTAGCTACTTTTTCCAACAACATAACATTGCCATAGCAACAGATAAAGTGAGCTTAGTTTTCTGTCCTTTTTTTCCTTTTGTCTAAATAAAAGAGTGCACATACACATCAGCTGCTCAGGACACAATACAATGCATGAAACGTGTATTAGACATATTGCATTCCAGTTTCCTGAGCTTATATCACCATCTAGGATTTTCTGAAGAGGGAAATGGGAATTTGACCTCCTAAAGATACCATTTCATATGTTCAGACACAACATGTCATATGTGTATGATTCTCATCACTAGTAGCTGTTGCCTTCTGTTTCAAATCTAAAACCAATTACATTTGACTGTTTTCAGACATCCCTCAGCCACATCTAGCTGTTAGTAGATGCAAGTCGCCTCACAGAATTTGTCTCACTGTAGATAAACACCCACTCTTTAGTCTGAAACATCTGCTGGATTATGATACACCCACAGACCCGATTTGGGGTTCATTTTTAATTACATCTGGAATGATAAGCAATACATTACTTAACACATAACACATACTCACACATGTATATTGACTTGTTCTTCCTATCTCTGGGATAACTGCGAGTTGGGATAAATTAGTTCATCAGAGTAGCTGCGTGCAGGATCGTATGCAGTCAATTTACATACCAATTCACAAACTGGAAATTTGGCCAGGGTGATTCTGGTCATCTTTGTTTGATGATCTCCAGATTGCCTCAGCATGTCAGCATTTCATACGCAAAGTTACAAAAGAATCCGCTAGTCCACTTGAGATGAGGTAGTGCTCCCGATCAAGTCCATGACTGTTACAGCGACAAGAAGTAAAACAGAGAATGAACACTGACGAAAGTCTGTTTAATTTCCTTTTACGTTTTTTTCAGACCATTTGCTTTATTACAGCAAATACGATGTAAATCTCCCTCAGGTCATATTAATGAATCTTATATCGTCTGCCAAGAGTCTGCCTTGAAGCATTACACACTTCAGGGTGGTGTTTTAGAACTACTGTTCTACAGGAACTCCTATTTTCACCCCAAAGACTGTTTTATTTTCTACAATTTTGTAGCATGTGGTATTATCTTGTTGCTCTCTTGGAGCTTGACCAAACTGTGTTATAACCATTATCCTACTTCTTCTTATTTATATGAACCCTTTGATGTCACGATATCAGACTGCTGTCACAGGCTCATGATGAAGTATTACAGAAACACCTTAGATGTATCCTACCAAGGAGCTTCAGAAAGTGTTTTGGGATAGTGTATGGGGGCGCTATTCGTCATGACATATTTCTGCAGTGCGCTGATTGCCAGATATTTTAGGAAGTTTTTATTCATTTTCATTAATGGACTTTTGTGTCTTCTGCTAAGACATTGCCTCCCACTGCTGTGCCATCAACATGTCCTACTATAAAGAACAGAGTTATTGTAAAATAATCTTAATCCTTTCAACTAATTTTCATTCCAGATTTTACTCCATGCAAGCATGGGATTTAGTGAAGTTCTGTGTGATGTGAGATGGACTTTGGACTTACCTTACCATTTCCTGGTTTCCAGCAAGAGTTGCAAATGACATCAGCAAGAAGAGAATAAGAAAAGGTCAGAGATCCAGGACATTGGTAGTTAGTATCCACTAAATATAGGGGTAGCTAATAATGCAAAGAACAGGGCAGCACATATTAAAGCCTCAATTACTACACTTACACTGCAGCAGTTAAATTACCCAGATGACCTGTGTTATTAACTGAAATACAACATAAAGCGTGACCACAATGATTTTAAATATATTTGGGGCTTGCCTTTTTTATGAAAGTGAATTTTAATAGACGTTCTTTTTTATTCCTGAGAACCTGAACAGAGATTTTGTTTAAAATTTTCCAGTTCTGAAATATGCAACTTCGGAGACTGGAGTATGAGGATTTAGATAAAAGGCTGATGTGGGACTTTTTACTGTTGAATGGTTTTTTTTGAAAAGCAAGGCAGATGCACTACATATCTTGCCAGCAAGAGAAGATATGGATCTTAAGGATTGCATGTATCCTCTTACGGCAGTGACTTTTTGAAGAATGTGTTACATATGGTGCAAATAACAACAACAAAAATTGCGGTATTTTCATACAGCGAATGTCACATTTCAGAGTTAGTACAGGCCAATGGTTTTTATCTTTTCCTAAAACAGAGATTTCTTCTAGTTTTTACAGTTACATAGTGCTCAACTATGATAATTTCTGGAATTACAGAGACAATAAGGCATTTGGGAGAAGGACTGTATGGATTATACAAGGTGTAGTAAAACGGTAAGCATGGCTTTTGCAAGATTATTATTCTTTTATCATATTTTCTAGATGTGCACAATAAGCTAAAGCAGATATATGAAAAATGTCTCAGGCTGAAAATTTATTTCCATACTGCAAGAAAGAAGAAAAGAAAAAAAAAATATGATAAAATTTTCAAAAATGCTGCACTGATTTAGGTTCATTTCCAAATGTTGCATAGCATGCATAGCAGCAGGAGTCCACTTCCCTAAATGCTATATGTGAGAATTACTTAAGCCTGTAACAATCATACTGACTCTCTCCTTCTTCACGAGGTAAAATAGTCGTATCCAGAGGGAATGATTTCCCACTATATTATATACCTGTTTTAGTATTCATAGAATTATCATCTAAAAATGTATTTTCCCCCCCATAGTTTAGTCCTGTCTAGTTTCCAGAGAGGATAAAATCTGACTGGTAGATTTACCAGCTTAGAAATAAATGATTTTTTTTCTCTGCAACACGCAGGAATAGTCTGAATTGTCTAGTGTCAGCCTAGAGGACACAAGTTCAATGTAGTACAGGTGAAAACAAAAAGACAACCCTTTCTTCCAGCTACACACACGCACGTGCGCACACATGCGCGTGCAAAATCCACAGTATCATTGTAATTTACAACACAAGTTGATCTATGGGTTCGATAGAATTTAAATGATAATACAAAACCTCTACTTTATTATATTTAGGATGAAATTCCTCTATGCTTAAAGGTCGTGGAAATTTTACATTGTTCTTGACAGCTTGAAAGAGCTCTCCAATATTGAAAGAATATCTCTCAGGTTTTGTAGTGTTTTTTAAGGAAAAAAAAAAAAGAAAAAAAAGAGTGTAATCCAAATCACATCTATTTGGTTGCCAATGTGACTGATTATTTTTTAAAAAAATAAATCAATGTTTATCAAACAGAACAAATAAAAGTGGAGATCTGGAAAGTTATAGTGTGTAGCATCTAAGTAGCAAGTTTGCATGCTGATTCAGCCAAGATTAAGCTCTTCATATGTATAGTTTAAGCTCTTAATATATATATTTAAGGTACCAAGACAAATCATGGCATTGAATTTGGTGCCTCCGACTCCACCATTGCACCACTTACGTGCAGTTGTCCATCAAAGATCAGAAGGTTTGTAAATCCCTGTTCAAGTCCTGTGGCTTTATACACCTTTTATAGTGATGAACTCTGAAGTCGGGGGTTTTCTTGTAGTTTTCCATATAGAGTTCTTCTCTGCTTAGGTTGCTCTGTTGAACTTTTGCTGTATATATTTTCCACAACAGATTTCCCCATAGAAACCAGGAATCATAACTTTTAAAAAGACTGTGGAAAATATTTCAAATGATACTAAGCTTCTACTGCTTCCCCTCCTCCAAGCTTAATCACAATAAATATTTAAAAGGGACAGAGAAGTTACTCAAAGAACAGGCTGCATTTTCCATTACATTAAAAAAAAATTAAATAGAAAATGAGGTCTTTGCTACTTCATTAATATTTTCTTGGGAGATACTTTTCTTTTATAACATAAAATGAACGATGTGTAATTAAAATAAAAGCAGAAAAAGGTTTTTTTTTTAAAAAAAAATAGGGCTATAAACATAAATAAAATTGATCCTGAAGCTGTGTAAATCTGACCTTTTTATATGATGGCACAAGTTCTGACACAGCATTATGAGGATTCTGTCACTATTACAAATTTAGAAGTCAAATACTCACTAGACAACAGCTTATATAATTTGCTCTGTAACAGTTGTTTATGTTGCTGTATTAGCATAAAGCCCTGGTATAAATTATATATGTGGGTTTATAATAAATCAAATAATTTATCCCCATTTGCTCAGCACAGACCGTGAGAGCTGTTCTCCAAAATGGCTACTTTAGTGTCAACAGTTCAAACAAAATAACCTGCAAGCCTGGGTGAAATGAACCTGATTTCAGCTCTTCACCTACGTGAAAGACTAAGAACTTGCCTGCAGCTACCTAAGTTTGACTGATGAGCGGTAGCTCTTTATGGTCCAATGACTCGATTGCTGGTGTTGGTGTATCATAAAGTACGTGTAGAGGGAGATCTATGGACAGGTCCACAATATGGAAAATGGCAGAGTGAGCTGTTGTCAGCTGAAACCAGGATAGCTTTTTATGTGAACACTGCCCAGAGTATAGATACCCTTCCTTTCCTGTTTAGAGAGTTAAACAAACCAAGACAGTTCAAGGGGAGAGTGCTCAGCTGGGAGCCATGGCAAATGAATCCGTAACCGCAGCGGCTGTCGGGTCATTCTCCTCACACTGGTGAGTCCTAATTTATTAAATCCTTTTTCCATTCCCGCTATTCCATCTCCGTTTATGTTCCTTTGAGTTTAGCCGGTCAAGCTGATGGAAACCCACCAGAGCGTGGCAATCATCGCCGGCTGGGCCATGCATTTTGCCTGCCTCGGAGCCAAAACTCAGCAGTTTCGTTAAGATCCCCTTCGAATTTTTTTGCGCTTCCCCCCTCTCCTCAAAGCCATCAGGTGAAGAGGATTCTTGTCCTTAAGGTGCCCATCCGCCCCGCTCACGTACGGCGGCTCCCTCAGCCCCGGGGGCAGGCGGGGAGCACCCGGAGCCGCCCACCCCTCCCGGGCCGGGGGCCACCTGCCCGCCCAGNCTTCCCCGCAGCCCGATGTCGGGGACCGCGCTGGCCGCCGAGCATTGCCAACCGAGCATCGCCAACCGAGCATCGCCACCGAGCTGCTGCCTCCAGTCCGGGGCCGCCCCCGCCCCGTTGCTGGCCGTGCTGGTACCCTCTTTGGTTCTCAGCACACACCCGAAGCAGCTCGGGCTTCGGGAGATGTCGGTGACAGAGCGCTCGTCTTCTGGAGGCTAACGTGGGAATATTGATGACATAACATACATGTCGAGGGAGGGGATACCTCAGAATCACCCCGCGGTTTTTTTTTTCCCGTTCATTTACAGGTCCCAACATACCTTCAAACATTCTGAATTCCTGTTATTGCTTCTTTTTTCTTTTTTTTTTTTTCCTTTCCTCTTTGATAAAATGAAAAACACAGGCACAAAAAATTGTTTCAGATCAGAGCAGAATGTGTCCTGAAAATGAGGAGCTTTTCATGTCTCTTAGTCCTTTTAAAAATATTTTTCAAAACATTTTAGCTTGTTATGTAAAGGAATGAAAGCACTTCATCTAGAAACAGCAAAACAAAACATGCTTCCACGTTCATTTTACCTTCTTTTCCCCTTCCTGTTTAAACAATTTGGTAAAAATGGCAGAGGTGAATGACAATGAACCAAATTTTCATGTTTTTGTGAAGAGAATGGAAACCATAAATGCTACTCACTTCTGTCTGAAATTGTATGTGTTTTCAGAAATATGACATGACAATACTCTTTCAGATGATAATTCGATAGATTAAAGATTTTAATTTTGGTCTTTAATGAAGCATATCTGGCAGAACTCAGAAGCTTTCAATCCACAATCTTTTTTTTTCTAGAGCATTGAACCTTAGTGCATGGAAGAGAAGGGAAAAAAAAAAAAGGAAAAAACCCAAACAGTAAATGCAAGTAAAAGATTTAAAGTGCCGTAGAGAACTGTTGAGGGCTGTCTCAGATTCTCACTGTAATGCTGTGTTGATGTTTCAAGTCAGTGGGAGATAATAAAAGGAGCTACTTTTCTCTAGATCTGAGGGTTCTGCTTTCTTATCCTTACAATTATAAGGTAAGAAACATCAGAGAAAAAGGAGCAAGCTGGGTTTGCCAAGATTTGGATGAGTCCTGCCACTGTTTGGCCTCAGCCATCCAGCTACATTCTCAGCTCAGAGCTCACTGTAATCCCTTTCACGGCGTGAAAACATCTTTGACCTCAAACCTCTGGAAATGATTTGCTCTCGAATGATCTAGATGCAACCCCTGGATTCTGCGAAGTCTAAGCAGATTCTGTCCCAAGGGCCTCCAGCTGCAGTACCTAATGACTGAGCAGCTGTGCTCAAAGCTACCCTGCTCTGCTATGTGCCCTGTGATGCACCACTCAGCCTCAGGTCTTTGCTATATGTGGCCTCAAGTTGTAGGGCTCCAGTGAAACCATCAGGATGGAAAATCTCAACCTTGGTGTATCTTGGTTCCCTGGCACTGAAAGAAAATGAGCAAACAAACCAACAAACTGCGTGTAGGCTTTCTCAGAACTTCTAAGTAAACATAGACAATGTATTTTGCAGCCAAAAAATATCCCTTGTAAATAAAGGCTGTTGTATTTTAAAAAATATTCCTGGTATGAACATCAAATTGGTTTCAAATTTTATTTCAAGTTTTAAAAAATATGTTTCAAAAGAAACAGATCTATGTGATCAAAAATTGGGATTTGCTCTGCATTTTAGGCAGAATAGTCTGTAGGGATCTAGAGTAAAGTAAAATATCTCACTAGACTTTTCTGCCCAAGATGATGGAAGATGTGCAAAGTTATGCTGTCAAATTCAAATTACCCAAGATTAATTCAGATGAAATCAAAAGCTGAATCTCCACAAGCCTGCCAAAATTTAGACTACCTTGTCTAAATCTATTACTTCAAAATCTGCTAACAGCCCATGCGCTGTAACTCAGCCTCTTGGAATCTTATTCCTCCAGTCAGGGAAAAATGAAAATAAAAGCAAGCAGAAGAAATCCCAGGGGATTGTAGCTTCAGGAGGCAAAAAATTGGTGCTTTTTGCTTGCCTGTCTCTTTCCAGTTTCCTGCCCCCTTCAGCATATGAGAAAGACAAGAAGAGTTTGTGCACTTTGGAAACTCGATAGGAGGCAGCAGCTGATCTTCCCATCACCAGCCTAAAAATAATCCACTCCAGGGCTTGGAGCGGCTTCACTAAGTGGAGGAAAATCCTGCCATCGGGATGATATTGATCACATAGCACAACCGAGTGACAATTTGGGTTGGTATTTTGTTTTTGTGTTTACAAAGGTAAGCTACAGAGTTTGATCTAACATTCAGCAACCAAACGGGGCATGCGATGACCCTCCCCCATTATCTCCCACTAACCACCTCCTCCTCCTTCCCTTTATATCTGTGGGACAGGGCTGCTCCTTGTTCTTTCCTGGGATTACAACTCCAATCTCTTTTCCCTTTTCCTTTCCCATTCGCAGGCATTCTCAGCCTTTACCGTCCCCTCCTGCTGATGTTTTCTTTGCTGCTGTTCACAGGGTTACGTTTCTTTTTTTAAACTGTCCTGTCTTGGCATGTGAAGTCGAAGGTTTTACAGCAGGCAGTGTAGCACGCCGATGTTGGAAATTGCATTGTCTTAAGAAGCTTACCAAAAAAAAAAAAAAAAAAAAAAAAAAAAAAAAAAAGAAAAGCAATGTATTAGATGTGTGAGACCACGGCAGAAGTTTGTGTGAAATGCTTTTCAGTGCCAATAGCCTGTTTAGCACCACTGCCGTTGTGACTTTCTCTGTGTTTGGAGCCTGATCCAAAAAACTCCTGAAGTCAATGAGATTCTTTGCATTGACTTCAGTAACATTTGGATCAAGCTGCTGGTAGTAGGTGGTTACTGACGCGAATGCCGACAAGTATCAGGTAATTCATCATCTTAAGGCCCAAGGTAACTGGGACAGTGCTTAGCAAGGAAGCAGGGTCTATCTAGAATAGGTGGTCACAGCTGTAACAGGAATCAAAAGGAAAATGATGTTTAGTAGAGGATCATTTTTGACAAACTAGATTTTAAAGGGGCATCACTTTTTGCCATTACCTTAGCAGAACTCTTTGCAAATAGCATATAGACCGTAGATCACATAGATTGCGTTAGTCCCAGTGCTTTTAGGAAGGTAAGAAGGAGAAGAAACTAGTAGGTTTATACTTAGAAAGGAAAAAGATTCAGAGCATTAACCTAAAATCTGTGGCAAAACTCAGTTAGGCCTTCCCTTGTGCTTAGCCAAATATATAAATTCATAACTTGTCCTTAGTTAAAATTTTCTCTGTGGAATTGAAGGAAAGACAATTCTTGTTTTGTATGACTCAGTTATTCAGAAGATAAGAACTAACTACTTTTGTAAAACTCTGAGTGCTTCCTCCATCCTGCATCTGTATGCATACACATATATATATATATATGGATATACATACATGTATATATGCTTATATGGGCATATAATGCATATTATATGTAAGACCAAAAAGAAAAAAAAAAATCTGAACTGAGACTCAAGTATTACAGAGTAGGCTGATATATTTTAATTAGGAAGTGCAGCTATTAATTCATGAGGTTGTTTGGGTTTTTTTTAATCTAGACAATAGAACTACTTAAACAAATGTTTTTCAGGATATTCTTATTTCCACTAAACAAGGTCCACCTGAGGAGTGTGTTTGTACTTTTATCTTTATAGTCATAAGTATCTTGCAGAGCATGCTGAACAGAGTGATAATCCAGGTAAGATGAAACTCATGAATATGAAAACTTTTAAATCCACTTTGAAAGACCCTGAGGTAATTAAAATGTCTTTAACTAGAATTCTTGCAGTTTTGGACTTAGTGAGGATGTTCTTGTAATGTTTATGGAAATTCAAATTATCTACCCTTTTCCCATTGTCTTCTTCACAATTGCTTATGGAAAATATATCTCAGGAACTGGCTTCCTGCCCTGAGAATCTGCATTTATGCTTTTTAAACGGGGATTTGTAAGTGTCTAGGTTCAATGCTACACCATATTCATGTTTAGAACTTTGCCCTATTTTTTTTCTTCTCAAAACCTTTTTCTTCTTCACAATGAATATTTATTCCAGAATCTCTTTTTTACTCTTTTATGTTTATTTTATTATGACTATGTCTGTACACCTTAGCTCAAATCCAGAAAGTCTCAAGTTGCCAGTGATGGGGATTTTACCATGAAAAGTTAAAGGACATAAGATTTTTAGCTATTTCATTGCAGGGTGAACTGGTGTTCAGACAGTTCTCATCCTTGTTAAAGTAAACCAATAGGAAATCAGATTCCCAGATGATGTAAAGAGGAGTTGAAACTTGCCTTCCACTGGCACCATCATGTGCCTGTTCTGATTGTTCTTTCTATTCCACTTCTCTGTGAAGTTTTGCTGTGACTTTAGCTTGTAGTTGACTGCTAAGCAAAAGCCATTTTTAAAGGGAGAAATTAAAAACACCTCTGAAAATTTCTGACCAGCTCTAGAGTTCATGAAGACTGAAGTTAGTGTAAGAAATTTGTCAAGAAGTTTGAAGGACAAAGGCCTTCCAGCCTACAAGTGTTAAAACAAAAAATTACCTGGTACTTGGCACCCCTGTTGGGATGCTGAATGTAGCTAATACCTTCAGATAGCACGTGCCTGTTGTCAGATGATCTTTGTCCCATCAGTGCCTTTGCCCTGACTGAAATGCTAGGTAAAACCTAGTATGCTTGGTGACATTATTATAAAGTATAACATTCTTGCTTTAAGTAGTAGTGAAGCAAATATATTGCAATATGCTCGCTTTGGTGTAATCATCCCCCGCATAACTTGGTGGCCTACTATATTCAACAGAGAGGGAAATTATCTCTGGGGAAGTAATGTTTTGTAAAGACTATGTATAATGATTTTTTCTTAGATGAGTATATGACGATCATAATAGTTATTCTGAAGTGCTGCTGTTACCTGATGAGAGATAGTCATCTACAGATGACCAACAGATTTCAAAACAACTTGCTACCCTTTCACCTGTTCTATTCTGAATATTCATGTTTGAGTTATCCATTTTGTTGGTTTAATGTGGCAGTTGGACTGCTCCCATTTTTTGCAGGCATTGCTGTTTGCTAGACAAAGCCATCTGCTTGTAAAGAAGCCTTCAGCTCCAAAGATTCCAACCTAAACAAGAGCTTAGAGAAAAGGTCTTGGCAATCCATATGAGAAGAAGAGACCTTTGCTTTATTTCCAGTGACTATCCCTTTCATTGGGACCCATAGACAAAGATTTGCTAGGAAACTAGTGGACATTTCTTTGCTGTTATGCTATACGTTTCATGGGTCCTTGACATAGTCCTGCATCAAGTGCAACAACTCAGTACTATTGTCAAGCTTGCTGAGAGTGGGGCTTCTTATCTTGGAAACAGCATCATGGTAATTAAGACTGTCAATTACGAGACTGAACTAATATTTGCATGGCTTTCTTCTAGACTGTGTAGCCTACAGCAAAGCAGGCAACTGCCTACAGTAGCAGACTGCTGGGGATGATAAAACCATCTGGCTTTGATGCTAAATTCACCTGTGTACAGTTCCAGGAAGCCCAGCTTTGTGCTGCTGTCAGTGTTACCAAGGAAGGGGTCTTGGCAGGTGCAGGAGGGCAACTGCTGCTAGGGAATGCGATAATATTTCTGAGTTGCAGCAATAACGACTTTTATCTCTTCCATCCCTTGACAGAAGAATTTCTCCCCGTGTGGCTCTGCAGCCCAGTTTTTCCTCTTTGATCTCTTCCTGCATACTTACTGTGGCCTAAAAAGTCTGCCTCCTTATCTTTGGTAAGGAGAAAATCACCGTTGGCTACACCGAGCAAAACCTTGAGTCAGCTTTGTGTTATGATTTGCTTAGAGCTAATTCAAACATCTTTAGCATGGCTACTTGTTACGGTTGTTAGACTGTTGTTCAGTGTGGTCAGTATCTTCAGTGTATTTAATTACACACTTGCACAATACTCAGCACTGGGTGAAACAAACAGCACTTCCTCACATAGGCAACTCTGGTCACCTCTCTACAGACCTAATTCTGGCTGAAGCCCAGCATTGGCTTACTGGAAGAGTTAAAGCCAACGTAAGAATGGATTAATTATTATTAAGGGAACCAAATTTCATCAACGATGAGTCATAAAAGTGTTCCGTCTTCCTTTCTAAATCCAGCTGCAGTTTTTCATGAATTACAACAGTAAGCACAACAGCAATTATTCATGATTTCTTCTAAATTTATTGTTCTCCCATCTCACATGTTCATTTAATGAAATGAAATCGTACAGTTTTACAGAGAGGAGGGAATAGGACCTTTTCACTCTGCCTTCCATTGGTTATCTGCAGGCAAGGCCAAACTGTCTTCATTTCCAGGCTCATATTTTTGAGTGAAAATTTTCAAACCTGGGACTCGTTAAAAGTCAGTATAGCTAAGGCCTTTTAAAAATTTACATTTTTTAGAATCCTTAAAGATCTCTTTAATCTTAACTCCCGGTACTAAAATATTATTTCAAAATGCAACTCAGACTCTCAAATTAGCCTGAAACCTTTGAACATGCTACTTGCACTCTTTGCGGCCCTAAGAATCTGCCCATCTGTAGCTATGCTGAACATTGCAAGCATGGGTACTGAGCACTGCCGTGAGACGTTGTGCCATTATGTTATCAAATTTTTCTTTGAAGAAGACTGAAGGTTACACTGCTTCCTTGGATGACCAATTGCGTCTGGAAACCTGTCATGGTCCAATGCTCGCTAACATTGGTGAACCTGCGTAAGCATTACTGTAAAATGCCCTGTACCATCTAGAGAAATCAAGGACTTGGTCTTGTGCCTTAGGGGCTTTTCTTTCTGTTCTTTGGAAACGAACACAACTTGTTAAACTCTGAGGTCAATGAAAATGAGCTTCTAGAGGCGTGCCCTGATGCATCAGAAAGCAATGGCTAATTTCAGCTTCAAACTAAACAGGAGTTTCACTCCCATTGACCGTAAATACAAAGTGTCCTCCCTTACACCTCAGTAAAATATCATCCAGTATACTTTCCCTGTCTGTGAAACTTGGGTAGAAAGGTAGAAACTACATGATATGCTTTATGCCTGGGATGATGGGCCTGTGCATCTCCAGCCTCCTTTGTATGTAAGTTTTCCAAAAAGCAGAGCAAGGCCTAGTGGTTTGAGACATATGGGCAAAACTGTATATTGGATCAGCCTTCTGCACCAGGAATGAATGGGAAGGGAATTATGAAGTGGTTTCTTGCTCCCTGCGAGGCACACTGGAGATAAAAATTGTTGCTTAGAGCTCTAGTGTGCTACAGTGTATTTTCATACACCACTTGAAGATAGAGAGAACTATAGCAGCCCGTCTAAACACCAGAAAGTGTCTGTGAAAATTAGCATACATCAACAGATGCAAACCACGAGTCTTCCACTTCCAGTCATAGTTCATTTCTAGCACAGTGGCAATGGACAAATGCATGGGAGGATGGAAGGAAGGATTGATCACGGGACTGCTAATGCTTCTACAATTCTGATCTTTCTATTCCCTATCAATTCCATACTGTACTAAATATGTGTTCTGAAGTGGGTGCTGCTAAAAAGGGAAGTTGTAACTGGTGTGCATTTTGTGAAGCCAAATCATAAGCTGCTTTGGATCAACAGAGTATCATGACACTGATCAGAATGTTTTGATAGATTTTAAGCCTGAGGAGATTTAATGAACATGGTCACTGGATGTCCTGATCAAATGATGAACTGTTTTTCTGATTTAAAATTTTGGGAATTTATTGTCAATCACCCTATCTCATTACACTGACAAGACAATCTTTTTGAATTTCTACTTTTTTTTTTTTTTTTTTAAAAAAACTAACCAGCCTAGGCTCTTTGTTTTTTTTTTTCATTTTAAAAGAAAAAAATTAAATTCACCCCCTTTTTTTTTTTTTTTTTTTTTAAACAAACTTGTAATAAAAGTATTGTGAATAGACTGCTTATACCTACTCCTGAAAATTATAATCAGTATGACAGGCACTGTCTCTATACATCAGCATTAACAACAGGACCAGATTCTTCCCTCAGTCCTACCAATGCACAAAGCACAGCACATAGTCTTGAAAATGTGCAAATGTAATTCTTGAAAGATGCATCTTAATTAAGAGCTTTTAGGGACTACTGTTTGAGGTGTGATATGAAATCGCTACAAACTCATGGTAGGTCCTAGCTAGCACATAGCACTCTCCATGAAGTTAGTAGTCATTTCTTTCACAGGAACGTCTACTGCTTATATTCCATTTCCCTTCCATAAAAATGGAAAAAACCCAACAGTTCCCTTAGCTTCTCTTGGACATAGTTTTAATCCTTTCTCCCAGATTTATTTTTGACTAGAAGCCAAAAGCTACATTGGAAGTCAATGATTCGGTGCTCATTTGAACCCAGGATCCTCCTGCCTTTCCATACCAATCCAACTGCTAGACCACAATAGCATCTTACACTCTCTCAGAAAGAGTCCTATTTGTGGGAAAGGGAGGAAAATTCCCAGCAGAACTCCCTTGGACTTCTGACCTTCGATAAAAATGAGGAAACAACGCTTCTGATTTTCAAGAGATTATCATTACCATTCTGTTTCTCTTAAAGGAGAATGTCAAGCTTTTACAAATTAAAAACAAAGAATGTCTCTGTATTTTTTTGGGAAGTTCTGTATTCATTTTGCTAATAACTCCTCTGTCTATTCAGACAGAATTCATATTAACGTAACGGGTTTTTTATGTCGTTTGCATTCATGAATATAATTTTATATAAAAATAGAATGATAGTGGTCATATCACTCCATTATAGAGAACGGGCCAAATTCTTCATCAGATTGTGTTCTACTGAAGACTGAGTGGGTTGCCCGTCTGCTTTTGCACCTCAGTGAGTACATGCATGCATTTCTGCAGGATGTGCTCCATGGTATGACTCTGAGTTATGCTTAACTGCTGGCAAAACTCAGGCCATAAATTGCTGATATGTTTGGAAAAGGGATTGCATTTATCACATTCTTTTCAGTGAAACCCCTTTACAAGTTTCACTGATGTATTTCAATATGAATTATGCTTTTGATAGCCAGCATAAAATGAGTTAAAAGCAAAAGGGGGTTTAGCAGCGATTTGAAGTGCCTCTTTGAACTCTGTATGCTTTTGAAGATCTGTGTGTTTCTGTTCTCTCTATGAGAGTACTTGAGTAATTTATGCTTACCTTGTTGTGGTTATGTTGTTTAAACAACTAGGCTCATAGAACTAAGCTGAATTATTTGAGGAAAGAAGGAAAACCTTTTTCTCCCTATTCAACTAGCCTTTTCTGAAACCTGTGTTCATGCATTTTTTGCATTTCTATGTTGTTCTCATTCTGCAAAACTCATTAATGTCAATGTTGTTGCAGAAAAATACATTCACCAAAGTATACGTATACCTCTGTGAATTAATTAAAGATATTCTTTCTATTTTAGTATGTAAAATTTGGAAAAGATGAGAGCAAAAGAGTTTACACAACCTATTCTACAACACTATATTGCTGTGTATGTGTCTCGGACAAAGAAACCAGCAAATAAACATTTTGGTTGCCATCTTGTTTTGTCTTCTTATAAAGAAAAAATAATAGATAAATGAGGCACATGTTGATAAAAGCCAGAAGCTGGCTATAGATCTGAGCTATACTATTGCCCACACTGCAAGCACGAATGTATGAGCTTACCTTGGTGTACAAAGATAATCTCATATGAAATCCTGAAAGTCAGAGAACTACTTAGATGAGGCTAAGTACATGCATAAGGATTTGAAGGATCAAGCATAAATGCTGATTTTCTGCTTATGCATTCTTCAATACAACCTACTTTGACTAAGAGGTTGGCAATTATCAGTAATTACTAGTGTACAGGACCATTGTTATTCTATGGGACGATGAAGAAATACAAATATCAGTGAATGCAAAGCTGCCGAATATCAAAGGTTCAGAGCCCGCAGTGAAAATTTACTGCAACAAATCACAGGAACAGAAATGTTACACAGATAATGTTGGATCATCAAAGCAGCAGTAACACACAGGAATCAGTTTATATGCATTTGACTTTTCTTACAAGAAAACAAAACATTTTTTCCCTCCAAAACTTTCTCGTTCTTTCTCTGTATTCTAATGGAAAACTTGCAGCATAACATTTAAGCATAAAATGAACACTAGGAGAAGTTGCATCGTGTATTTAATGACCATGTACTAAGCAGTACATTTAGCAGTACACAGCCTTCATTCTAATGTGCTTATACTTGATGGGGCCCAAAAGCACTTCCAAAATACAAGTCAGTTATTGCCTATGGGTTGTTCAGTGTGCACTTCTATATTTCTTTATTTATTTTGTGTTTAGCTCAAGGGAATGTGAACCGTTTTGATAGTCAACTATTCTCTCTTTTTTGTAGTAGTGGGAATCTCTGGACATGATGAGGCTCGCATTTTGTGGTAATGACAATGCTTCAGCCTACAACATCAGTGCTGGCGTGCTAAGAAATGTCTGCTTCGTGGATGCTCTCAACTTGGTTCCCCATGTCTTCTTGCTATTTATCACCTTCCCAATTTTGTTCATTGGTGAGTTATTCCTTGGAGCTGTGCAATCTTATAAACAGTTGAACATGTACCTATACTCAGTCATGTTTTATGTGCTTGGAGGCCCTGTGGTGCAAACCACTGGATGCTTTGTGTTTATTAGTTTTAAAAAAGAAATGAGAGTATGGCTTGACCCAGAGGACCCAAAACCAACCCACTGGAAATGGTGGGAATTTTAGATACAAATTGGGACTAAGGAGCATGAAAAGATGGATAAGAACCAGAGAAATTGTATCCAAATGCCTTGAAATTTCTCTCTGGAGAATTTTTCTTCAGATATAAAATTAGCAACTTGCAACCTTAGCTATTATTAGGTATTAGAAGATTAAGGCAGTAAGTCTGAATTCCCTTCAAGTTATGTGAATTTCACAGAATATTCAAAATGTGCAGCTTGTATCTAAGGCTAAGAGAAGCATAGGAAACTTTTAAAACAGAATAATTACTTCTTTTGCCAGTATTGGTAAATAGAAGTAGAGCAAAGGAGATAATCTTTTTCCACAGGAATGAAAATAAGAAACTATAAATCTCTCTTGAAGTATTTAGGACAGTCAATTGTCTCTAACTTAAATATTCTTGTAAAACAAACATCTAAACTAGTACTCTAATAATACTTTATCTTAGTTATTTGCAATGAGGAATTTAATACTTTTCCAGAGCTGTCAAGCAATGACATTCCAACTGATTGTTGGAGATAAAGAGGCTTGAACAATCATAAAAAAAGCAATAAGTATTAAAATGAAAATAAATATTCTCCTGACAACTGCAAGAAAAATGGCATGTCACTTCATGCACGTTACCTTCTTGGTATTGTGTATAGACAAAGCAATACAGTTCTTCCATGAGGAAGATTTGAATTTAGGACTATATTCAAAATAGAGATTTAAGGACTTCCATCATGCAAAAAGAATCGGAAGTGATTAAATAATAGGCTACAGGAACCTGTGGACTAAGACACTAGTACCTAGCAATCAAAAGTATAACAAGATTCAGTAACTGAAAACTAAATAATTAAGCAAGGGAAGAAGAAACAAATTCTAACAAAAGAATAACTAAAGCCTGGAAAAAAACCAAGGGCTACGGAAAACTCTCTCCAGCAGCGCTGCATCTTTCTTTGAGATGAGATGCAAGTCATCCTTGAATCACAGGGCTTTCTGCAGGAGAGTTGGATAGAAACTCCTTGCAAGGTCTGAGGGCAGAAACAATCTTTTACAACATTCTGTGCTATGCATCAAGTGGTATCAGGCTGCTTTAGTGTTTTTACAGGTATTAGTTAATTTGGAAATAGTACTGCAGCCACTGAAAATTCCTTCTGTTTTCTAACAATTTTAGGAAAAAGGCATAACACCTTAAATTGTATGGTATGTATGCTTGTATGCAATTCTTTGTTTTCTATTTTGTACCTTGTTTATGAGGACAAATAGTTGTTGAACAGAGCATTAAAAGCCAACTGGAGTCTGCAGTATGGACTGACTCCAAAACCGAAAATTGATGATGGATCATGTTTATGCAGATGCATGAGCAAAGAGGAAATAAAACTGAAGAGTGTCTTGGAAGAGAGAAAGATAGGAGCAAAGCCAAAGAAAGGCACATTAGACTAGGAAAATCTCAGGAAACCATAGGAAATGCTTGAGATAATTATGGAGAGGAGAGAATATATTGTTCCTGCAGTACTTTACTTACTAAACAAGGATGAAATGGTGAAATCCTGACAATTTCCAAAAATAAATAAACCTAGGCTCTGGTTTATGTGTTTCTAAGTCACCCGATGAGCCTCTAGGCACGATGAGATGCTGAGGTTTTGTGTATCAAAAACATATCCTGAATTTTAAACTCAATTCTGCCGTTATTGAAAGAAACAGATGCAATGCTCACTGCTCTGGTTAATTAGCTTCATTTTCATTTTCATTTTCTTTTTGTTGTGTTTCTTTATTTCCCTAAAATGTGCTGTTCTTGGGATTCTCTATGGGCATTGTGAAGTCTTTCAGGGAATTCCAGGAGTTGCCTTACAATAAAAGGGATATGTACAGCCATTTGGACTGACTGACTCAGGACAGCCCTGTGCCAGGGTGGGAAGGGTCAGAGGCCAAAGCAACATGCAGGACAAGATTTGCCATCATGAGAGGCTGACCTCTGATCAGTCCTCAGCTTTCCCCAGCACTGTCACATCCCTCAGGTCCACCTGAAGTGGCTGGCTTCAGAGAGGAGCTTATCTGAAAAGGATTTGTGTCATCTGAGATGATGACATGGAAATAGGCTTCAAGATTAATTGGTTGATTAAATCATCTGAGTCCTGATTCTGTGCTGGGAGCTTCAATGTGCCACGAATGTACCGGTCAAGGAGACTGGACTGTGCCTGAAGAGCAGAGGTGGGGAAATTGCCACTCAGCATGGGGAAATTGCCACTGAGACAGTGCTCCCAACCATACCTGAGACTGAGATCATAAATGTTACTGGTTTTAAGTAAATATATCTCTCTGAGGCCTCATTGGAGGAATGCAACTTTTATATCAGTTGGAAACTTTGCCTACTCTTGTCTATGACTGGGCAAACCACAATGACACTCTCCCTTAAGATGTCAGTCCCTGTCGTGTGAGTGAGACTTTGAGATGTTTCTTTTGGTTTTCTCAACTTTGTTCTTGTTCAGGGGCCTCTGCTCTTAGGGAAGTCTGTTGTCTCATTGTCTACAGGGTCAGGTCTGAGTTATAGGGGCAACTCAGACGTGGCAACTCAGACACTCCTGGGTCATTTTATTCATAGCAGCAGCCCGCATAGTCTTGTAGGTTTTTTGTGTTGATTATATACTATTAAGCACAACTATGGATTAGAATAGGAAACTGCAAACCAGACTGACTGTGTAATAATCTTCCTCTTTCATTGCTATGATTTCCCAGGCTGGGGAAGCCAAAGCTCCAAAGTCCAGATTCACCACAATACCTGGCTACACTTCCCAGGACACAACCTGCGGTGGATCCTGACATTCACCCTCCTGTTCGTACATGTGTGCGAAATAGCAGAGGGCATAGTTTCCGATACGTAAGTGACTGTTTGGTGGATAGACAAGCTAACTGCATTCATTAATGTATAGTGTTAAAGTGTGATAGACTGGCTAGTAAGATGTAAGGAGTTCTTCCCCAGATAGGACGGCATACCATTTCAAGAACTACCTGGATTTTAGTGAGATGAAGATGAAATGATTATTCTTAGCACTTTGTTATTCTCCTTCCAAGTTATAATGGCAAGTAAATATTGACAAAAGTAGAAGCATTCACATGGAAAAATATTTTTGTCTCTAGGAAGGTCATATTTGTCCTCTTAAATAGATTAACATAACACCTAAAATATAATAATGGTGAAAAAAAGACACAAAATTAACTATGACTCGTTTATTTTCAGACAAATGAAATCTCGCCATCTGCATCTCTTTCTACCAGCTATAATGGGATTTGTGGCTGCCACTGTATCCATAGTCTATTACCATAATATTGAAACATCTAACTTTCCAAAGCTGCTGTTGGGTAAGTCTAAGTCTGATATTTATGTGCTCTTACGAAACCATGTAGTTCAAGCTGTAGAGTCAGCTTGAGGAAATTGAAGAAGACGCTAAAATGAGTGAGAATATTAAAAGAGAGAAATAATTCTCTGCTCTTCAAACTAGTATTATTGTAGGAATTGTTGAGCCTTCTATAAGGTGCACACTGAAAACTATTTTTAATAATAATCACAAAAGGAAAAGCATTGTATGCCTATTGTATTTCTACCATGAGCTTTTAGGTATTTAATACTACTCATTATTTTGAAGCAAAACCCTGTCTTGATTCAAAAGGGCTTTTTTAAAAGGTCACTTTTAATAGAAATCTGATCACAAGCCATCTTGAGCAAATGGCTGTTGTTTCTCAGCATCCTTTGCGGTTGATTCTGAGACTACCCAGTCTACTCTCTCAGTCAGGAGATGGTCAAAAGAATTTGACTAGACATTGCAGGATAATGTTTCATACAAGTATAGTGTCCTGTAACTCAACAACCTGAACAAGCCATTGACAGATGTAAGTGGGACTGCAGGATGTAATTAAACTATATGAACTTTTTTTTTCAAAATGAGCATGTTTTTTATATGCTCACCTGGGATGCACCCTGCTTTTTCAAAAAAGCAGGATGATATTTGTCAAGTTAAGTGACTTTTATGTCATCTTAATAACAAGGTTCCCCTTCAGATTATCTTCAGTGGACTTTTGTAATTGTGTGAAAATTAACCATTGTGGATCTCTGAAGTGTGATGGTCCAGGAAAGTAAACAATGACTTAGGAAAAGGAAGCACAAAGCAAATTTCTTGAACTTGAGTTCCTGACTGTGGCTGAAATCACGCATTGCTGTCCTGCAGGCTGGTGATATAGAGGATCACCGTGTCTGTATTGCACTAAATCATGGAATTTTTCTGTTTGAGAAAGCTAAAACTTCTGCAGCACTACTGTAGCTGAATTAAAAAAAAAAGTCAAAATAAAACTGTGTGTGCATCTGTTTTACAGCTCTCTTTCTTTACTGGATAATGGGCTTTGTAACCAAAATGATCAAGCTTGTCAGATACTGCCAGGACGGTGTGCCTTTTTCTCAGCTGCGTTTCTGCATCACTGGAATTATGGTCATTCTCTACGGGCTGCTGATGGCTGTGGAGATCAATGTCATTCGAGTTAGGGTATGTGGTTTCTTTATCAGGATCTGGAAAAATGTCAGTAGCATCTTGGGGATGAAGATGGATCTTTGGTCCTAGTAACTCTGGCTTGTGTCAAGTTAAGGCCCAAGTTTAGCTGTAAATGTCTGGTTAATTCTGTAGAAATGAATGAGACTTGGCATCTCCTTAAAATGCATGTCCTTGATGTGTTCCCTAGAAGTAGTATCTATGTGTGCCTGTCTATATATGTGTACACAGAGAGTAGGTATATATTTGTATAGATAGATACATAGACATGCATGTTTGTGCATGTAAGGATATATGTATGTGCATGTAATCTATACAGTATGGATATGTCCCTGTCTCTTAAACTATATATGTAGTGAATATATAAGTTAGTGTATATTCTTACCCATGATAATTAAAAATATAATTATATTCCAAGAATTCTTTTTTGTTGTTGTTCAGGTAAAGATAAATGATACTGGTAGGCAACAGAGCTGTGTCCACATCCCATATTGCTCAATTTCTTGTCAGTTATGCTGTCAAAATGGAAATACTCCTATTTACATGCAAATTTGTAGCTAAATTCACTGTATAATTCATTACCTTTAAATGCAAATTTGACACTGTAGTTCTATTATACAGTTTTTAACAAAAATTGCTGTTAATAAGATAATTCCTGAGGACATGGTGTCTATTTTCTCCTCTCCAGAGGTATGTTTTTTTCATGAACCCTCAGAAAGTAAAGCCACCAGAGGATCTACAGGACCTGGGGGTGAGGTTTCTGCAGCCATTTGTCAATTTACTCTCAAAGGCAACTTATTGGTGGATGAACACTCTTATTATATCTGCTCACAAAAAGCCTGTGGACCTGAAGGCGATCGGAAAGCTTCCAATAGCAATGAGAGCACTGACAAATTACATTTGTCTCAAAGAAGCCTATGAGGAACAAAAGGTAACCAAAGATGTTCATGTCACTGTTTGGCCTAAAGAAATTATAGCGTCCCTTCAAAGTTTTTTCTGCTTCTATGAAACCCTAGTTTTAGGAATTTTTAACTCAGGACTGTTTGTTCCAAGGTGAAAATTGGCCTAGAAAGCTCCTATCCAATGGTTACTGTTTGGTTTTAAGTGAATTTACATCACGGGAGAGTTGCCAGATTGAGAGCAACTGGAAACTAAAACCGTAACAGACTGATCACTTGCTAGATTTTGTTATAAAAGTGAAAGCTTTGTTTAAATCTTAGCTACTTATGACAGCATCTTAAATTAGAAGACATTTTGTCCGTAGTTTCAGCTGGGAACACTCATCTTCATTTTTTTTTCTCCAGAAAGAGAAATAACAAAACCACAGATCAAGAATAGCCAAAACACCGGTGTCTTGTCAACAGGATTTTGGTCACCAATCCAAAACACAGCACCATACAGGTTGCTATGAAGAAAACTTTAACTCCATCCTAGTCAGACCCAGTACAAAACCAAGGTTGGCCAAATTCATTGGGTAGGACAGGAGTTCCCAAAGAAACTTCTGGATGCGTTTAGGCAAAACTGTAATGTTACGTTTGTGCTTAAAGCTGGTGATTTCTGCCAAACCCAGAAAGATTTAGTTTTGCAGAAAGGAGGAAGGATTTAAGAGCCTACCTCCTTGATTTGTACATACATATCAATTCTCAAGCATAAACAGAGAGAATACAGGTATTCAGGGGCCACTTTGGCAAATGTAGCATGTAAGACGAAAACATGCAAATCCCAATCCTGCACACACCAGAAAAATGTATTTCCACGCAGTGTCCATTTCAGAATTTCAATGTGAGGGGAAACTGGGAGAAGCAACTCTCTGCTCCTAGCAAATGATGGAGCTGCAGGCTCCTTTCTGTGGTCTCTGAGATGAAACTGTAGTCAGTACAATTGTTTTTGTTTTAATAGCTTTAAGTTGCCTCTTTTTCCTTTTGTAGTCGATGCTTACAGAGACTAGAGACTAAGATCCTTCTGCTTTAAGTAGTAAACTGGTGAGTCATTGGAACTGAGCTTTTCACATCAAAAAAGAAGTGCATCCCTTAGGCCAAGCTCCTTAAAGAAGCATTTGGTGCCTAAATCCTACTTAAAGAGACTACAAAAACTTAGGCATCTATACGCTCTGAGGATCTGAGTCGCTGTGCCATTCCTAATGACAGGGACGGTGACTGGGTTCAAGCAGTTGTCTGTCACTCATTTACATCCTGAGATACTGTGTGTGCCTGCACAAATACGTAGTTCAGGTGCCAAAAGGCAAGTTACTTGTGCCATTGCTCATATGTGAACACAGACTTTCAGCGTATAGCTTTCCTTGACGTGCACCATGCTGCACGTACGAAGACTTGCATAAATGTACCTGTACAGGTATGTGCATCTATGTTTATAAAGCTGACTTGCATCAGCTGTTTCGTTTTCCATAGCTGTTTAAAGTCTTGAGATTACCACAGCCTCTAGCACATGTCTGCTAATATTCAAAACCAGGCTGTAACCCTAAAGTAAACTGATACTTCATAGATAAAGTTAAAGTAAACCAAAAGGCTAAAGCCAATCCAAAGAACCAGGCAGTGGAACTCGCGGCAGCTCACTCTCACAGAGAAATGTGTTGTTTGTGCATAGTTGGGTCAAAAAACAGCCGCAGAATTCAGAAAATTCTTCAGGTTGAAGCATGGTCTGCAATGTGGAAGAGATGATATGTCCCTGTCTCTTCTGCCAGGGTCTACTTTATGCTAATCTCCCGCAGCTGGTGAGGAGAGCCCCCCAACATCCTCTGGATTAAGCGGGGTTACCCCTGCCTGTGCCTGGAGATAGCTGATCTCAGCTGCGATCCATGGCCCTGCAGAAAGGAGGCTTCTGTTCCTTTCCAAATGCTTCGTATCACGCCTTGATGAAAGATGCTGGACACGACCATGTCTATTCTGTATTGTAAAATGCCTTCAAGATAGCTCCTCTGATGTTGTCTCGCTATCCTTTCTGCCTGCTATGAAAATTGAAAACAGCTGAGATTATCTACCAAATAATAGCATGAGGGAAATGAGTCAGGTTGAATTTTGATGACTGTTTTCCAAACATGTGTCCCAAGCATAGAGTGTAAACCAGAAGGTCTGAGATTAACTTTTAATGACTGCTACATTCTGATAAAACAGCATATTGCAACTTGCGTAACCATGAGGTCTGTGAACATTGGGTTCAACATTTTCTTGTTTTCTTTGATGTCAGTGGACAACATCTGAAAACCGTATTCAAATATTTAGACAGAATTCTTCCGGCTCCTACCCTAGGAAGGTTTGCCCACTGACATGAGACCTCAGCTAACACTTCTCAGTGACAAACCTGAATTTGCTTTTCTGTTCTCTGTTCTTATACATTTTCAAGTTGTCATCAAGCAGTTCTTAGCATTAGGAATGCATTCACTACTCAGTATTCTTTAATTACACGTAATTTCTTCGAAGCATCAGGTAATTTTATTTTAATATCGCTTTCATGATACATGGTATTTTACAGAATTTTAAAGCCAATTCTCAGTAATTTTATTATAATATGAAGTAATATAAACCAACAAAATGCAAAGCTAAATAACTGATGAGCGACATTCTGATTGGCTATTAGTCTGGCAGCCACTGGTGCAAAAGGCATTCCAACTCTTACAGTAAGATATAGGTCATTTGTTACTGGTTTTATAGATAGTTTGTGTTTGGCAACGTAGCATAATACAGCCTAACACAGCGTATCACAAGAAAACAACATAGCATATGTTCTTCCAAGTTAGAAGATACTATAAAAATACAGATAAAATAAACTATTTTGATAGTTCAACTTATCCAAATATGCTGTTTGAGGTTTTTTTCCTAAAAGTGTGGCCAAAAAGCACATTACAATTGGCTTTCCTGATCTCATTATTTCCTACTTCCAGTAAATATTCTAAAAAATGGACATGGTATATTTTCTTGATTTTCTGGACAGTCTCATATATAAACAGAAATACTTTATCTTATAGTATTTTTATCATACCTTTCTAAGAATCCTGGAGAAATTCTAACCGTGGATAGGAAGATTACTTCTGCAGAATAAGTAGTGATGCACATCATACATATAGGGTTAGACCCATTACCATAAATTCATACACTCTCTTTAGTACATGTTCACAGTTCCTACTATATTAATGGACATTTTGGCTGGAGATAAAGAATTATTTAATAAGACTGAGAAGGTAAATAAGTCCTTAATAATATGCAATGAAGATCAGCGAAATGTTTGGACCAATGTCCTATATGTGGGCAGTACCTGCCACAGAAATCCCCATTACCCCACCAGATTTGATCCTGTTTCTATTGTTGCTTGACTTTTGTTTTGGTTTGTACAAGATGTGTAGATATTTCAGACCACACACCAATGCATCATGCATCACATATCCCAAAGTAGATTTACCACGCTGATACGATGTTTGGTTTACTCCGTCAGCCAAAATCCCATGTAATTTGCTCTGACAGTCAATAGAAAGTTTTACTTTGTGTGTGGTATAATAGAAAATGCCATTTTTAAAGTCAAGGAGCATCAAAATTCCCTATACCTTCTATTTGTGTGTTGCTATGGACTTTACATGTTCTGACAAAATGAGGAGGAAAGTGTGTTAGATAGCTGGAAATCACAGGGATGGAGGAACGGACATTATCAGCTCCAGCACTAAGGGAATGATCAGACTTCCATATTTCCTGAGACATACCTTAGAGGTGCCTTGATTTACTGGCAAGCACTGTCTTGTTGCCATTATTTCAACTATTGAGTACCCAAGGTAGAGAAAATTGCAGTGATTGAAAAGCAAGGTGACAAGGACGAGAAAACCTAAACAAGTGCCACAGGCGAGAACAGCAGTCCAGCTTGGTAATTCACAAAACAACAAATGCTACCAAACATAACAAAAATAATCTTTGCAAATTTGAAAAAACACCGAGATGCAGAGTTGTGTAAACTGTTCACATTTGTGTTGCAGCAACTCTTCCTTGTCTTTATTGCAGCTCCTCTCATTTTCTGCAACTGAATCATGTTTAACATTATGTTTTAAGATTTTTTTTCTCTTTTCAAACGGAAAGTATGTCCTTTTAGCCTTGTGTGCCCAGCATGAGAAGCTCTTGACTTCAGGTGGCTTCCCAAGCCACGGAGGCTTTAGAGGGACTGGGAAACTGCAGAAAATAATCATTATTGTCATAATATTTTTCTGATGTAGAAAGGCCAGAGAGAGTTTTATATTTAATTCTCATGACATTGGACAAACTTTCAATTATGGTTTTACTGAAACACATCAGTGGTCATCGGAGAGTTATAACGAGTAGTAACTGACAGATCATCCTTCAGTACCTAAATAAAGGAGAGGGTTGGCACATACGAAATACTTTACTACAAGCCTATAGTACTGGGCCTCAAGAACCTTTCTGGAAAAGAGTATAAGATGATTAGAAGAAAAATCCATTCTTCTTCCTCCCCCCTCTCCATTACATACTTCAGCTGATTTGAGGTCCTGATTTAAAAATAAGCAAGAACAGTGTTTAGCAGATAATCTAATTAGTAGTTTTACAAATGAAAAGTAAATAGATTTCACATAGTGATGAAAATTCTGTGAATTGTAGTAGTAATGAAATTGGTTATTAAAATATTAAACTCTTATTAAAGAAATAAGAATTTTACATTGCCATTTACCATATTTATCATTAATCGAATGCCATAGAGAGTTATGTGCATTTTTTCCCAAAAGACAGAAGATGTGTTTTCTAATAAATTAGCTCAGCTCTTGTCCGGTTGTTAAAGTACAGATCACTTATTTCAGGAGAATGACAGTAGCCCCTGTAGCACAGTGTAGCTCAAAACCCATTAGGCAACAAATTCAGAGCCTTTTGTCTGGGAAACTCGCATGAGGTCCTTGAGTTCTTCCCCTCTTCACAAGAAGTGGTTTCATTCTTTCATTCCACTTTCTGAAATATTCGCTCTAATTTGTTCCCATGCTGCTTGTTTCTCTGTACTAAGCGTCTTGGCATTGGGTATGACCAGCCTGGCCTTGTCTCTAGAAGCGAGAGGACCATCTGGCCTTCCTCTACACTTGTGCATGTTTGGCACCGTGCACGTATTCTATCTCGCTGTTGAAGTGGCATAAAAGGAAAAAAGAGAAAAGAGGAAAAAAAGACAAGGCAACCAGGCTTTTCTTCAGTTAATTTGCTGGGGCAAGGGGGATGTTATTACTGAGCTATACTTAAAATGTCTCTGTGAACACTCAAGAGGGCTTGGCTTGGGTTACAACTTGCAGGCATCTGTGCTACTTGAAAAGTGACAGACGCTTTTTTAAAGTGTCAAAAGCTGCTGCCTGAAGCACAAGGAAGCACTCTGCATACCATGGATCTGTTAAGTAAAACTCTTTTTTCTTTAGGTTGAAGGGACCTCAGAAATACCAGAAGTCATCTGACTAGATACAGAGATACCCGCTGGTTAGTGTTTTAGGGCAAGAGTTGTGATACTGCATAGATTCACAGAACTGAAGGCTAGAAAGGACCTGTAGCTGATTTAACCCTACCTCCCAACATAGCCTGTTACTTTAATCTTCATGAGTAGAGTAATTAGTGATCTGCTGAAGTGTATCTCCCTGGCAGGCATCCAAGAGATAGAAAAAAAAATCCAGATAAATTAAACAAAACTATGTGCTTGTAGGTGTCTGTCCATGTTTTTTCCTTCAATCTCTTTCTAGCATCAGAAGCCTTTACTGGATCAAGTGGTTTCACACCTACTGTGAAAATCAAGATTACCCCTACAAGCAAGGGCTTGAAAGGCCAGACCTTTTCCAGAGCACACATGTGACAAGGAACAATGGCTATGTGCCAGTACGATTTATCTGCATTTGCATTCCTGTGTTCACAGGTTCAGAAAAGTGTTAGGATTTAGAGGTGAGAAACCACAGTTACCCAAAGGAGGCAGGATGTGAATTTGCTGTGAGGTATGTCTGAGATCTGTGATATCTACAACATGTTTGCAGCCACATCTACTCAAGAACACCCTTCATGAACTATGTGGCATCCAGACAAGATTGAAGTGGAAGTTACCACATAGGGCGAAGGAGACTTCTTGGTGTGTTGATACATGTTTCTCTGTTTTCCAGAAAAAGGTAGCAGAGCAGCCCAATCGGAGTCCCTCTATATGGTTAGCCATGTACAGTGCTTTTGGACGACCAATTCTTCTCAGCAGCACGTTCCGTTACTTGGCTGACTTGCTGGGTTTTGCTGGGCCATTATGCATTTCTGGCATTGTCCAGGGCTTCCAGAATACAACCAATAATACAAATACAACAGAAAAGGTAACCAGACAACATGGATTGAAAGACTTTGCTTTGGTAGTAGTTCTAGATTCATATCAGGTCTTTAATACGTCTGCTTTTATATGTCTATGATCATCATTGTATTATTTAATTTGTTTCTTTTGAGTAAATTGAGTAATATTTTGTAAGAGACGATCAAGTTATAAAGTAGTGGAAATCTTTGGTATGAATGCAACACAGCTAGTACAGACTTCACCCAGTTGCTCAGCTCTCTGCCTCTTGGTCGAGTCATCCCTGCAGTTCTGGGGAGAAGGAACAGCTTTTCTGTTCCTCTTCAATTGTGCCTCCTCGTTTCAAGCAGAACACCCACTGGTGATGCATCCAGCAAGGATGAGTCTGGGAATTTTGCTTCATTTCTGTCCATCTCTCCATTTGGAGTTTGTTAACAGGTTTGAGCTCTCTGTAATCTGTTTTCCACTGGGAAGCCAAGAGTAGTCACTCTCTGTTTGTGACTGATTATGCTGCTTGGTGCTGTGATGAAATGCATTGACGCATGTGAGAAGGTGAAAAATATCCACTGTATCCAATGTCATTCTTAATCCTGGAAATGAACAAAATACGCTTGCTCACAGCTCATTTCAAGTTTCACCAAGACTGAACTTTCAGAGACCACCTCTAAGCACCAAGCCATCCTCTAATACAGAACATTTTCTACCACAGGAAAAAGAATTTATTAGTAACTAGTGAAAAGATACAGATAAAATTCTTTTACTAGCTGACAGCAGAAAAGACATGATGAAGAAACTTTCCGATGTCTGTCTTCTGATACAGAAACATCTCCATACACTTTATGCAGTGAGTGTTTTGTATTTGAATGAGCAGATAGGTATGTAATGGAATAACATTTTCCCCTCCAGATAAACCATTTGACTGTCATCACTGTCCAAACATCTTCTCCTTGGCTCCTCACTCCTGACATTCATTTTCTTGACTGATGGTCTTAATTTGGCTTTAGACTCTCATTCAGCTATTGCACTGAAGAATGAGACTTTAATTTTGCAGCTTACCAAATAAAGCTCTTTATCATCCTTGAACCTCCACATCTTGGATTTGAGCCACGGAGTTAAAAGGCGAAGTGTATATTTTGCCTCAAAAATGGTTTATTTTTGCATGTTGAATAAAGAAGCTATTTAAGTTTAAGTATTACCATTTCTGGATCTCAAATTTAGAAATCTGTACCTTGTACTCTTTCCTTATCTTTTGTACTCTTCAGTGTAGTGGTTTTAGTTGTGGGGTTTTAAAATTTTAATCAACACCGACTAAAGGGAAGATTAAAATCATTGGAAAACTTGAAATCACTCCAAGGGACTAGCTTCATGACAGTGACTATTGCTCTTGGATACATTTCAGAATATGTTTGCTTTCAATTTATGGATTTTGATAAGCTTTCTCCTTGTTGGTCTTGTTCTTATGTGTTTGTCCTTTAAATTCTCTCTATTTTCAACTAATGTGAATTAATGTGAATTAATGTGTTTATGCTTATTCCCCCTTAATTCCTGAGAACTCTATGTACGCTGATAAAGATATCTACAAATGTTATTTTATTATTTACATCACCACTATATAAACATGCAGAACTTAGATACAGCAGGATGCTATGGCTTTTCAAATATATTTATCTGACCAATCGTGCACTCAAGCAACCCTCATTTCTTGGGCTGGTTGAGCCCTTAATCTTATTTTTTCAGTGGATTTAGGTGTCTTACAGACACTGGATTTGTTTAAAACACCGTTAGGTGCTTATACACACCTTTTGGGTGTTAGCTGCCCATGGCAGAGGGAGGAGTGTGTGGTGTGGGGAGGCTGGAGTCACTGCAGCGAGGTGAGCCTGGATGGCTCCGAGCACCTCTCTCCTGCGTACAATCTCATGGCAGATGACAGTAACCCACAGTGATGAAGAAAACTTCAAGAGGATAGGCATGTGGTTTACTTTCTAGTACTTCCCAAACATTCAATCTCAGAATCAGACTAGGTATTTCAGTAGAACAGGCTTTTTACTTCATCTGTGGTTTTTTTATTTTATTTTTTTTTCTGTAAAAATTCAAGTACATCCTGCTTCCAGCTGGATTGGAACTACCAAAGGAACAGCTTTCCTTGCAGTATTTTGATATGTTTGTTTCCTTTTCTGCCTGAAACAGAGCAGAACAGTGAACTAAAAATTAGAAAATGAAAAAAAAAACATTAAATGACAAGATTTTTTTCCTTCTTCTTGAGTCATTTAAACCTATTTTTTGTGGGGAATACTGGTATATATATTCTTATTTTGTTTAGAATTCATAGATATCATAGACTATACATCTGGAAGGAATTATTTCCACAATGTGCAAATGCAACATAAGTAACTAATCCCATATAACAAAATCTACTTTTTTGAAGCTTCTTTGTGGTACAGGTAGAATAAGATTTATTTGCTACTGAGTAACATTTCTATCCTACAAATCGTGAGAATTTGATGGAGAAACTAAAGATAACACAGACATGGTGATCTCATTTGTAACTTTCCTGCTAAACCCAACTTATTTTAGAACTGCTAAAAGTTAAAATGTTAAATCCTTGGAATATCAACAAAATATTTAATATGTTTCCAAATTAGCTTGATATATAGAACAGTGAGAAATTCGATTTCTGTAACTTTCCTATAATACTCTCAATATTTTTTTTATTCTAATGCAATGACTGCATTTTATTGTTTTCAGTGTCTCAGGAATACACAGTCCGTCCTATGCCACTTTGATAATTTTTTCCTTTCTTTTAAGGTGAAGGATCCATCAAATTCATATCTTTCCTCAGAGGAATTCCTCAGGAATGTTTATGTTTTGGCAGTTCTTCTCTTCCTGGCCCTTATCTTGCAGAGGACATTCCTGCAGGCATCCTACTATGTCACTACAGAAACTGGCATCAACCTACGAGGTGCTTTACTGGTGAGCAAAGATGTTCCCATAATCTGCCAAGAAATTAATTAATAAGAGCTCCAGTTTTGTACTTACATTTTTCTTGTTCTTTATCTGAAGACTCAGTTGACAATTGTTTAAGATATATGCTGTATTTTTATACAGAAAAATGGAAAATTCAGTTATCACTGACTGATGGCAGCAATTCCTTTTGCTAAAAACTAAACCTGTCACACTAACATGTAAAAGTGTAACACTCTGCATATAAGAACATGTCTTTGCAGATGACATTAGGTATATGAAGATAATGCAGTGTCATTTTGGCTCTGCATCTGCTTTGTTCATTTGCTTATGAGGTTACTTCTGCTGGCTGTGAACAGTCATCTGCAGAGTATCTTTGGCTGTGTTTTATGGGAACATTGTCCGCCTATCATGAGGGGTGATTCTGAATATTTATGCCTTTTTGCAGAGTCCCGTGGGATGGGACAGAAGTGATTCAGCTGCAGAATTGTATCTCTAAAACCTGCATCCTTTAATGCTCTGTGAAAGTCGTGTTTATGAACTTGAGCCAGCAGCTCCAGTTCAGCACATGGGTGGGTTGTAGCAGGGATCTCTGCAGATCAAACTCCACAGACAGCAGTAGCATTGTATGCAAAACGGAAGGTGGAACTGATGTTTTGCCAGCTATAACTAACCATAAGAATATCATCTCAGTGTGGAAGCTTCTTCTTTTGTGTGCATTGTGATTGATGTAGCTGCTTCAAACCTTTTCTGCCTTCTCCCAGGACAAATGGTACAGATTTGGTGAAGAAAGAGTAGCTGATTATTTTCTTGTGCTTTGGTGACTCCCGCTTGCCAAAATGGGACTCTTAGAACCATATGCCGCTGATGTAATTCACCATGGTCTGTAGGCATTTCTGATTAATTCTACAAGATATACCTTGCTTACGGGCAAAACAGGGCAAAGAGCAGAAATTATTTTTAATACTTCCTTGAAGCTTCAGTGTTTGATATTTGGTTATAACTGCAAACTGGGCTCAAAATATTTGTCTTTAAAGTTCTAGTAGGTATAAAACCTGATTAATTTTAAACCTTGTTAAGCTCATATAAATTTTATGGAAATAGATGGCCACACAAAGGAGAGAAACAGGAAAGAATACGTACCCACCCTGATAAAAACTTAATAGTACGAGGTCAACTATCTTATCAGAAACAAGGATCTCTTTGACAAATAGTGTCACAGAAAAGCAGGCTCACCAAATGTTTGTTAAAAAAAGATCTTTGCCCAGTCTCCTAAATTTTGATGTTGTGTTGTCCTTTTGTTCTATTTTAGGTCTGCATTAAGCAACAAACCTTTTAAGAGGAATTGAAGTTTTTTTAAAGTCAGTTCTCTCTCTTCTGTTTTCTCTCACTCTGTCTCCATCTCTCTCAGGTGAGAGACTGGGAGAAGGGCTGTCTTAAGTAAAGACTGATACTGCAGTTTGTAACATCTTGCTGCTACTGTTTTATAATTTTACCATTTTCATATCTTCCATTTTATTCCTTTCCTACAGGCAATGATATATAACAAGATCCTGAGGCTTTCTACATCCAACTTGTCCATGGGAGACATGACGCTGGGACAAATCAATAACTTGGTTGCCATAGAAACAAATCAATTAATGTGGTTCTTGTTCCTGTGCCCCAACCTATGGGCCATGCCTGTTCAGGTAGAGCATCAAAGTAAGGGCCTGATGTCAGAAATCCTCCAGCCTGACTGACAAGGGTTATACGTCTGTGAGACTACTACAGGATCCAGAGAGGAATCTAAACTTCACATTCATTTACTAGGAAGATAGAAACACGGCCCATCATTTCCTCAAAGAGCCGGGAGGCTGTCTCTACAGTAAAGAAGGGGGATTTTTTGGAGCAGGTTTTCCATGTCATGGATATGGTCTGTGACTTTAAGAACGATGACCTGTCATCCTTTCCCTCCTCATATTTCTTCCACTAGTGACACGTCATTACTTTTATTTCTGCCACATGGCAGCAGCACAGGCATCTGACCAGCACTAAGTATTGCATTTGTAGTGTTCACTTGTGACTGCATTTTGTGGCAGGAGTAAAAAGCAATTGAATCCTGCTCAGTGGCTGACAGCAGCACTGAGAACATGCTCCACAAAATGCTCAGAGGAGCTCTCATCTAAACAAGCTTAGTTACTGTAAACATCTGATTCTTAACAAGGCTGGGAAAGATTTGTAGGCAGATCTGTAGGAAAGAAAGGTAAAAAATTATTAGCCTGAAAGCACTGCTAAATGACTTAAGGACCTAAGCCCTGCTGATTTTGCATGAAGCTAGGACTCCTGTAGCACCTTCAACATTTTAGCTTAGCGTGGGATTGGCATGGTCCTTACCTATAGGTGATCCCACTGATATTAAACAAGTTTAAAAAGGGATAGAACCCACCCTTACAGTAAATCTATTTTGCTGAAATTCCTGGAACTATATCAATAATCTCTTAAAATAGCAATATTACTACTACTAATGGATTGAGTAGGGTTTACAGAGTTGTAAAATAGTTTATGGAGAAAAAAGAAAAAACAGCAAAAAAAAGTTTAAATGGCAACAGAAATTAGAAATAATATAGAGGGCTTAATTTTAAGTCACTGTTTCATATTCGGGTTTATTTGGAAGTGTTGCTGTTAATCCTTTGAATGTTATTAAATGAACAGGCAGGACTGATTGCTGTGGCTAATGAATAAATTATATGTAGTATACGTAGCAGAGCTTGTATTGACTCAGGCACCAGAATCACACTAGTCGCATCAGAGCCATTCCCAGGTAAACTTTTGTGGGAAGTGTTCCCAAACTATACGGCTAAGGTATCATCTTGGGTGTTTTTCTACAGAGCTACATGGTATTGATGCACAAGCTCAGGTTTGTGTCACTCTCAGCACTTCTGCTTCATGCTCCCAGTGCCTGTCTTAGATGAGCCTCTGTTTGCAGTTGCAAGCAGACTTCTACGACAGAATGCAACTGTGATTCATGACAGTCCTAAGACCTTTGAATAATTCCAGAGTGATGTAGAGAGCTTTAGTGTAAATAAGACTTGAGGCCAGTAAGTCTGTAAAAAGCCTTGGGGCAAGCACCATCTATTTAGTGCTCCTTTAGTTCTCTGGAAACCTCATCTAGAATTAGGACTAGCAGGCAGTAACACAAACTATGCAGTTAATGTCAAAAATAAAGGCTTCTGCATTCATTTCCCACACTTTCCAAACACAACCTTCTGAAGTACGGGCTCAGTTGATTCCTATGAACCATTTAACTGATTATTAGAAGAAAAAATATATTTTTTACTTGCTATCATTCTGGCATATTGAATTCTACTGTTTTTTCTATGTTGCTTTTTTCTTCATAGATAATAATGGGTGTGATCCTACTCTATAATTTACTCGGAGTGAGTGCCTTGGTTGGTGCCGCTGTTATTGTACTGTTAGCTCCAATGCAGTACTTCATAGCTACGAAGTTGGCTGAGGCTCAGAAGAGCACTCTTGTAAGTAAATTATTTCAGTGACTTTTGTGATCCAGAAATGAGAACCGGGAACCAGGAGTTCTGAATTCTGTTCTTGTTGTTAGGGAACGTTCATTCCATAGGTTTGGGCGAGCCATCCCTTAATTTCATTGTCCCTCTCTTTCTGTGGCTCAGTGTCTCTTCTTTCCTAACGTTTGTCAGACAAGAATCTGAAAAAAAGTATGTGGGCCTTGACCTGCCTTCTCTGCAGAGAGTATTTTTTACCCAAGTAGCACAGTTTAATCTGAATTGAGTTTCATGAAAGGGTGTTTTTCCAACTCTTCAGCTGTTATATTTCATAGGATATTAGCAAATAGTACAAACAAGTGATAAATTATAGGAGGACTGTAGTAAAGAATACGTACAACCCCTCTCTGAAATGACCAGAGACTTTATGCTCTCAACCCAAGCTTCGGTATTCTCTAAAAATCATCTGGCATTGCTGGATTGATATCTACTGTATATTTTTCAGTTCTGTTAGTTTATTTTCCTTTCTAATGTAGTTTACCACTTAGAAATGTTTTCTGATACTTTGTCTAATTTTTAACTTTATTCTTGTGATCCTTGAACTTTTTAAATCACCCTTTGATGTTTCATTTGTCAAATATTTAAAGATCCTTGTTATATCAATATTCAGTAAGCAAATTTTACATGCATGGATCTCTTCTTCAGCACGCTTCAATCCTGTTGAGTTGCGCCAATTTATACCAACATAGGATTTATCTTTGCATAATTTCAGAAATAGTCTGAATCTTTCTTTTTGCTCTTCTCTGAGTTCCTCTGGCTTATAACATCTTTTGGATTATGATTTTACAAAAACTTACGATTACTCTTTTCTGGTGAGAGTCAGTTAACTAAATATATCAATAAATATCTCACTCATTTTCATGACTGCTCTCTATGAGTCCCAGAATGAATCTTCTGTCAGCAATTACATCCATATAGTCTTCTGTCTGTTGTTATGGATACCACTGACCTACTAATCCACCTTCCTGAGTTTCACCGTCTATTTGAAGGATTTGGATGTTTTCGTTTATTTTTCTTTTCAGAACAGGATCACTTAGTTTCCCCTCATGATTATAAACATTGTAACATCTCCAAAGAACATGGAATTTTATATTGTTTAACTCAGGATGGCAACTGAAAGCCTGTACAAAATCACAAACAGATAATATTCTAAATGTTTAATGAATTTTAACAGTAGACGCAAAGGGAAAAGAGCATTCTCATTTAAACTGCAAACCATTATCAATTTATTATCCTTGTTTTGTTTTTTTTTTAAATGAAGGACTATTCTACTGAGAGATTAAAGAAAACCAATGAGATACTAAAAGGCATTAAGTTATTAAAACTGTATGCCTGGGAGCACATATTTTGTACTAGCGTGGAAGAAACAAGAATGAAGGAACTCACCAGTCTCAAAACCTTTGCGCTTCATACATCTCTTTCCAGTAAGTAACTATATTTTTAGTGCTTGGAAATATTTCCTGTTCTTCATGTCAACATCCCTCCTGACTTCAGCTGAAGCAAAATGCAGCTGTACCTATGACACTTTTACTCAAATACTTAACACAGAAACTTGAAAATATAAAGCATAACTTGTAGATTTTTTTTTTTTAGTAAGTTTTTGTCACCTTCATTATGACATTACAGGTATGAGTTGCTCTATAGTAAGGAGGTTCCAGATAATATTGGCAGCTCTGATTACTGCAAAGATAAATGAATGTCTGAAATAAATAGTATTTTTTGTGACGTAGAAGAGCTGAGTAGGGGTAATGTTTCAGTTGTGTTGCATAATAATTGTGCTCAATAAAATTTGTAACCCGGTTCACTAAAATATACAAATAAGATAATTCCTTGGCTTATTTGTTTGTGTGTTTAAGATCTCTTTCTGTCATGGAAGGATATTTCTTCCTGGAGAACATTTTCCTTTGGGAGTTCTAAATAACTGAACTGGAAATAACTGGTTTCTTCTAATTCCATGCAACTAATTGTAAAGCCTTTTTTTTCTTCTTTCATATAATTTGATGCCCATTTTATTTCTCTTTCACAGTTTTTATGAACGCAGCCATACCAATAGCAGCTGTTCTTGCAGTAAGCTACCCTTTTTTTTCATATTTCCTCATAAACAGGGAAAGAAAAAGAGAGTGGGAGAAAGAAAGGACACCATTGTTATTGCAGGACATATTCCTCATAAAATCAGCAGATGAGTTACGTGCCCCTGCAAACTAGCATAGTATGACACTAGAAGTGCCCATTCCCAGAGCTGTTATTTCACCAGCTGTGGTTTGGATTGGTGAAACCAAAAATAAACATATCTTTTTACTATAAGAAATAAAGGAAAAAATCATTGCAACTTGAAAGAAGACTTATTTTGATAAGCTCTTGTTTTGAAGGGTGGCTTTGCTTTTCTATTGTCTAGCAGCAAAAATCATTTCTGTTTCAAAGCACATTATAAGCCACCATTTCACTATTCAAGAAAGGGTACTCTGCAGTTTAAGGAGAAGTAACTTTGCCTGTCCTCAGACCAGGTTTAAATCTTAGCCTAGCGCACTAAGTAAGGAGCCCTCTGGTCAGTAGGGAGTCTTCGTAGACTAAATACTGAGGTAATTACTCAGAGTATGCTAACAGTATGTACCAGAATTGGATGAAATATGACCGTAGCTCTGCATCTGTGAAAAAAAAATAGCAAGATTTATTAGTTTCTTACTGATTTTTCTGGGTTGTGTGTTTCCTCTAAACCGTGAAGTCAATTATAAAACTTTGCAAAACTAAATACTTTGATTTTCCAAAGAAAGTTTTTTCATTCTTAAATGTATAAATCACTTGAAATCACTGGCAAGCTTTAAAAACATTTTTTGCCTTAATAGAAGACACCTTTCTCTTCAATTTACTGTGATTCACAATAAATTGAGGTATATAGTTACTGGCCTTAGTTGAGAAAAATATTTTGCTGTCCTTCTCCATCTTTTTCAAGAGTCCTTATCCTGACCTGCTCTTTTCCTGATGTTCCAGACCTTCGTGACTTATGCATATACCAATGACAAGCCTCTACAGCCTGCCCAGGCCTTTGCATCACTGTCCTTGTTTCACATCCTGGTCACACCACTGTTCCTGCTCTCTACTGTGGTTCGTTTTGCAGTCAAGGCTATCATAAGGTAGGCCCTTCTAGTTTCTCCAACCCTTGAACACCTACATTCACTAATACAACAGCGAAGGTGCTGGAGAAAAACGTTGTTTCTACCTGCTCATGTGGAAGAGGATTTAGAGGTGGGCTTCTGATGTTCAAAAATGTGAAAGCAATCAGAGGGACCATTTCTTTTTTTTACTGCATGATAAAGAGACAAAGAAAAGTTTCATTCCTTTTATAATTTCAACACGTTTGACAATTCAGATTCAGGGGTGGGCTGTCCTTCCTTGACACCTTCTCCCAATGTGGCCACCCACCATCAATCTCACTTAGTACTTTTCTGGACTCGTCAACACAGGGGGAGATGAGAGAGACTGGTGTGAAGCTTTTTAATAAGTCTGGCCATGCTGATGCAAAATAGAGCAACTGACTTAACTATACCTCCACAAATGGTGCTTTGGGCTTTAACTGAGAATTTGGTGTTGTCCTGCCTCTCATTGTCTAGCACTAGCATAGACTCTCTTAAGAAAGAGAGTTGATGGAGGAACATTGGACACTGAAGGACTAGTTACTCAAGGAAAACTGAGCCCTACAGGACTCTCTTATAGAGGAAATAGTGTTCCCCTGAATGTCAGTAAAGAGATGCAGGAAGGAAAGCATAGCAAAGCAGACATTTGGGAGTTTCATGTCTAAGGGTTAGGAATCTGCATGGCAGGACGGTGAGAAAGTTGGCATGAAGTGGAGAAGATTAAAAAAAATAATAATGACAAGGAACTCACAAAATATGTTCATCAGAAACTTACATGTTGCAGGCATTTATTTCTGCAAATAACCCAACAAAACAACTTCCTTCATGCTGAGTTATACTGCATTTAATCTCAAGGGACCTGGTTGATAGTAAATCAAATTTCAGACTTTTGGCTGTTGCGTCAGTGATCTGTATGGAAAGAGTCATGGTCATGGGGCAGTCATGTAGACATGTACACTGCCAAGATGTCCCAAGAGGCACAAATTGACACCTGACTGGCAGTAATGTGCCAGATGACGAGCATTAGAAAGATGTGAAGACTGAACTAACCTTCTCACCCAGGAGTGGTTCCTTCTTGCCAAGATTGAGGCACACTGGCAAGGTATTGCACTGCCACTGCCACTGCCTCTTTTTGGTGGGTAATGAAAATAACAAACAGCAGTCAAGGGGGCTTCAGGCTCCGCAGCTCTCATTTGCCACCACTTAAAAAAAAAGATAAAATTAGATAGAGTTTATTTTCACTGAAGCAAGAGCAAGGCCACATGAGAGCTTTTCCCTAGGTTGAAAATGATTTCTGACTAGTGGAAAAATCTCAAGTCTCCTTTATAAATCATCCCAGCCTCTACATCTCTGCACTATGTTTAGCATGGCCCTAATATCAAAGTGCTGTGCACATTTTCCTTAGCACTGCTGGCCACCCCTCAGGACTTTATTTAAAGACCTTATTTGCCAAAACAAACTTTACCCTTTGGCAAACTTATTTCCTACCATCTTTCTCCCATGAACATCATGTCCCCCAGATGCAGAATGAAGAATGTGTGCTTGGCCACTCAATGGCTTTATCATCAATCAAATGCATGTGTAAGAGTACGCATTTGTTTGTATTATGAGTAAGTGCCTAAACTCTGGCCAGAATATCTTCTTTATTGTAAAGAGTAATCTAGTACCATAAAGGCTTTTGAGGGTACCTGTCCTCATTCAAATGCAAAGTAATGGTTATTGTATTCTTAGGCAGACGATCAGAACAAGGTCTCTTCTATTAGAAGATAAATTCTTGCTTGATGCACTCATGTCAGATTGAAATTCTGATATGGGAGTTAGACGCATACATTTTCCTTCCACAAGAGGAGATAGGAATGGGTATACTGGCAGGATGAAATAATGACAATAGCAGTGCTTTCTTGCTAGCCAGTATCTCTGTAGCTTGAACTTGTGCTGATAATTTCATATGAAATGTTCAGACAGGCCTTGAGACAGGACTACTTTCCCATTTGCGGATTAATGTTCAAATTACTGATCTGATGTCATATGTCCTTCTGCTTTCTCAGTCTCTGGATTGATGCGGCTTGATTTTAGTTTTTGCAAAGTAACATAGCTTCCCCATGACCAGTGGTTCATCCCTTCCTTGGAACGGTAAAGACCCTGGTGCTTACAGCACTCTGAAAGGAAGTGGGGCAGAAAGAGGATCACGGCTTTCTGTGGCGATGAATAAATTGAACCTCTGTGCTGTATCTTCCAGAGGACAGTTTTAAGAAGTAGGCAAAGAGAGTTCTTGCTGTGTTTCTCCAAGGCTGACAATGGCTGTGCTGATCAGTGCAGTAGTCAGTCCTGTTCGCATGCCGTGTTTGCAAAAGCTGTGTTCAGGATGCTCCTAGTGCATTGGCATTTTCAGAGGATGTAGACTGAGCAAATGACTCATTTATGCATTCTGAATGTGTGTAAGCACGAGAAAGACAGAGAAGAGAGAAGCCTGCCAAGGTGAAACACATTCCCACAGAGCTCTAGTGGCACTCACGTGAACAGATCTCCTCTTTGCTACCAGTAGGATGTTTAATTATTTTCATCTGTCCTTCTTCTACATAAATAATTTTTCACTTGCCATCAGAGTGGCAGACAGTCTAATAGGAAGCCAAAAGTTTCCCATGAATTTCTTTTGGAACACTTCTGATACATCCTGCTGGCAGGACTACATAAAAACGGAAATGTACTCATGGAAACCTGAGTTTATTTAACTCACTACGTGTTTTCTTTCAAGTGTACAGAAGCTGAATGAATTTCTCCTGAGTGATGAGATTGGAGATGACAGCTGGAGAGGTGGAGACAGCTCTGTAGCTTATGAATCCTGTAAGAAGCACACAGGACTTGTAAGTTCTGTTTTATGAAACTGAATTTGGAAGCAGAGAGGCTGTATAGCTACAAACAAGGCTAATGGCCTTCTTTATAGGGCTTGGGAGCTTTGGCTTCCAGCATGACTCTAACATCGCCCAGTTTTGCTCTTCTATGTTGGAATCTCTGTGTTTCTATGATATGAAGAGTGTCCAAACATATTTAAGCATTGCTGAAGTGCCAGTGGTAATAAAGCCCCCATATCGCACCAATGCATTTACACATGGTTCAAATTTGCCCTTCTTTTAAAAAAGGCTCACTCATGTCGTTATGGAGTTTGTACTGTATATTACCGGTGCAACACATTGTGTGTTCGACACTTTTAGGTAGGACTGATGCCTACTCTGGGAAATTCAGAACTGGAGGTAGGAGAAACAGCACTAAACTTTGTGACATAGGAATTCATTACAAAATGTAGTTTCAGGAATGCTGAACGTATCGTGAATTTGAGTAAAATTTAAGGGCAAAAAAACTCAAGCAAGATAGTTTAGGCAAAGATATTTTTTTCATTTTCTTTTTTTTTTTTTTTTTTAAGATAGGTATTTCAATTGTTCCAAACTGGTTATGTAATTTGAAATGTTACTGAAACTTTAAGACATCAACAGAAAGAAAGGATTAGCACAAAATAAGTGTTATTTTGAACTGAATTAAATTAGTTCACCAACACAAAACAGTATGCTTCTTCTGTTTCTGGCTTAACAATTACAATAAAGGAAACAAAAATGAAATTTTTTCAGCATTTGTTTTGTTTCTCTTCTCCACCTTTTGCCCAGCCCTACAGAGAGAGACACAGACAGAGTCTAGATGATGGGGAGAGGGAGAAATAAAGGTAATATCTGTAAAGGTGAAATCATCAGTAAGATGATGCTAACTCAGCTCAATACTGTGGTGCTTACGAAGACCACAGGTAGCTCTGAAGAAGCTAGCTCCACAGTCACTGTTGTGCATTAGTGAAGTACTCTGCACAAGCTAATTTGATCTGCTTCTGACTCCTGCAGCTATTCTGAACCAAACTGGTAACTGCATGCTATTACACTTTTGCTGACACAGCTATGTTTGGAGCTACCTCAGGTAGGGCAGACTTAGCTAGTGGTCGAAGGAGGATGACAGCACTGAAATTTGGGGTGATTATGCATGGGAAACCATAATCAGAAAGATATTCCCTATGCTTCAGTTAAGGGTATTTGAAACATTACACTGTGCATCACAGTAGTGTGTCTTTATCATCACTCGTATTGAAAAGCATTGGTCCCTTCGTGTGATCTAGAATGGTGTTAAGAAAGGGAATGGATCATCTGTTTTATAAGTAAACAAATGCTATCCTCTCTTAAGAATTCAAACTTTTTTCCTTTTCCTCATGTCACTGTGTAGCACACCAAGGCCATCAACAGGAGGCAGCCCTTGAGGTATCAACTTGAAAGCTATGAACAGCCAACAAGGAAGCAAACACGACCTGTGGAGATAGATGATATCGCAATCAAGGTGGTTTGAAAACATAGTCTCATTCTTTATGAGGAGCAGGTCCTCCTGCAACAGTACCAGATAGTGCCCAATCGCTGCTGTTCTTCTAAAGGAAAATTGTACACTGCAAAATCAAGCCCTTACATAAATTAGTACTTTAGACAAAAATAAATTAAGAAGAGTTCATTACAAACTAGCTCTTTATAGTGATTTTGTCTTCTCAGGAAATAGAGGTGTCATGAGTCTAAAGGAATAAAATCTAGATAATCTAATATGCAGAAATGAATGTAGATTTTTTTAGACTTTCCTTTCATGCACTTTTCTTTCACTCTTAGAACCAACATCAAAACTTTTGAATAAGTTTTTGACATCTTTTTTTATGACATGTCATTTATTATGACATTATTTTAAGTCACGTTGGCCAAATTTTCCCCACACGTATCCTTGTGCTCTATGCAAAGAATGTTTCATGAACCTGTCAACTCCGAAGGAGGTACAAAAAGGCTCACATGCCCTGGGGAACATTCTTCTTACGCCTAGGATAAACCTTGCAAATATTCTAGTCATACTTCAGGAATCCATTCACAAGAGGCCATATATCACAATACACAGGATAACGGATTCCTTAATAAGCTATGCTACTTAGATTGTTACCTGTGAGATTGTTACCTGTGAGATCTTGCAATCATTATTCTCAGTCTTTAATCTTATACGTGACAGAAATAAAGTGTTTAGTGGAGTTCAACTCAAGTTAATCCCTTTATTGCACTTCATACAGTGTATATATTTGTGTATATCTTTTTTTATTCATAAACTTTTCTCAATTTGGCAATGTCTCCTAGCCTAACTTAGTTTTTTTTCTTTTTGTGTGTATGAGCATACCTTACCATGTCTAATAATCACAGATTTATATCAGTAACATACTTTAAATCCAAACCAGACATTCTACTTTTTTCCCTCGTGTGTTTAAATATCTGACATCTGGTAATTGTTTTGTAGGTGACCAATGGATACTTTTCATGGGGAAGCGGTTTAGCTACATTGTCCAACATAAACATCAGAATCCCAACAGGTAGGATAAATGCACACACTAGACATTAAATATATAATGCCAAATCACTGCTAATTTCATTTCTTGATGTTGTGAGAAGCACAAAACCACACGTTTAGATTATTATAAGAAAAAATGAAGGCTGAAAATGTTTACAAGATAATGAATTGTATGTGTCATATAGCTATATCATTAACCTAACGTACTAAAACCAAATGAAACATTACATGATTTTATATACCTATATAGTTTGTATCATTTTTATAATAGCGTGAATAAAGTCAATAGTAAGAATAAATATGAAAAAGATGGTTGCAAAAAAAAAGAAAAATTCATTATTATTTTTAACAGACAAATTGAAAAAAGAAAGAGGGAGAACTCCGGACTCATTCAGACCAAGGGTCCATCTAATTCAGTATTTTATTTCCAGCAGCAGATACCAGTGGGTGCACAGGGACTCAGCACTCATGTTATGCTCTTACTATTCTTCAGCATTACAGTCTCCACATTCACAGTGGTTTTCATCTCAGAAAATCCTTAAGCCTCATGCAGTTTGTCTGTCTAGAAATCCTTGAGGATTTTCTCTTTCAATCAATTTCTCTTTGTCCAGCTGAGCTGCTGTAATTTCTTGCATCCTCAGTGCCTTTTGGCTAGGAGTTCCACAGGTTTACAAAACATTGATTTGTTCTGGAAGATTTAAAAAACAAGTGCAAAAAGTAGCAACTTATTGTTACTATAAAATTACTAACACTGTCTGTTAGTATTTCATGTTACTAAATAGTCTTACATTTTATTTTTATATCCTATCATGTGCTTAGTTTTTAAACAGTTTATTACTTTAGGTTGACACATTTTAGATGGCACATAGTTACTTACATAGTAAGTAATCCCAAAGTCTGTATCATTTATTTCACAGTAGCATTAGGTGTCCTATATATGGGGGTTTTTTTGAGCTGGCCCCATACATCACCAGCGGAAGGTCTTTTCTACAAGGAATTTACAACCTAAAGGCTGTAAATTCACCAGTTGGGTAAGCCAGTCTAAAAGTTTACCTCATTTGGAAGGAATAAGACTGTAAACTCCCCAGCTGGTGAGAAGCTTACCCGGCAAATGCACTAGCTAGCTCAGTTAGTGACTTCAGTTAGTTTATGGGAAGATCTGAGAAGCACCATTGCCGCTACAGGGTAGGACTGAAGGAGGTACAAAAGTGTGAGGGCGAGTACAGCAAAGCAGAAAAGAGTAATGGTTCTTCTTTCAGTTGTAGTCAATAGTAGATTGGCCCAAATTTTCATTTTGACTGAATAATCGCTCCCTACTTTGCATGATTTGACCCTGTATAACTTCCATAAAGTAACACAGTCGCATACGACATATGCTAACATATGTCAAAGCAATAGTCTTATTCCTTGGGTGGTTAGTGTGTTCTTGTACTGTCCATTAATGTATATTTCCATAGACATGCAATATTGCCCATTTACATAGTAGATGCTAACAAATTTAACCAGCTAGTTCAAGTGCTCTAGAACTGGATCTAGTTGAGCCTTATGGACTTTTTTCTTTTTTGAGTATGTGTTTGTTATTGTCATAGGTCAGATGACAATGATTGTGGGCCAAGTTGGCTGTGGCAAGTCATCACTTCTCCTTGCTATATTGGGAGAGATGCAGACGCTGGAGGGAAAAGTTCACTGGAGCAAGTATGTTTCATATAGCTATTAACTGCTTTATTTACTTAAGAAGGAGGATTTGCTGTGAGAAATGTAAACATCATGTCTTAGAAGTGCATATTGAATGATTATCGTCATTCAGATCCCCTCTGGAAGGCATCACCTGCAAATTTATGAAGGATTTTCATTGCTGTTTTTGTTCAGAGCTGGCAGAGCAGAGTGGCTCAGGAAGGGAAAGAGGCTAGTCTGGAAATTAATATCTAATATATTAGCTCTAGCAAATGACCTGAAAAGAGAGCATGTGCTATTTCTGTTACCAAATAGTTTCAGTGCTCACTATATTTGAAGCCAGCATTGTTATGCTGCTACCGTACATACCAATGAAAGCGTGACAGGCTGGAGCTTCTTCGGTTGAATGGTATGTGTAGGGTACCAGCATACAGGAAAGGCTGTCTTTCCCACTCAGTGATGCTGTTGCTAGGAGAAAAAAAAAAGGTGATATAATAACACTTGAGCAAATGCTTTACCTTTTCCCTGGTGTCTGCCCAAGCCTTGATTATGGAAGTCAGTGTTAGTCTTCACAGCAATGCATTTAGAAAGCAGCCTGAAGACACTGAATACCTAAGGACTAAAGACTGTGAAGAAGCTGTTGCTGAAGAGGGAACTGTCAGTGAGATCAGGCCTCAGGATCCACACGGATTCAGACCCAGTGAATGAGAACTCCCCACAGAAACTAAGAGGGGCAGCAACCTCTCTCCCAGCCTGGGCAGGGCAGAGGCTGTGGAAGGGATGTGCTGCAACCCCAAGACTTGTTCTTTGATTTTTAAGGTCAGTTCTGTTTCCTTAAAGCTACTAAGCCAAATTGTTCTTAACTAACCTTTTGAGGAGAAAGGGCAAATTTTGTGACAGAGAGACAACATTTTGTTGTCTCATCCCTTGACTAGTAACCTCCTTTGTCATCTTTTTTTTCTTACAGCAATGTTGTCAGCTGGGTATTTTTGCTTTTCCTGTGCTAGTATGCATGGCATTTTTTGTTCTTTAGCTGTATTTCACTGTCTGCTCTTCTAAACATGTGTTCTCACTGGAGTAGCAGGTACAGTTGGATCTGAGGCAAGACTAACTTTAGTTATTTATATGTGAGTTTAAGCTTTGAAGAAAGAAGAAAATGTGACTTAGTTAATTTATTTGAGACATAATGAAGATTCTGACATCACAATCAGGCATTTTTTTCTAAGTAGTTTAAGAAAATACAAGTAAGTAACCTTGAAATTATTCTCACAGTTGTTTTTAAATATATATTTGAGAAAGACTCAAATATATCTTAGAAACATTTGAGAAAACAGGAAATCTTAGAAAGAGTTTAGAGAAAGTTTATGAAATACTATTTAAGTTTCACATTGTTCAAGAGTGATTAAGATCATATCGTCCGTTGATTAGCAGTTTGTACATAACCAGGCAACTCAGGTTTCAGCAAACATCTCAGGCATTTCTGAGTGACATTTTTCATTGCAAACTCTAATTTGATACTGTTATGTAGCTGGTGCAAACATGGTTATGTTTTGCTGATAATTTCAGACTGCCTGACAGACAGATGAATACGGAAGGATACTTCAGGTATTTAACTAAGTGGATACTACATCTTACAAAAAACATAATAAAGGTCCTGTTTACTCTTTTAAATCATTTTCCATGTGATTCCACATGCATGACTAACGCAGCTACTGATCCAGGGGTGGAATGCAGGCTAGGTGAACTCCCCAACAGATTCAGTTATAACAACAGTAATAGTAACGATGGTTCTGATTTCAGCCCCAGTTATACTGGGGTAATCCTGCATTCCTCACCATGCGTTCATCATTGTGAAAGCCCATCATGGGTCTTGGATACCCTGTTGCTGTTGTGGTTGACTGCAGTGCGAGCTGTATGTCCTGCTGCCGGGATTGTCACTGGTTTGGAATCTTAGGAAAGCGCAGTAGTGTATCTTCCTGTAAGAGATCTTGGCCAGTGGTCAGATTTCAGTTTTTCCCACTTATGAGTCATGCCCCAGATACATTACAAACCTTAGACAAGAAGCTAGCTTTTTGTTTTCTCAGTGACTTTTTAAACACGGTCGCAAAAGCTATAGGGATGCAGTGATTCAGATCTGATTTACTAAGTTTGTACAGGGAAAGATGTGGGGAATATGCAGAAATACGTATTCCTCTCATCTACGCTAAGCCGAACAGAACCATCTTCTCAGACTGCCAAGAAAGAGGAATGGTTAAGTAGAAGCCCTTCACTTGGTACATATTTTCTATACTTTGAACTGATTTTGTACATTGAACTGGTTTCTATGGAAACAGGTCATAGAATCGTAGAACGGTTTGGGTTGGAAGCAACCTTAAAGACCACCTAATTCCAACCCTCCTACCACAGGCAGGGACAACTCCCACTTGACCAAGTTGCTCTAAGCCCCGTCCAACCTGGTCTTGAACAGATCCAGTGATGGAGCATCCACAACTTCCCTGAGCAATCTGTTCCAATGTCTCACTACCCTCACAGTGAAGAACTTCCTTCTAATTTCTAGTGTAAATCTACTCTCTTCTGTTGTTGTGTACTAAGTGAAAACACAGAAACCCCATGAATTATGAAATAGATCCTCCCAAATGGCCTGTTCTACCCCCAAGCTATGGAAGACTTCTAGAAAAATTAGGAAAAGTCAGTTCTCCCCTCAGAAGGATTGCCAAATACAACAGCTTACCAAAAGGTTGCAACCACAGTAGCTCATAGAAAACACTGAAGGGCATTATGGGCATTAAAGGGATAAATAAATGATGAGCCGGATAAACATCAGTAGCCAAAGTCAGCATACCTACTAGCGCTGCTGTACTGCTATGTCTAGTTGAAGGCATGGGAACAGATTTCTCCAAACTGCTGGATAGAATTTGTGTAGATGCTTGATCCTTGTCTTGCCTCAAATCTCTTGCCTGTATTAGCAGAAGAAATGGTTCATTCTGCTAATGCAGTGATATCCTAGAGATTTTGTATCCCTTTTTTTCCTTCTCTATTTTGCTTTTGCAGGCTGAGGGAATCGACCTGGTTAGAGATGCATTAGTCTATTTTAAAATGTCCAGAGTTAGCATTAAAGTTGTCTGAACTTCAACGAAGTTTCTTTTTTACTTTTTCTTAGAACTTTGATTTAAATACATTTCTGACATATCATTTTATATATTAAAAATCTTACAAAAATATCAAATCGATCTAATCCATTTGATCTTTCCTACCATTCCAGACTTGAACTCACCATGCCTCATGTACATTTTATTGTACAGAATAAAAATCAGTAAAAATAACCACATTTCAATAAATAAAGAAATGAGAGCAAAGATTACTGATCCCAGTGGGGAAATCAAATTCCTTTTTCAGAACTCTCAGAAGCTTCATTTTCATCCCACTCCCATGCCCTGAAATTGCATCATTCTTTCAGATTCAGAAGAGTAATAAAGTACAAGACCAAATACTTAATCCTCTTATTTGTGAAGGCCCCAGATCAGCAAAGGTCTTACAAGTGTGTATTCATGAGATTATTAATGAACAATGGTTCTCACAGAACTATCACTCAGAATGTGGAAGAATTAAAGTGTATTTGTCAAGCTAAGCACGGAATGATATTTCTAACTAAAGAAGAGTTTAAGAAATTGAAATCCTAAAATTAGTCCTTGCTCATTCAGATAATCTATTTGATTCTAATGGCAAGCATATTAAATATGACCCATTAAACTGCAATGGGTCTTCCAAGGCTTGTGCCTAGTTTTTGTTAAATGGTACTTCAGAGGGCACTCCCAAATGTATACATGAAAGCATGATCCCTTTCTCTGCCATTGTAACGCTCTGCTGGTAAAAGTTTGGGGTTTTGTAAAGAAAAAAATCAGATTTTTCTTCTTTTTTAATTTGCCTTGACAAAATTTCTGATCTCTTTTTAATCCCTCATTAGACTCCATCTCTTGCTTTCTCGTAATTTTTTTTCCATTGCAGAGAAGCCTCTGCTGAATAAAGGACCAACTCTGGTGAAACAATGTCTGTTTTGAGCCTGAATTTTTGGCTCCTTGACCCTTCTGAAATAATTAACTGGGTTTCTCCACTTCTGATGTAACAACTTCTCTGGTGATGAGTGCATCAAGGAAACACACTGTGCACTTTAGGAGGCGTGAACTATCAGACTTCTAAAGAGAGCCAATGTGCAGCCCAGAAAGCAACATATCCTACTTCTACCATTTTGGGAAGATACTTAATATGCAAGTCTGGCATTCTGAAGGTTCTCCTATTTGAATTTTTATGACCTTTGCCAGACTTGGATCCTCTGCTTATGAATGCAGCTGCAGTTTCCGGTATCCCAGCCCGTGAACAGACATTTCTATCTCAGCAGTAAAATGTTTCATCTGGAGGGTTTGTAGGCTTGGGAGGGGAGGATTTGTTTGTTTGTTTGGTTGGTTGGTTGGGTTTTTTTAAGTCAGGCAAGTAACACATTTTTCTAGTCCCTTCTAATGCCTGTTTCCATTTACCTGGCATAAACTTACTCTTTTAGGTTTTGCAATTTGCAGTGATGCGTTACCATGCCTGGACACGAGCACCACCTCTGGTCCAAAACTGCTTTGACTGCCATTCCATGCCCTTCACACTGCTAATAAATCAATTAAAAAAACAGAGGGAGCTGAAAATCATTCATGTCACGACTGCCATTGCATGATCTTCAAGATGTATTTCATGGATATGATTCTTAAGAAGTGGAGGTTGACAAGAAAAGCCTACATGTTGTAGAGCCATGCATGCCTTGCTGCAGCCTTGCTGCTATAAACAAGTTCAAAATCTGTTCTGATTCAGAAGTGTATTTGCACCTTGCAAAAACATACCTGCAAAGCTCATCTTTACTCCAGGAGAGTCTTGACGTTAGTTGCCAACTTTTTCAGGTCATTGGTGGAACTGTGTGGAGAAGTTAACTTATTACTTGTCAACCTTTTATATGTCCAGACAATATTAATAATTTCATTTTTAATAGGTTTTGCAAGTACTTTTCATTTTTAATACTTTTCTAACAACATAGCTTGCCTGTTTATTTGCTACTCACTATATATATTAAACTGATGTATTTGGAAAAGTTACATACTTTTAATTTGATCTTGTTTATTTTCCCTTTAAGAACTAAAAAAAATCCAGTGACGTTGAATTGTTAAAATATGTATGTAACTCCAGTTTCTCTGTGTATAAGACTTGCACAAAATATTCTTGTCTATATTTCCTGCTTACTAAATGTCATTTACCATAACTTGCAGCGTAAACGAAATTGAATCTTCTTTTGAAGCATCCAGAAGGTATTATTTATGTTTTTAGTGTATCATAATATACTCATTCATTTCTTCAGAATTTCCTCAAACCTTCGTCTTTGTACCCTTCAGCCATCTCTGTGTTTTCTTTCCACGTCAATAATAATTTACTATAGGATTAACTGACATACCATGTTAAATTCAGTGGATCCCAATCTTTTCCAACCATTGTACCACTACCTCAGTCTTGTCTGAAAGATGTTCAATTCTCCCAGCTCCCAATTGACATAACTGGGAGTTTGGTGGGCTCCGTTTCTTGCAAGACATGGCCTCTAGATATAAGACATGATTACATGTACCCTTTCACGTGTTTGCGTGTTTTCTGATCAGCGCTGGGTTTCGTGCTGCTTGTAACCCAGCTTGACTGCTGTGTGATGGAGCAGGGAACACAGCATGTGAATGGAGTTGGCTGTGCTCCAGCTGAAGTCAGGCAGTGACTCCACCCCCGGCTTCAGGCAAAGGACCTGCAGGTTTAAAAGAAGGACAAGCTAAACTGAAAACTGTCATAAATAGGAGAAGTAGTGGTACGTATGGCTGTGGTTGGGAGCCACTCCATGATTTGCTACCTGATAATCCTGAGGACATATGTCATACTAGTGCATACTGAACTTCTAAATCTCCTAAAATTTTTCAGATACTACTGACTGCTTCTAACCAGTTACTTCTCATACCCTGTTACTCTCTCTCTCAGCAGCAAATCCCAGATGCTTACAATACAAAGCTGTATCAAATGTTTGCTTTAAAGCAATACCTTCGAAGAAACTGAGAAGATAAGTGTTCAGATCCACAAACTGGTACTAGTTCATACCTCCTTCCTCACACATCTCAGGCATCTCAGAAAAATGTCTGAAATTACACAACCTTTTTTGCCACTGTACATAGGTAAAATAGGCAGAAGTAAAGAACTTTCATACCCCTATTGTACATGTGTCATTACTATTTAGACACATTTAAAGTATGTCTAATAAATACTTGGGATACTGTAGTGATTCCTTCCCAACCTGTATTAAACTGCCCTCTTATCCAAAATCATGTCAGTCCACCGAGAATCTAAGAGACCTAAACGAAAAAAAGCATGAGCTGACAAAAAGGTATTTCATGTGTATGGCCACATAAAATAATCTGAAACTTCAGAAAACAGCAAGTCAAGTGTACAGATGCCATTTGAGCAGCGCCTTTTCACTAACTGATTTGATGTTAGAGAAAAAAAAATACCAAATCACTATTCTTGTGAGAATTTATTAATTTTGATTCTATATAATTTGCCCTTGGATTGAAATGGCAGTTATGAGATTGAGGTAGGTACCAGCCATTTATAGTAGAAAAAAATACAACCTAGAGTGTAGATTTTAGCCATCAGGGAAGAAAGTTGCTACTGTTCTAACAAAGGCATCTAATTTTAAATTCTTCCCTTCGCTTTTGTAACAGTTGCTTTGTCTATGTGTCTCCCTGTATTTTTATGAATGTACAATTCATAAAAGTACTTTTAAAACCCCTCCTTCTCAGACATTTCATGATGTGGATGCTTTACTTTTTACTAGTGCTGTTTATCTGTCTACAGCAGAAACAGATATTCAGTGGCTTATGCAGCTCAGAAGCCGTGGCTGCTGAATGCAACTGTGGAGGAGAACATTATTTTTGGGAGCCCATTTAATAAACAGAGGTAAATATCAACCTCCTTCCAAAAACACCTGGCAGCTTCTTTTAAAGAAGTTTTTGACTTCTCACTCTGGGGGAAGTTTGTGGATTCTCAAAAATACCAATGTACATTAACCCTGGGGTGGATTTATCTAACCTGATGTTAGTCATCTCAAAAGTGGGTTTCTGCTTGAAATTGGTCTTCCAAGCCCCCTCCTCTAACCAGAGAGCATGTCCAAGATGTCTGTGGGAAATCACACAGTGGTAGCGGCTCTCCATGGAATACAGTGGAAGCCATGTCTGTATTTTTCAGGCAGCTAAAGTTAGGTGAGATGAATCCCATCTTTGGAGATTACTGACCTATTTTCGTTTTGTTTAATGGTGCCTGAGGTTGCCAGAGGTCTCTAGAAATAGGGAATCTAGGCATGTTTCCACTGAGTTTATGTGCTAATCCTGCTGTGATCAAGTTACCGGAGCAGCCACTTCATAAAACCACTGCACGTATGAAGATGAGGTGCATCAAGGAAATAACCTTAAGTTTTCTTTTAGAAATATAGGAGAAGGGAGTGAGAAAGCTGAGGTGCACAGCTTCTCTTGTGCCTATCCAGCACTTGCTTCTTGTGTCCTCCTAAAATATCAGCTAACAAAAGCAACAGAAAAAGTGACTTAAGACAAACAAATTGCTGATGTTTTTAAAGACAACAATCTCTTTGTTGCAAGTTATTCAAAATACTTCCCATTCCTCTCAGCATGTGCTTTGTTAAGATGTATGACTCCATTCCTCCTTAACAAAATTTAACAATGATCAAGTATCTCAAAATCCAAATAAGCATCTAAAATTTCAGGGACCAGATTCTTCAGCTAGTGCATCCATGAACCTAACTTCATTCATATCAAGGGGGAAAGGCTGAATTACACCACTCAAATAGTCTGACCCCAGTTGGGTATTAGTAGATCATCTGTGATACCCCACAGACTTAGAAAACTCGCAAGAAATTTCAAATTTTTGTAAGTAATTTCCTGTTTCTGACAAGATCAGGAGCACTGTGAGGATCCTTTGTCCTGTAACATCACACTGAAGTAAATGAAGAGGCACCTAAACGAGGAAGAATAATAACTTATTGAAAATGGCTTAAAATACTCCAGAGTTTGGCAAACCGGCTTTATGATAGGGAGGAACGTACTCAATAATTTATGTAATTGAATCTTGAAAAAGTAGGCTTGCCAAGAAAGATCTATAATAAATAGGTCATTTTTTCCAATGCTTAGTTTACAACACTCCACGATTAGTTGCTGAATAATCATTTTACCCTACTTATTTTTGCAATTGTCCAGCCGCAGCCGTAGTATCTTAGCAGTGAATTTGAGCTGGAGGTTTTTGTGTTAGCAAAGCAAGTGGCTGGTTAAATCATCACAATGTCCATATGGTTTTTACAGGTACAAAGCTGTTACAGATGCGTGCTCTCTGCAGCCTGACATTGACTTGCTACCGTTTGGTGATCAGACAGAAATTGGAGAAAGGGTAACTAATATGAATGTTTTTATGTCTGCTCAGCCTATGTGTGAAGAGGGCACTCTCTGATGTCACGCAGAGAGATCGAATCTGTATTGGGCTGCCAGCCTGGTAAATAATTGTAATTCACCAGGGATTTTTTTCCTTCTTTGGATGTTTCTCAAATGGGATTTTTTGATCAAAGGCTCCTATATTTTACTTGCAGAACGTGATGCTAATATCGGTTGCATTTTTCAATCTAAGAAGTCTACTGTGCCTAGAGAAGCTCTTCATAATTTACATTTACTCATGATTAGTTGCTGAATAATCTTTTTTTTTTTCTGATATTATATAAGGATTATGCTTGTTTATCAACAGGATTAGCATTTTAATAAAGCTTTTTATTTTTGTTTGAACTCTGCAGAATTGTAAAAAATCACATTCCAAAGTTCTATCATAATGTTTATTCAAAGATGCATATTTTTGATCCATTATACTCATTAGGGGATTAATTTAAGTGGCGGCCAACGACAGAGAATCTGTGTAGCTCGAGCACTCTATCAGAACACCAACATTGTCTTCTTGGTAAGATTTTCTTTTTTTCACATGGAGGATGGAAAGTTAGTATATAAAACTGTCATTCCTTATATTTAGCTTTAGAAAAAAAAATATATGTTATATTTAGAAAATTATAGTGACTTGTATTCAATTTCAAATCCAAATTAAAGAGATAGGAAGTAAACATCCATCAGAGACAGGGTCAAAACTCAGTGGGAGACTGATGAAGATGGGATTTCCTACAGAGATTAATACTGGAAGAATAGAACAGATTGTCTTCTGCTCACTCTCGGTAGTGACCAACTTAGTCCCACCAAAATCGGCAGGACTTCTGATAAGGAAAAGCACCAAAATGCGATTGCTTGTGAGCAATAGACAGACTGAGGGTTCAGCACTCTCCTGCAGAGTGCTGGTGATTTGGTCAAACTTTCCCTTCTCTGTTATTAATTTTGAGACATGTCAGGAATTTCATGAAGAGTTTGAGCCTCTTCAAAATTAAACCGGGACTCTGTTCTTTGAGAAGAAGTGATTACATACTAATAGCCTTATCTGAATGTTGTCTTGTTGCTAGCCACACTCACTCAAAGTGAAGACCAAGCACATCTGCAGTTTAGTTTGGAGTAAATTAGAACAGTTCCTACCTCTGCCATAACTTTCCTGTGCCAGTTCCCTATCAAAATTAGGCCCAGGCTTGGCTCTGGATCCTGACGTTTTCAAATTTGGTAGGGAAATTTCTGTTCTGGTGTTTCTCATCAGCATTACTGCACAGTATCAGTGTGGCACCAGCACTGCACACATCTAGACACAAAAAAATAACTATTGGTACGAACTGAAGAGCAATAGATTCTAGCTCACTGTTTGGTAGTGCAGCCCTCTGGCTAGTTCTTAGTCATTGGAGAGAGATGAAACACGAATGGCAGATGCTTTCTATTTAAAAAAAAACCAAACTCTTGAAAGAAATAAAAACAATTTTTGTATCCTGTCCTAATATTTTTATTTTATTTGATTGTAGGATGACCCATTCTCTGCACTGGACATTCACTTAAGTGATCATTTAATGCAGGAAGGGATTTTGAAGTTTCTGCAAGAAGACAAGAGGACTCTTGTTCTGGTGACACATAAGTTACAATATCTACCACATGCTGACTGGGTAAGAGAACAGATTTGGTAAAAATCAATGTGCACTTGAAGTTAGTATCATAACGCTTAAGGACATCACTATTTTTCTCTATAATAGAGTCCCTCCTTCTTAATTCCGTATGTCATATGACTAACTGCAACTTCACATAATACAGGTTTTATAGTAGAAGGAACAATTTCATTTTTACATTATTTGTGCAGTTTATTTTGATTGAAAGCCACTGGAGAATTATGATGACGCATATGTAACTATTGTTTATTATATCTTGTCCATGTGTTTAGAAGAAAGGTATGCATGGCTTACATAAGCTTCAGTTTATAAGCCATGTCAACAACCTTAAAAAGTTATTAATAAAATATTGAATAAAATTAGCACCTAACTTTGTATAATGGTAATCTCACCGATATTGAGACATGTCTTGTAGATTCAGGTGAGTGATTATGATATCTGTGTTTCTGAGTAGACCTATTGGATGTTTCCTCCCCTAGATCATAGCAATGAAGGATGGAATGGTGCTTAGAGAAGGGACACTAAAGGATATCCAAAATAAGGATACTGAGCTATATGAACACTGGAAAACTTTGATGAATCGCCAAGATCAAGAATTGGAAAAGGTAATGGGAGCATTAGGGCAAGGATGATCCTTCTGAAAAGAAATATTTTTCAGTTAATTTCTAAAAGAAAACCAAACCATGTCAGAAAACAAGTTTTAAATTAGACATTAGAGATAAACCACACAAACTATCAGAAACCTTAAGGACTGGAGTAGATTGTCTAGGAAGTGTGTGGTATGTCTGATATGGGTGGATTGTAAAGACTCATTAGGCAAACATCCTTTTGAAACGCGGTGCACAACTGGTTCTTTGCTGGGGCAGGGGTGGACTAAGAGACTTCCTAAAATCTTCTTTAGCCTTTTATTCTGTTGCTGATGTGAGCATTCAGGATTCTTTAAAGAATAGTTTTGAAGTTTTTATCATTCCAGAAGAAAGAGAACGAAAGAATAGAAGAAAGAGAGAGTGAAGGAAGTGGACAAAGAAGGATTTTCTGAAAGATAACTCCTAAAATTCTGTGCTCTTGCATTCTGTGAGCTAAATGATCCACGTAATGTCTCTTTGAGGTTACTATTGGTGCTACCTCAGTGGCAGACAGCAAAGCTCTCAAATTACTAAGTTTCCCTGTTTCAGGATATGGAAGCTGACCAGACCACTCTTGAGAGAAAAACCCTTAGAAGGGCCATGTACCCCAGAGAATCCAAATCACAACTAGAAGATGAAGATGAAGGTGTGTTTCATCATTTAACTTTATTTACTCTTCTACCATGTTTCATTGTGTTTCCACTTGAACAGCTGGAAACAAAGTATGAAGATGTTGATGACACTTGGTAATCGCAATGGAAGGTCCAATACTTTGACCTGTTTACAGGTCATGACTTGTTCAAGGGATTCTCTGTGGATTTCTCTAAACATTGTGCAGTGTTAAGTGTGTACCAAACCAAGGCAATTTCTTTGCTAACTCATACAGCCTGGAAGTTTTGAAGGGTGTGATACAAGTAAAGCAACAATAACAATAGTAAATAAAGCAAATTGAGGTAGCTCTGCCTAGTCATTGGCACAATACTGTTAGATCAGCTCTAGCACTATCCCTCATGAGATACCTCTGAATGGTCTGTTCTGGACTTCATCGTGTGATAAAATTTGTAGCTATCTTCAGTTACTTTTTAGAGTTAACCTGCTATTTTTCTAGCTAGACTTTTTACAGGAGAAACTTTAGGCTTTGTTCTAAAGCTTAGCTTCTTGTTCCTCACAGTTCTTGATGCTTTTAGAGGTGTAGATTCAGATTTACATCACTTTTATAGTGGGGCAGAGGGATTGGATATTAGCAGCTGGCAACAAGACCCATAAAGAACATCTCTGTGATGCTAGACCAGGCCTAAAGGGAGTAGTTAGTTCTGGCAAGCAGTAAGTTTGTGCCAGGGAAGAGAAAAGGTAACTACAGGCTTCACCTTAACTGAACAGGAGCACAAATTGCAGGAATTATCATAGGAATGTTGGCCAGAGTGACTGCAGAATGCACACTGGCTATTAACAGGTTCTTCACTGCTGTCTTGTCTTTCATCTGACAGTGCTCATGAGATGGACTGTCATCTTAAGTTATAGGTCTGTAGGTCCTGAATTACTCCATTTTTAAGAGTTTTCCAATCACTGTACAATAGGCAGAGCAGGATCTCAAAGCCCTTGAGATGGAAATATTATTTCGGCTTCATACTTCTTTGGCTGAGCATAACACCTCTTATAATGTGCAGTCATCAAAACACTTTATCAGTTAAATTCTCGGAGGAATTTAAATCGAGGTCATTCCCAGGCTCCTCCTTTTGGTCTGTGCAAGAAAGCCTTGTCAAAAACCTGTATCTTCTTTGTGGGTAAGAGAGGCGGGAATAAAGACATAGGGGGAAAAAGACATATCCGTATAGTCCACAGAATGCTTGCAAAAAGCAAACATCATTCAGATCAAAAACATGTGTTAGTAACTTTGGGACAGAAATATAACCTGACATTGCATTTTAGGTCATCCGTACTTCTTATGTGACCTAGGGAATGTACACAAATTCTCTGTGTCCCAAAAAGTGTAGAATCTCAACTTTCAAGAACCGCTTACTAATTCATTTCTAATATTCTAAATCAGAAATGAGTAGAATTGTTGTTAGTTCAGGCCCATCATGAGCAGGTCAACATTTCTCTTCTTCATGTGTGGCCTGCAAGGCTATGAGAAGTATATTCCTTTTTACCTGGAAAAAGATAATTTTTAAATGTCATATTTATACATCTGTGAAATACATATTTCCCACAGCAGAAGTCTTCTACTAATTATATTTCAGTATCATGTGAACAATTATCATTTCATCATAGACAAAACTTTAGTATTCTTGCGTGAGAAGAAAACCGAACTCTTGCACGCGATAGATGACAGAGCCTCTGGATGGAAAGCTTTGGAGAGCTTTCTAGAATCTCCCATATGATCCAAAGTGATCTACTGACTGTATAATTAAAACAACTGAATGGGTTGGGAAAGGCCTAGTCTCTAAATAGTCAGAACTGAAGATATTTACAAAAGTATTTTATTAACAAAATTGTAACAAGTCAAAGACTGACAGTCTGTAGAGTTGCTCAGAGAGCACAGAGGAAGTCTTACGAAAATGTGTCTGAAGTGTTTGCTGGTTTTAAATGACAAATTGAATTTTGTTATTAAAATTAATATTTAAAGAAAAAAAAAAGTACAAATCCAGTAAAGCCATGTATAATTCTTAGTCCTGAATCGAAGCTAACTTGATCAAATGTCTGAGTCATAGAGGAAGAAGAGGAAGAAGAGGAAGATGATAATATGTCAACTGTATTGAGGCTCAGGACAAAGATGCCGTGGAAAACCTGCTGGAGATACCTAACCTCTGGAGGATTTTTCTTGCTCTTTCTGATGATTTTCTCAAAGTTGTTGAAACACTCAGTTATCGTGGCCATAGACTACTGGCTTGCTACATGGACATCCATGGACAATGCAAATGAAGTCAGGAACGTTGATGATGTTAAGAGCACAAACAAGGTGGGCCGTATCTTGGAGCTTGATGGGGGGAAAAAAAAAAAGAAAAAATGTTTCAAAGTAATTATTTGCTGTTCATCTAGAAGCCAGCTAGATTGGAAAGATAAATAGACATAGTAAGATCGATAATTATATAAGATGGATGAATTATTCATGATAAGACAATTCAAACTTTATCAGTCTTTTCAAAGACGAAAAACTGGAACAGAAGCATGTTTGAGGTTCTAAAAATGATTGACTTTTCAAAGGAAGGAATCTCATACTAAACTTTTGCATCTTTTCCCCTTTTCTCATTTTCCTAAGTGCCAGCTGTCCAGTAATGTCCTGCCAGGAAAAAAAGAAAAAAAAAAAAAAAAGTCTTCAGATGTACTGCTTAAACACAATCTGCTTATAGCTGTAAATTTGACTCATATACAAATATTGCTCTGGAATCCACTTAGTAAACTTTCAGAAGGCTTAAATGTGTTACAGCCCTGGCAGATTAGTTTAGGATTTGCTCTGGGGATTTTAGTGGTGCTTGAGCTTAATAAAGTGGAACTTTCCAACATCTCTCAAATGCCTTAAGTCTTGAGAGGTTCTACTTTGGTTTTCCGAGTTTCTTCGCTAACAATTTGCATACTTTTGTATTTTCCAATTAGTCTATCTTCACAGTTCTAAGTACTGTCTCTTCAAGGTCTTGAAGGTTCGGTAGGTTGAGGGATCCTAGAACTGCCAGATTTTCTAATTACGTGAACTTAATGAATTGCAATTCCATCATAGGTCTTTTATTTCCCAAAGGTTATATTAATATAATTATGTAACATAAATGATGCGACAGACTAGCTAATTGGTACCAGGTACCTTGGAAACTTCCTAGCAGAAAAGCGAAATGGGTGTTTATTTCTAGGATTGATGTATTTGTCATTTTGTTAGACTTACCATGTAGCTGTCTTCAGCATCCTCTCTGGAGCAGGGATTGTCCTGTGCCTCATCACATCTCTGACTGTGGAGTGGATGGGCCTCACAGCAGCCAAGAACCTACACCATAATCTCCTCAACAAGATCATCCTTGGACCAATCAGGTACAGTAAAAATAACGTTCCTCCTGCTTGGTTTCAGAAAATGACTGGACATGTTTCTGTGTTCTGTTTGACTGGACTTTTTATCCAGCACTGGAACCACTTCTCAAGTAACTTTTGTTTTCAATTTGTTCTACAGGTTTTTCGATACAACTCCATTGGGGCTAATTCTGAATCGCTTCTCTGCTGATACAAATATAATTGATCAGGTAGATGTATCAATATATTCTACTTTATTACATCTTAGCTTTGTAAATTTTCACTTAGCGACTGAATAAAACGCTGTATTAAAATATTCAGTTGAGAAAGGTATAGCAAAATCAAGCTCTGGGAATGCTAATAGACAAACTCAAAATAGAAAGTGCATATGTTTGTAGTAATGAAGGCAGGTAACCATCAGAATAAACGTGGTGGTTGGTTATTAGAACAAACACCTTAATATGCAGACTGTTTGCTTCTGTTGGAAGGTCTGGATTAGCAGAAGAGCAGATTTGGGGCTCAAAACAGGAAATGGTCGAATATAACACCTTTAACTATACTGGAGTACCTGTGACAAATAGATGTTCCATGTTGGCTGTAGCACATGTGAATTTGGAGAATTCAGGGAGAGGAAGGGATGCTTTCACTATGGCTGTGAATTAAAATGTTTGGATGAGCAATAATCCTGAATGTAAGAGTAATGGGAACCTGGAAGGAAAATTAAAAAGCTCTGATAAAAACCATACTGCTTCTCTAAATATTTGAGATACCATGAACAATTTTCTCTTTCTTGCCTGTTGTATAAATGAAGTGGAAATGGCTCCTATTTTCCCATGATCTCTGAAACACTGACCTTTAGAAAAAAACCCTACTGACTCTCTCCACATATGAGTAGTAGACCCACAGAAACATTAAGGCTCCTGATATAAGGAAGATATCGACGAGTGAACAGTGGTATCATTCCACTTTCCCTATGGTCCTCTATAGGAAAAGACATATAGCTGTACTAGTGGTAATTTTTGCCTTATGTATGTTTTTCATTTGGCTCTAGCACATTCCTCCTACACTGGAGTCTCTTACTCGGTCCACCTTACTCTGTCTGTCAGCCATCGGAATGATCTCCTATGCCACTCCGTGGTTCCTTGTTGCCCTCGTGCCTCTCGGGATTGCATTTTATTTCATCCAGAAATACTTCAGAGTTGCATCCAAGTATGTATTGAAAAATTGTCCTGAAAATTTCTTCCGAAGGAATTGTAAGGAAGAATTGTGATGGAATGTGAGGTTTATAGGAGCTAGTATAAGGAGAAAATGGCCATGCCATCCTACTTTTTATCCTGAGGAGTGCTGTTGAAAGACACATTGGGGGATGTTTCCAGCTGATCGACTAGAAATGGAGTATTGGGGAACTAACACTGGTTGTATCACTTTTGTACACAATTGGCTATAGAGTCAAATGAGCATGAAGTTTGTTAATTAACTGAGCCAGTTCACATCTGGTCAAAGCTCCTCTTTGACCTTTTGAGGGTTAGTAGAGAATGGAAAATAACTTCCTGGATTAACGTCAGTCACTGCTTTTTTTAAATATTGGGGAAAAAACTCCACAGAAAGTAATTTTCACTCTACGGCAAGATTTCATATTCAAAATGGTTTGACAGGTCATAAAGAGCACATTTTTTTCAGCAAAAAAGTGTCATGATTTCCTATATTCACACTTCTAGTGCTAAATTTATTATATGATTTAGCAAAACATCTTAAGCTATTCAACTTTTTCTTAAATTCAGTCATGCCTTTTTTTTTTTTTTTTTCTTTTGTTTTGTTTTGTATCAGCCAGGATTCTGGCTGGATTTATTCCACTTTCTGATGCTTAAAAATACCTATCAAGGTGCCTTCTGACCTGCAGGGAGGCCAAAACAACCCACCATCATTAACAACTGTCACTCCTGGCCTTGTCTTTGCAGTAGGCACATGGTAAGGCATTAGCTGTTGTTTTGTAGCATCCTACTAAGAGATATGGTGGTTTTCAACTGAATGTACCAGTACAGTTGGCTGCACAGGTAATAATCCTATTTAAGTAGCCTGAGAAAGAACTGTGTCAGTTATTCCCCTTAAATCAATGAAGCAGAGGGGCACAGAGAAACCTATCAGTAATTTAGCTTCACTTTACCGTACTTTTCATCTGCTTTCCTCAGAATTTCCAAGGAGATTTACTCATAAGAAACTCTATAATCAGAATTCACAAACCAAAAATGTTTAATTTTTAAAAAAAATTGCTTAAATTGTCTGAGATTTTTCAGAAACTTTGTACTTTCCCCACCAGATTTCCAAACTAAAGCCGTACATGGCAGCACAAAAAGGTCTCAAGGTGGCTGACCTGGTTTTCATTCTGAAATTCACTGTGGTCTTCTGAGTATCACCCTATCTTGCTGCACGTACCAGTACACATTGTTTAAACTTCTTACTTAAAATACACAAGAATAGGGAAAAAATGATGTATTAGACCCCTGGGAAATATGCCAGTTTCCCTCTGTAATTTATAGGTGAGAGTAAAGTCTCTACTCACCTCCAAACCTGGTTTCCCACATGCTGTTCTGATAGCCATACCATGTAAGAGGTCAATCACACCTATAAGGACAGCACACACACACACATATGCATCCACTGACTCTGCAAATCCACACCTGCCTCATTTATTTTATTCCTTTACAGTTTTCTGGGAAAAGTCCTTTTTTTGTTGTTTTGTTTTTTTTTTTTTTATGTTTAAATTAACTCTTTTAAATTACTTGTGAGGCATTCAGAGTTGACTTGTGTTCTTTCAATGCACAATAGAAATTAATAAATCCAATTTGTTTCTAGAAAAATAATTTTGTGAAATTCAGAGTGAAGGAATAGCTTCAGAGAGTATTTGTAACTCACTTGCATGCAGTACTTTGCAGGCATATAAGCTTCACTAATTTTTAGAAATGAAAATATTTACAGTATTTCTTGCAGCACTTTGACCCTTTGTTGTATTTTCCATTACAACTCTCAAAACCTTCTGTATATTTTCCATCATTAATTAGAAAGAGAGCATATTTATCATCAAAACGTAAGCAGCAAATTCAGTTCTGTATACTGTAATATTCAGCATCATGAAGCAGTTTTTTCCCCTGGCCTATCTACTACAGTGTGCAAACACAGTAGGATTTTGATAAAGAGTTTAAACGTCTGACAATCTGGCCTCTCTTCTGTTTATACAACTGGCTGCTACACCAATGGCAGACTGTTACAGAAAGATGTATTTGTCTCTGTGGTTTGGAAAACATTCCTATTTCAGGGGACTGGACATTTTTAGACTTAAATATCATTGCTCCACGCAGGTCTTGAAAACGCCGTTGCTGAATAATTGAGGAAATTTCTCATTCATGTTATTTCTCTGTCAGTGCTGTCTCTCTACCAATGTGATAATGTTGACACTACAAATGGAAGATCTGCTGTAGTCTGTTACATTCTACGTTCGGCACGTTGTAGTACTTACAGATACTCAAAATGAGGCAAAGTTTATATGGAAAGGCGCCCTTTTTTATTAGGCCAGCCGATAGAGTAAAATAGGTAAACTTGAAGATACACAAACTCTTATTTTACACCTGATATAAGAGCCATATATAACATGCTATAACGTTTAAAATCACTGTTCTGAATTTCAATTAATTACATTAATAAATTCACATGCTTGAGAATAAAATTTAATTAGGATCTGGCTAAAACGTACAGTAGGTTTTTATCCAGGAGAGATGCAATAACGTCATTATCACTGTGGGACAAAGCGAAGTTTGGCTGTGACCAAAATCTAGATCATGGAGGTGGTTGGGAGATGATTCAAAGGCTCCTTTGGCAAAAGAGAAATGTGATATTCCCATGTCATTGTCTTACTATGCTATATTATATAATTGTCTTACTATATCATAGAAATACTATTTTTTGTGATCCTGAAAAGAATGTGAGCAACACATAAAATGTTTATTCTTGTCTGTTATGCCGTAAAATTTCTACAAACAGAGGTGTTCACATTGTAACACCCGTCTATTGTGTTTTGTACTCCCAGGGACCTCCAGGAACTTGATGATAGCACCCAGCTACCTTTACTGTGTCACTTCTCTGAGACAGCTGAAGGCCTTACCACCATTAGAGCGTTCGGGTCAGTGAAACAAACGATTAGAGGGAGGCCTGGGTCTGATCCCTGCAGCTTGCTTGGAGCATTTCTGAGGGCAAATTGTTGCACCTGGTGAACTTTAATTAAGTCATCTCAAAACAAGAAAGAGATTTTGTTTTCCTGTTGCTTTGCCGTGCCTCTAAACACAGTAACTGCCAGTAATACAGTAATTTATCTGTATTGGTTTTCCACTGAATTACAGTGGATGACCTTTCTAGGGTAGGATACTTAAAATTTTAAGGTGCCTAGTATGATCATACCTTACTTGGACAGCAGGGAGTTCTCCTTTACTGGGCAGGCATATGCACCACATCTTAAGACCCCTGCTATATCTTACAAGTTGTGCTATCCAAGCGCCCCTGAATCATTTCTGTATTTAACCCACTCTTCTGGTGGGGAAACATCATTGTAGCACTTTTCAGCTGAAATTTAGTATACAGCTTGGGAGACTTTCCAAGAAAACTACAGCAGAACAGAATCATAGAATCATAGAAACTACAACAGAACTTAGTATTGTAAAACCTAACCTTGTCAATCAAAACTGAAAAATAAATTCCAGAAGATTCAGAATTTTTTTCCAACTTTCCATGCATATATTTCTTTTCTCTACTTACTACACGAAATACAGGCCATAAGTTTGTTGCATATTCACATTATCGCTACCATGACTCCCAAAATGCCAGCTTGATGTTGTTCTCCAGTAGGTGTAGCTTGCACTCATTCTGTACAATGTAGAATTTTGAACCAGCGCAACTCTCACTGCATGCTATTTACACACCTATTTGATCAGCTTAAGATTGTTTCATCACTTGGAGCTAGCTTTAGGACCTAGGCTATCAGTACAGAGTGCTGCAGTAAAGACTGTGGCAGGAGAAGCAAAAATGTTGCTGTGTTGAAGAGGTGTGAGCCAGAACTGTTTCAACAAGCTTTATCAACCAGAATGTTGTATTGAAACAATGTCCTAATTAAGGCCTGATTCTGATGCATACTGAGAGCTTCCTGAGAAATTCGTAGTGGCCTTTCATCATGTTATCTCCTGAGAAAGATGAAGGAGCTTAGCACTTCTTGGGAGTGGTTCAACTTTTCTTTACCTTAGAAAAAGGCAGTGTGGCAGAGAGCAAAGGCAGCCCTAGGGAAGGACTAGGCTTCGTAACCATCCCTGGAGTTTTCCAGGATCTCTGGTGCTAATCAAAGCCCTTTCATTTCCCTGTCTGTGCTCTACTGCCAACCAAACCTGAAGTCTCCAGTGTTTTTTTTTGCCAGCAAGTTTGTATTTACTAATAGTTCTGTTAGTCATTCCCTGCAGCTTGAGTTCAGTATGTTCCAGGATAAAACAGAGCAGCTCCTCATATAACTTACCACAAAGTAGTACAGTTGGATCAGAAAGCAGTTTCAGTGATATTTGCTGTTTGTCATCTGACAGGATAAAAGTCTAAAAGTGTCCAGAAGCTGGATGGGGATGAAAAGACAGAAAACGAGTATGTCATATTTTCCATTAGGAAAACGGGAGTTTTGCTGCCAGAAAGACAAATGAGCAGAATAGTCAGTACACGTTTGCTCCTCCTGGCATCATTACCGTTACCAGTTGTTGTTTTGGGAAGGTTGCTTGCCATGTTTACAAGCTGTCCGGAGGGAAATAAAGTACCAGTGGGGGGTGAAAAAAAAAAAAAAAAAAGTTGTTTCTGGCAGAAAAGGGGTTACAGGTGCTTCACAGCAGGGCCCTGAGACTTTAAAATGGATGAGCTTGCCATGATAAAACAAGTGATAAGATGCTGAATGAAGTTCAGTTAGTTTATTCAAGTGAGGGTATTCAACAGATAGTAGAATATGAAACAGCAAAATGGTTTCCATCTGACTGCAGGTCATACCTAAAGTACTGCAAGGCACCACGAATTTAATACTTGCACCAACAGAGACTTCCCCCTCCCCTTCCAAACTGCAGCTCAACTCTTAGGCTCTCTGACATCCTTGCATTGGTTTTCAAATGTGACGGGTATACCGTGAGGGGAGAGAGAAACAAGTGACAGCGGAGGTAACACCGCTTAGTTTTGTAATTCAGAAACGATCTATAGCTCTCCCTCATTGTAGTTTCCTGAGTTGCTTAGGCAACATGTGACTGGCTGAGAAAACAACTGAGCTGAGTAGCTGAAAGGTATTGATCTGCTGATCAATATACAGTCTACATTAGTTGAAACCTCAGAGATGTCAGTCCTGTTGAAGACTCCTGCTGCTGGCCAGGTAACTTCTGAAATGAGGTTTTCAGCTGACAGGTGAGCCCTCTGTTCTTCCTAGTGGCTTGTGAGGAAGAAGGGAGAGGCCACGGCAGCGCTCGCCTGTGAGAGGACTGGGGGGCAGCAGCAGCCATAGTCCACAGCTATAAAAGAGGTTATGCTCTGAAGTAAAGCCTGTCCCTAGCACTCTGCCACTGCAAGCTCTGATCCAAAAATCTAGTTTTATATAATTGCTTGCCAAACAAAGTCCTCCCCATTGTATGTGTAGCTCTGCCTGCCTAAGGAGAGCCCTGGCAGCAGGAATGGGACTTTAGGGAAGTGTTTTTAACTCAAGGTTTGGGAAAAGCAGAAGGGCAAAAAGCTTTGGTTTGAGGGGAGAGGAGGGAGACAAGAGTTTAATGTTACATCCTTTTGTGTATGTGTGTAACATGTTGTAATAGAACAATTTTGCTCTTGGCAGGCACGAAGCCAGGTTTAAACAACGTATGCTGGAACTAACGGACACGAACAACATTGCCTACTTATTTCTATCAGCTGCCAACAGATGGCTGGAGGTCAGGACGGTACGTTCAGTTTCGTCCCTGCCATGGTTTTGAAACCTTGGAAGCAAACAGAGACGTTGCCTGATGCAGAGAAGATAATGAGAATTAATCTCACGATGAGATTATACACACTGTTCCCTAAAATAGATCGAGATTGTTTATGTTAAACCCATAGAGCTTTTTCAGCTTTCTTGGCCAGGAGTAAGAAAATACAAGTCTCCCTCGCCTTTTGCTGTTGTGATGTCTAGCGTCTGAAATGAGTGCAAGAACAAACATTTACATAACTCGAAATAAGACTTTCCCTACTACCGTGCAGCATCTGCAGACCTGATGCAGCAGGAATGACTTTCAAAGCAGAGCATGGCTTCTTAGTAGTTTTGCAAACTGTGCCGTCATTCTGCTGGGATTGTTTCAGGCACCCCTGAGCTTCCAGTTCCTGAAGTATCTCGCCAGCAATAGGTTAAATCCCACAGCTGTAATTTAAACCCCTCCTTTGCAGTGTCCTTACTGCAGCTGTGAGGCCATACTTTTTGTGATTTTACTGTTCAATATCACAAAGGATGGCAGAACTAGACCAGCTGAAAAACAAACGATGATAGAGTGCAACACAGCCACTGCCAGTGAGACAGGCTCCTGGCTTTTATGGGGGCTCTCCAGGGACAACACATGAGGAGCTTTCCTGATCTGCAAGACAAGAAGAGGCAAGCAAAGTCCCGATGATTTCCTTATTCATCTGAACCTGAAAGAGCGGTCAATAAACAGAGCAGTGACTAGATTCTGCTTGACACAAATAGTAACAGGCATGACTAAACCTCATCTTCATTTCCTGGTATGCTGGTGGAGCAACAAAGTTGTGCCCCATTTCTTGTGATGGCAAAGCTTTCCCTGGTGCATGAAGCTTTCAGCTTCCTACAGCATCCAAGATCAAGCTGAACTTGCTTCCCAATCAGAAACAGATCAACAGGCGATCCTGGAATAAGCAGTGGCAATGTCTGTTAAAGTCTCACAGTCTTAGACTTGCTTGCATGTGGAAGAATATATCTTTCCTCGTAGCATCAGAAATAATGCGGTCTTGGCAAGGAATAGTTTGTTTAGCTCTGCCTAATGGCACAGTGGTACTAAGATCACACAAAAGCTTGTAGGATTTAATAACAGCTGTGAAGTCCTGTCCCCACTGCTGATGGAGACTCGAGACCATTATGCTGCTGCTTCCCTGTAGATGTTAATTTTTAGTCTGTCATCTTCTTATCAACACATTTTACTAAATGGATGAACTAGGCAGCCCTTAGTTCAAATCTCAGAAGTAAAGATTTCAGGCAGGATATTAACAGTCAGGAGGAAAAAAAAATGGATGGAAAATGCTAACCCTGTAATCCAAAGTAAATATAATGCAGGGAGCAGCGGGAGAGTGGGAAAACCAACAGTCTCACAAATCAGGCACCTTGACAACTCCATGAGATCACACGTGGCATTCGCTTCAAAGCTGAGGTACACATCAAGAAGATGAGTTCAATCTCCTGCAAAGCTTGTGAGAAGTCAGATCTTTCTAAGACAGCCTACACAGAAATTTCTGTAAAGCAAGACATCACCGTGCAACAGAGCTGACATCCTTCAGGTTAGCTACCACGGAACCACTCTGAAACTCAAAGTGCCCTGGCAAAAGCAACCCATTTGCAGCACCACAACTACCCAGCTCTAGTGCTTTCAGAGTCCACACTGCCAACATCCACATGGTGTTTTGCTGTGTGTGTACAGCAGGTTTAGGGATGCCTTCACCATGCACAGAGTCCCATTGCATGATGTAGATAGACACTGTATGTCAGTTTGCCCACTTGTGCCAATGAAACATGTATGACTCGTATAAATTCAACCAAAATTCTTCATGGCCTTTGTGAAGTCACTGATACTTCTCTCTTTTGGAGAGGCAACCCCAAGGAGAGCGGAGGGAATGGAATTGATCTGCTTTAGTGGTAGGAAGTAGAGGTGTCATTGTTATGCCATTGTTATTATTTTGTTTTTTATGTGCTCATTAGATGTTTTGATACCTGCTTTTTTTGGAGTGGCCACAATGAGATACCCCGGCCCAAAGAGATTTGCAGAAAATACTGGCCTGTTCCACTTGTGTTCAGCAAATTCCTTTAGAATGTTTCAGGTTGGACACCACAACCCCTGACCTTTTCCAGGAAAAACAAACCAGAATTTAGGACTAGGTGTCATTACAGAAATAATCCTCATTAAAGCAAACCTGCTCTGCAACTAAGGAAATTTTCTTGTTGCCCAGAATCTTTGTCTCCCTCTCTCTCTTGTTCCAGGATTACCTTGGTGCTTGTATAGTTCTGACTGCAGCTGTGACTTCCATCACTGAAGGGCCTCACTCGGGGTTTGTGGGACTAGGTCTCCTGTACGCTCTGACGGTATGTACCAAGGCAAAGTGCAAGAACCTTCAGACTGAGGTATTAATTTAAAAACATTTTTAAAAATACATATATACACGATTATCTTCCAGCTTTCTTAATCTTAAAAAAAAAAACAACAAAAAAAAACAATCTTGCAAATAATGGATTTGAGCCAAAGTTGAGAGAGTTCAGGGCAACTTGGACTTACTTCAGGTTTTATGAGCCAATTAAAAAAACACAACCATTCCCAGGCCCTTGCGTGCTCCCAAACAGAGCACGAAAATTAAAAATGCGTAAGAGGACCTGCCGTACACTATGTTTTGCACAAGATAGTGTTGTTTCCGCCTGTATACGGCAAAACCTGCCAGAAAATAGTCTTCCACAGACTGTCATAACCTGGGTAATCTTTAACCAAAGACCAAATAAAATAATTGCTGAAGAACCAGGAATACCTGTTCTGCCTTTGCAGGGAAACTATTCAGATGCTCAATATCATCCATACAATTCTGAATGGATATGGGGATTGGAACCTTTGGTGCTGGTAGGCGTGGCTCATCAAGAGAGGTAGCAGTATGAAATCAGAGGAGATGGAGTTTGGAACAATGAAATTGTTGTAGCATGCTAGCCAATTCATTTTGACACTATCATTAGCACTGAGCTGTTTGAGCTGAGTCATGAAGAAGGAACAGTGTTTTAGTGTATTAGGCTGTAAGAGAAGTTGAGAGCGCATCATGAACACAGAGTGAGTACAATCACCACAGAGTAAAAATATCACTGAATTAACCACGAGAGTGAGGACAAGAGCAAGATGGCAGGAAGAATTTTTGAAATCATAGTTGGCATGGCAAAAATCTGACTGCTTTACGGCACTGGTATGAGGGAGGGATATGGGTATGCACCTAACACCAAGATTTGGTTTTGCACGTAAATGCTGGGGAGCCCATGGTTACAACAGAAAGTTCTCAAAAGCTGCCTTAGGGTGGCTTTAGATCCCCTTCATGACGCTGTTGCAGCAGTGTGAGAATCTGCCAGCAACTGAGGATCAGTCCCAGTCTTCAACTTCACTCTGAAAACACTCCTGGTAATCCTGCTTCATTAGCAGAGATCTGGAAGTGCCGGGATGTCTGTATCATCTTTGGCTTTGTATTTAGTCTGCATTTGCAAACAGATCGAGTAAATTAGCCAGATGCTGCAGTTCAGCATAGCAGGGGAAGAAATGCTCTAGTCACCAAGTCTCCCACCTGTCTCCCACAATAACACTGATGAAATTTTGAATGCAGTTGGATCCCCTGACACAGGTTTTTGTATTGTTTCTCTGTGGAGCTAAGAGAGGACTGATGTTTGGATCCGGATGAGCAAACTGTTTGTATCAACGTTGTGTTTACAGCAGACATCCATAAGCTTATTCTCTCCCCTTGTATAAACGCTGCCAGCTCCCTTGCACAACTGTGCTGAAGGTTGAAGAAACAGGTAGAGTTTTTCAGATGCCGGGCTCTGTTATCAAATCTGCCAGATGTATGACTGCAGCCTGCCACCCTGCAAGCAGCTGTTCTGCCGTGTTTAGCTTATCTGCACACGTACCCATTTCTGTAATTTCCTGACTGAAAAGCTGGACACTGAAAAAGCAGGTTTCTGAAAAACAAAGAAAATAATACCCCCTTGAGTAACTCTATCTGAAGGATAAAGCAAGAAACTAAATCCTGGAGACTGGCAACAAATGTTAGTGTTGAATCTCAGTGAAAACTATTTACTGTACGCCTGTTGCATCAGTTTTAAGTTAGTGGAAAAGAAGTGGGGCTGGGTGGTTTATTCCTACTAAAGTTCTTGCTTGGCAGACTCAGCAATCTTCCACAAATAAATGGCAAAAGTTTTCTCTCAATATATTTGTGTATAGGATGTTTTCACTGTGTTATGTTTCTAAATCTTTATTCGGTATGTAGAGTACCTCAAATTTTAAAGCTGCTTGGCAGTCAACTGTTCCTAATATGATCAGTTTTTCTCTTTTTATACAAGCACCTAAATACAGACTTAGGAATGTTAAGGAAAAGTTTAGGAATTTGCTAAAAAAATTTCAGCCTCAAATAGTCAGCTCTGACTAGAGAGAAGTTTGTCTAAGGTACTGGGTATTGTTAGACAACTAATTATCAGCTATTATCTACCATGAGTAATACCTTTACTATTGATAAAATCCTTTTCATTACAAATGGAAATAAAAGCCAAGAAGGAAATACTATTGAGCTGATCATATATTTCTATGCTAACCCCCCTCACATTTTCCATAGAGAGAAGTGAATTATCTAAATATGCACAAGGAGAAACAGAAATTAAATGCCCATTACATTTTTTCAACATATTTGTAAATAATGAACTTTCTTAATCCTTAGCTGCAGCGTCTGTAAGGTTAAAAAATGTAGTATTTCTAAACAACGCTCCCATTTTTTTCTGTGTTTGTGCGCTTAAAGAAGATGCCTTTCAGTACTAATTATCAGATGCTGAGAACAAGATATTCACTTAATCAGTCACGTCTTCAGACTGTAGGTACAACCTTTCCATAGTTCTCCTTCAAAAACCAAGGATGAGAATATCAAGCAGTAAATTACTACATCAGAGTTGTTTGTGTTGGAGTACAACTGGCTTATTGTGGATTTCCTGGTGTTGCACTGAGTCTTTGAACTGTTGTAAGGTCACTAAGAGACCCACTGAGCTGAGTCAGGCCAAAGACTTTTACAAATTCATTTATAAACAGGTAGAACCTTTATTCATAAACAGGTAGATGAACAGATAGAAGGCTGAACCCTGTTCTTGTTTTCATTTTGTGATGCAGATAACCAACTATTTGAACTGGGTGGTGAGGAATCTGGCTGATCTGGAGGTCCAAATGGGTGCAGTAAAAAAAGTACACAGCTTCCTGAACATGGAGTCGGAGAACTATGATGGCTACTTGGGTATCGCGCTCTAATCTTTTGGGGTTTTAATGGGGAAATGTGAAAGCACAGTAGACTTGGTCATGCAAAATATGTCTCTGATAAAAATCTGTTCTCGTTGACGTGTAGGAATTCCCACTGATCTGAGCGACAAGCATAGCAAAAAGCAGCTATGAGACAGGTAGCTTGTGCTAGTGAACATTAAAAAAAATCCTCCCAAGTGTCAGGGAGACAGAGCATGGCACTGTAGTAGAATCAGAAAGCACCAGGACACAGTTATCAAAGGGATGATTGCCCATGTAGCTATTTAGAAAACAAAAATATGGATAGAAATTAGAAATGCACCATCAGTCACATGCTTCAAAATCTGATCTTTACAGCAAATGGGGACTACAGGACAGGGTCATGTTGGTAATTAGACCTCAGCAACTCAAGCCCAAAAAGGCTTGCAGATCGGCAAGCCGCCTGGGAAAGTCAAGCCCCTTAGTCTGGAGACAAAACCCGTCCTTCCTAGCACTGCCCTTCCTGTGCCAGTTACTGACCCAAGAGCATGTTAACACTGGGCTGACACTAGATTCCTCTCTGCTTGTTTGGCACCTACCCCTTTCATTGCCAAGAGCCAATTTAGCACCTGCCCTCTCTTCTTACATGCCGAGATCTGGAAGATAAGCGCTAATGTGCCCGCCAGGCAGTTCCCAGCTCCTCCTTGGCGAGGAACAGGGACTCCATTTCTTGAGTGACTTCAGGAAGGTGCCCAAGCAGGAGAGAAGGGAAAGGTGAATGTCATAAAGGGTGATCCTCTGATAGCATTTGTTTTGCTTTGTTTTTCTGGAACTATTTCAGATCCCTCCCAAGTCCCCAAAGACTGGCCCCAGGAGGGGGAAATCAAGATTGAAAATTTGTGCGTTCGATACGAAAACAACCTGAAGCCTGTTCTTAAGCACGTTAAGGCATATATCAAACCAGGACAAAAGGTATTGTGTCAAGCAATTGCCTATAGTTCTCAGTCTGGAACAGATCCTTCCTCATTGTGTATTCTTTTCAAAGGTGGCAGAAGAGCAAGAATAACAATAACTTACAGTGACATCTGTATACATTGATTTGCAGTGACATCTATATACATTGATGGTACTCTGTGAAGTCCCTGGGTATGGGTCAAGAAACTTACACTGATGACATCTCGTTCTTGGATGGAATAAGTTTTCCTTCTGAGAGTCCCACCTCTTTCCATGTCCATCTCCCTTGCATAGAGTGAGCCTAGGTGGCCAGATGAGATTAGATGAATACCAGATTGGAATTGAGTAAAAATGCAAAAATATCTCATTTCAGCATGTAGAGTCTTTGTAGTCCAGGTCAAAGTGCTAAAGTTTCAAAAATATTTCTGGGACATGTCCTCACAATACTGAGAGATAGAAAACAGGAGTGTGCTTGCTGGACTGTTTGGGTTTTTTTTCCTGTCATCTGCCACTAGCCATTGGGAAGGATCTTTCTACTCACCAGTAGGGAAATTCAGTTCGGCTTTCCCGAAAGGACTACAAGCTTAATTTACAGATTCTCTCTATAAATAAGTCATATTTTTCTTTCTTCTGCAGGTTGGGATCTGTGGTCGTACTGGCAGTGGCAAGTCATCCCTGTCTTTGGCATTCTTCAGAATGGTGGACATATTTGACGGTTAGTTTTCATTGGAGTATGTTGTCACTCCTGACCTGCTCCCTCCTTACTTCTTCTTCAGAAGCAAGGAGATTTTTTGATAGTTTATATCCCAGCTCTCTGCCTCAGAAAATACTTGATTAGAATGGGGCTTGTTATGCCTGATCCTTCAAAGTACAAAGTGTCCTACTGTGAGTAATGCTTGGTCTTTCCAGGAAATGCTATGCATAGATTATACTTCTGATTTTTTATCTTTATTTTTTTTTGTGTATGCTCTGACAAAACAATATGCCATTTTTGAGATGAGAGGAAAAAAATATGCTACTCTCTGGAGCCTCTAAATTTCTCCCTAAAGAATAACTGCATTAATATATGGTGGCTGTGAAAATATTAGCAGAATACAAACTAGAACTCAACAAGTCCACTCCCTTGATATTTTTTATTTTATTGCGGTTTCCCGCAACGACAGCAGAAACTGACTAAAGGCTTTGGAAATATTTTGCTAGGTTTTCCCTCCTGCAGCGTTTCACTCTCCAAGTTAATTGGCATGAACTGGTATGCAGCAATATGCACCCTGGCATTTATAATACATATATACATGTGTACTGTTGCAGAAATACGGAAATCTACTGGAAAGTCATCTTTTTGTTTCAAGGATTTCCATGTTTCTAATTTAGCCTTTGCACATGGAACATTTGCTAGGGAAACCCCGATAGGATGTGGGAGGATAAGTAACTTTGATGCAGCTAATAATTGTTTTTGTTGTGGTTCTGTGTCTATCTGTATCTAAGGCAAGAGGTTTCCAATTCATGACCGAGGTTCCTCGATATATAAATAGTGGAAACAAATAATGATTAAGCTTATGGCCAACTTTAAGTTTCCTTCTACCTTAGTCTTCGTTCTGTATCTTTTCTTTGTCAACTGGACCCATATTTGGCCTCTAGCCTCTATGCTGGTTCGCTTTTGGGTGGAGTCCTGGCTCTAATGAAAATTACATAATAAGATTTTGAGTAACTTTACAAGAGCCAAGATTTCATTCATGTCATCTATCTTAATTCCTTATGTCTCTGTTTTTTTCTTTAAATCTGTATGTGCTCCATTTCATTCCCCTACTCTCACTTCGTTCTTTGTTCTTTAATGTTTCCCTTTTCTCACCCTCTGTTCAAACTACCTCTAATTTCTCTTTCTTGACCACCCCTCATTACTTTCCCAGTTTCCCAACTCTTTTCCTTGAGCACTCTGGCTTCTGTCAAAAATTCATTCCTCTACTCTAAGACATGCCATATCAATTTTTCTTTCATTATTTCACCTCATTTTCTGATAACTCTCTCCCATGTCCTCATTTGTGAAGAAAAACAATTGCTTAAGTTTATGCAACCACCGATGTCTCATGCTGAAGTCTTATGACCTGATTCAGACTTTCTGAAAGTCTGAAAAAAACTGGACTTCACATCCTACAGATGAAACCTTGTTTCCTCTGACCATGTAGTAGAAGACTATTGGTAGTCCGGCTAGGTGGGGATTAAGTCTTTTGTTGGAATAGGGCCACACAGAGTAACCCACAAAATGCAGTATTGTGACAATCGGAGTGAGAGAAGAGGCATATGTGCACAGCTTTGAATATCCATGCATTTGGCAGTTAGGTTCTCACTATTGGGAGAGAGAGGTGATGAACTTCATGTTAGGTACTTCCCAGGGAGCAGTGCAGCCACCCAGTGAAGTAATTAATCCACAAGGCAACTGCAGAAGTGAGCCTGATGAAAATATCCCTTACCGTATCCTCACTCGGTTTGTTCTATCGCATCCCTTCCTGATAAACCAGAGGAAGTTTCTATGTTCAGAGAAAGCCAGTGAGGGCTGTAGTTCCGGGCTTTTGTTTGAGGATTCAAAGAGATTCCTTCTGTCCTTCTCACTCTCTTTTACTTACAGAGCAGTCAAACAGTTTCTCTTGTATGTTTTCCACATCCCTCTTGCCTGAATATCAGCTGTTGCCACATCCAGCACATCATAAATCGGATTTTCAGATGAGATCCATATGCTCATTGACTGAAGTAGTGACTAGAAAAGGAAAAATCCTCTTAACTTTACCAAGTATCTCAGCTGTTGCAGCAACTTCTTGTCAGGGAATGAACTACTAGGTTAAGGAGTGATTAATGTGACTGTTTCCAGTAATCTTCTATTAGCAGAACAGTATCTGGATAATTCACAACCAATATTCAAATGAAACTGAACTGTAGGAACCAGCATGAATAGTATTCAAATGCCTTGGAGTAGGACACCCTTTTTTCTTTTCTGATCTGTCTCTTGTTAAAAAGTTAATGCTACTCCATTCCTTTTAGAGTTTGGAGGATAGTTTGGGCTTCTAATGTATACATTGCAGATACATACATATATTATACAAAAGAAATTGTACACAATCTCAAATTAAATATCTTCTACAACTGTTCAAATCAAGGGGAAGAGAGAAAAGCACAGGACGTGGCTTAACTACATAACTTGCTCTTATTCTCACTCTGTTTGGCTGTAAAGCTCAGGTCGCCCCGTAATAAATTACTCTTCTGGTGCTATCATTAATCACATAGCGTGGAAGCCACACATTTCCTTTAAGGGAGGATGGGGGAGGGGGTAAAGAAAGAAAGCAAGGCAACTGTGTCCCTAAAAAGCTGGGTTCCCTCTAGCCAGCATTACTCCATACGTTCACCTTCCCCCTGTTTATATGACAGTGCTGAGAGATTGCAGAGGCATGCTGCCTTAGCCTCTGGAGTCCAGACCAAACGAGCCAGTTTATCTTTCTGTCTGGTACCTGTAGATCACATGCTTTGTCCAATTCCCTCACACTTCCTCTGCATGTTGCTTTCAACAGGGAGGATAGTGATTGACGGAATAGACATCAGCAAATTGCCTCTTCATACTCTCCGTTCCCGACTCTCCATTATTCTCCAGGATCCAATATTGTTCAGCGGCTCCATCCGGTAGGTATGCGTCATGAGGGAGTGATAAGAAGCATTGCGTGGTGTGTTTGTGATGGGCACTGTGGAACAAGAAGGGATGGTAAAGGGGAGGAACCTTCCTATCTCAGCCCAGCCTATCTACACCGTCTGTGCAAGGGAAGTCAAGCGACATATGCAATGTCAGAATGTCGCTTTGCCGAAGACCTCAATGAACTGTAATTGCAGTAACAAGACTGCTGTTATGGTTTTCTTTCCAGCTTTAATTTGGATCCAGAATGCAAGTGCACCGATGATAGACTCTGGGAAGCTTTGGAGATTGCTCAGCTGAAGAACATGGTCAAGTCATTGCCAGGAGGCCTTGGTATGTCTGAATCAAGTCTCTGGGAACCCAGGCCAATAATGAAACGATGAGCACGCATTTGTATAAACAGATACATGGGATCTTACACTCCAAATCATCACGCAGTAGTAGTCTGACAGCCACCTAATGACTATTCTGTCTCTATGTTAAGAGAGAATATTCTTAATGAAAAGCTGAAGAGTAGTCTGGTTTTCCACTCATTGCAAGAAAAATTCCTCGCCACCTCAGCATCGTAGTGGGGTGACTAGTTAGCAAGGAGTGAAAAAAAGAGCTTTACCTCCACCTCTTCAGCAGAATCTGGCTCTGCCAGCAGAGCTGTAGCTCTTTTTAGAACAGAGAGAACATTTTCCTTATCATGTCAGACCTGATTCATGAAGGAAACTCACGTTTCCTTCCATATTAAGTGTGTTTAATATAACTAAGACATAATTCTGCAGCCTACCAGATTCGCTAAATATTTGTGCCAGCTATTTGCTTAATGATACATTGCTCCTTTCTGAAGAATTGTGCTCACTTTTCATGGTATCACTTCATTCCAGTGTTCAGTCAAGATTATACTTGTGACTGCTCGACCCTGGAATAGCACACAGACAGTTTCCACAGTGCTCACTGAACCTCATCAGGTCCTGACTGCATTGTACAGCACTTCAGTGGTGCGATACTCAAAGTAATTGATTTTATTACAGATGCTATGGTCACAGAAGGAGGAGAGAACTTCAGTGTAGGGCAAAGGCAGCTCTTCTGTCTGGCCCGAGCCTTTGTCCGCAAGAGTAGCATTCTCATCATGGATGAAGCCACAGCATCTATTGACATGGCCACAGTGAGTATAGTAATTAGCACCATCGATGCATAGGTCTACTAGAAGAGGCATCTTCCCTAAACATCAACTATGTGATCTCTTTAGCAGAAAAAAATGACAGCTTTTTTTGCTTTTCTCTTGTCTCTGGTTTCAGCTGTTGCTGTTGCTATATTTTGGGGATTGATGCCTGTGGTGAGGGGAAAAAAAAAGACAAAATGAAATATTTTAGAAAATCCCTGCTTTCACAGGTGTGGCATTTCATTACTGAGAATCTGCTGCAGAGATCAGTGATAAGGTGGAATATGATCCTCTCTCTTATGCGCTTGAAAACACATGAGTTAAAATGTAAAAAGATTAATTAACTGAAGTAAGACTTTTCCTTTGACAGGAAAACATTTTGCAGAAGGTTGTGATGACAGCCTTTGCAGACCGCACGGTTGTAACTATAGCGGTAAGTACTGCTGCCAGCAAATGCTCTCTGTCTTTGTTCCTCAGGCAGTTAATCTTGCCTTTCAGCAGTTAAACATCATCATACAAAACTAAAAAATCACAAAATGAAACTGAAACACAAGGTCAGAATATTCCCAGGTGCTAGAACAAGTCAAGATGTACACTATCAACCTAAAATTTTGCAGTAAATGCTATCTTACTATTAAGTGGGCCAAACTAAAACACTTTAGATCTGAAGGACTTCACAGGGAATTTCAGCATCTACACTGTCTCCAAGAAAATCTGAAGTCATTCTCACTAAAAAATTGAAACTCAACCCCTGGGTTAAACCATTATTGAAAGCTGCATCAAAATCTGGATTTGAACTTTGCCTCTGAAGTCTATGATGTAGTGTCTACAATCATAGCATGGATTTATAAAAGGAGATGAGATTTCAAAATCTTTTTGGTGTGGGTTCTCAAGTTGGGTTATCTTTTCTCTCTTTTCAGAGGAGGAAGTTGGGTTTATGATAAAGTTTTTAAAAATTGGAATCAATGGGATATGCTCAAAAATGCATATCTGTTCTACTAAAGTTTTATAACATTTTTTTCCAGTTTTCCTGCCATTTCCAGTACGCAAGTTTCATATATCTGCGCATACATATACATACATACATATGGAAGCACATATGGTGGATACCATTAAGAATAGTTCCACCTTGTGACAGCAGACTTACTCAGCAAACAGATGTTTTATCTACAAGATAAATACGTATTTCAACAGCTGTTTCATTTGCTTTGTCTGGAATCCAGTCCTGCGGTTAGAGAATAGAGATATGTCTCCTGGACTCTGGTTTTACGTCTGTCAGTGACTAGTTTGTGTCAGGCAAACCACTTAACCGAGGTCATTTAGAATAGGCTCTAAGGTTCTTGGATGTGTAAATGCTGAAGATGCTAGTGCTAAGCATATTGTCCTTCAGTTACATGCTGTTCAAAATTTCAGCCTTGTCCTTCTGACTGGAATCTCACTTTTCTTTTGCTTTGCCTTTCCAAAGCCAGTGTTTCCAAAATAGCACACCTTAATTAATATGTAGCTTTCCTCAGAGACTTGGCTTCACTTCCTTCCTCTCTTTGTTCATGGCTGATCCTTCCTTCACCCACCTGTTTTTCTTTTCTTTTTTTTCCAGCACCGTGTATCTCACATCTTGGATGCCAATATTGTCCTAGTCCTTTCTGAGGGCTTTCTAGTTGAATGTGACACTGCCACAAACTTACTCCTCAAAGAGGACGGCCTGTTCACCACTTTGGTGAAGACTCACAAGTAGACTCTCTCAGTTTATGCTGTTCACAAGACTTCTGGCTCTTTGGTAGTTATTTTTACCTCTTTAGTTCCCTTTCTCCCTGCTTCCTTTCTACTGCACATCTTCTGAGATGACAGTGCAAGAAGGTGTTTATTGTGTGTTTCCTGGGTTTGTTTCATTTCATGACTATTTATGCTAATCATATTTAACTAAACATGCAGCTAACCTTGAATCTATCATGTGAAAGGAATCCACCCCGTAAAGTAATGCCCGACCTTCAGCCTATATAGTGCAATATCACACTTTTAGAATTTGTCCTGTCTCCCTGACTGGCTGTATTCATACAGCATTGAAAACAAACTCAACCTGGTTTAATTTCTGTTGTCTGCGGGGCTAAACTATTCCCGTAGCACACTCATATTTAACCTCAGAGAGAGCTAATGCATTTACAAAAGGAGACAACCCCAGAATGTCCTAAAATAGACACAGAGTAGACAGTCAGAGTATAGAGACCAAGGAGTAGAGCAGGACACTAAGCCACCTGACAGTTCAGGCATTCCCAGGATGTTTCTTGCCCGTATTTCCTAAAGGAGAAGATGTATTTCAGTGGTGCCCTAGGATTTATTCCAACAGCTGTGCTGTTCATCATGACAATTAGCAGACCAAAGGTGAAGTGCATACTTAAGTATTTTCAGGCTTGGTGGCAGAGGCTGTAAAGTAATCGGACATCTCTTCAGATTAAAGATTAGTACAAGGACCTACTCCAAATACCGCTGGAAACAAGGATAGCCTTTCACCACCGTGGTATGTCTTGCATTAGGCCCATTCATGAACTGTAGGAAGAAATATCATGATGAAAACTTCTGTATGCTTTTCGTTATGGCAGCATCGGGTTCACACCATCCTAACTGCAGACCTGGTCATCGTCATGAAGAGAGGGAACATTCTAGAATATGATACGCCTGAGAACCTACTGTCCCAAGAAGACGGCATCTTTGCTTCATTTGTCCGGGCTGACATGTGAAGGATTGCATGATGCATTTTTAATAGCTTATTTTTAAACAAATGAAATGCAAATATTTTCTAGTCAATGTAACATCACCTTTTTTTTATTTTTCTTTTTTTTTTTTTATAGAGCTTCTTTATTCACACTTCCGTCCTCCAAAATAATAAAACCTATTGCAATACATACATGCCTCAAAGCAAGAAAAATGTCACTTCGTTCAAAAGCTGTTAAAGTTCACACACACAGAGAAGCAGAAGTTTTTACTTCCTTGGAATGTGGCATTTTCCTTAGACTTTTTTGTGACTTTATTTTCTTTTACAGAGAGCAAAAGAATGCACTGCTCTTATAAACTGCAAATATTATGCTGGAACTGGCAATTAAGTCGTGCAGTTTGTCAAGGAAACAAGAGATCCCCAGAAGCATTCTGTCCCCTGAGGGCAAAACCGAAAAAAAGCCACATCCAAACTCGTAACACTTGGGGCAATCTGCTGCATTCCAAAGGCATAAACTTTGCTCTTCAAGTTGCAGTGCAGGGGCAGTGCATGAGGGAAAAGAATTTTATCAGAAATAAGGAAATTCTTCCTGTCCTTTGCTTTACTTAGCACACTCTAGTTGTCATAGTACTATTTTTCAGTGCAATGATGGCTTATCCTTACAGCCAGTTCCTAAATCCCTATTTGTTCTGCAGACTTTCTTCAATCAAAGATGCAAATCATCCTATAATTATGCATGCTTTCATAGGCTTGTAGAGGATTTTTGTACAGTATCTGAAGACTTTTTATTAAAATTAAGCTGTATTTATAAACTTTATATTAGCCAATCTTTAAACATGTCCAGTAAAATATTCTATTTAAAATGGCATGTAACTGGCCAAGCACTAATTGTTTTGTATGTCTTTAGTTCTTCACATTATTTTTTATCCTGGGACAACCTTTCTTTTCCTTTATACATTTCTAGCATATCTCTAAATCAAATCTATTCCAAGAAAGCATGATTTTCAAATTATTACTATATCTTCAATATTTTAGGTGAACTTAGATACATATTTATATCATACAGCTTTGAAAAGGTTGCCTGCATAGGACTAACACATATGGCTAGATTTTGAACCATGAAAAATGCACAGGGGACAATAAACCTCCAGAAGAATTTTCACAGACATACTTCCAAAGGCGTTACCTTGAGAAATCAACTGAACTAGTGGTATTCAGTATTAGTCTTAGTCATCTCTTGTTACAAGATTTAGGTGCACATGAGGTGCACTTAAACCTATTTCTAGTGTAATAAAAGAACATAAGCAAACAGTATTGGCAAAAAAAATAAATATGCTGTGTATTTTGGAGAAGATGCAGGATTTAAAATTGGGATTACATTTAGTCTAGTAGTGTGAAAACGATACAGTGATTTTTCTTTTTGGGTTGTTTTTTGTTTTTTTTGCTTTGTTGGTTTTGTTTTCGTATTAACTATTGGAAATAAAAGCTGTGTGACACAACTAAACAAAAACACCTCAGCCTTGAACATTTCATGAGGGAAAGTACTTCTACGATTTCCCTGTTTGCTGCTATGAAAAGATTTTGCTCTTTTCTGGATGAATTACTTGTGTTGACCTTTGTCATACAAAGAAAATAAAAAAAATAAAGCAGATGTTTACAGTAGAAGCACATGTTGTTGCACAGACTTCAGAGCCAAAAGGCCCAAAATCAGTCTTGATTTAATTGTCTTCAGTGAAAAGCTAATTGGCGTCATTGCTGTCAGACTCAGTCAGTATGAAGTACATATAATTTTATTTATCTGTGTATTTTTGATAATGATGCCAGTGAGATCCTGATTCCCACTACATTAAATGGCTGCCATGGGCCTGGGATTGTGCCAGGTATCTTGTCCTACTTAAGAAGGCAAATAATTAAATAGTATTTGTCTCCACATACATTTTTTCCAGAGCCATTATAGGTATAAGAAGCACCTTCTTTGCTCATCCATCCATCCATCCATCCATCCATCCATCCATCCATCCAACCAGAGCTATAGAAATTATCACTATTTTTTGAACATGTAGAAAAGAAAATGTATCATGGGATGAGAATACCATCATGCTTGATTCATTTTGATGGAGGTGTGCAGGAATATTGGCCCTCGTATTGCGTTAATTGTGGTCTAAATGTTTGATGATGCTTGTAGTGGTATCCCACAGCTGCTTAGCAGGTTTAAGAGCACCAGTTCAACTCCCGAGGCAATTAATTCTATTCAACATACACAAATCTCACAAGAGATAGCAAACATAAACCAACTGCTATAGATAAGCCAGATCTCCTCACGTGATAACCACTGTGCATATGACGTTACAGATTCACCAAGGGCTTAGGCTGAACTTTGCTTATATCCCTGAATGCTCCTGTGGCCTCCTACTCCTTCCTCATTTAGCTCCATGCCCTCTGCCCCATTTTCCTTTCTGACACGGCTCTGCACTCACTCTCCTTTCAACTGGTTTTCTCCAGCTTTCTATAATGCCCCTCTGTTTCAAGGGGATACTTACTCTAGTGTCATTGTGGTTTGCAGTACGTTGTTTTTTTTCCAAAGCATTAAACTAAGCAAGCTTTCATTATTGCAGTATTATGCTCTAGAACTAATTTCTTCCTCTTACAGAGGAGCTTTGAATGCAAACATTGGCCATGGTGCACATTTCTATTTCAATGTATAGACATAGGAAGCGAAATAGCAGGAGTAACATCCCTTGTAGCCAATCATAGAATCATAGAACGGTTTGAGTTGGAAGGGATCTTAAAGATCACCTAGTTTCAAACCCCCTGCCACGGGCAAAGGCACCTTCCAGTAGTTAAGGTTGCTCAAAGCCCCACCCAACCTGGCCTTGAACACTTCCAGGGATGGGGCATCCACAGCTTCTCTGGGCAACCTGTTCCAGTGTCTCACCACCCCCACAGCAAAGAATTTTTCCCTAACATCTAACCCAAATCTACCTTCATTCAGTTTGAAACTGTTACCCCTTGTCCTATCACTATACTCCCTGATAAAGCCCCTCTCCATCTTTCCTGTAGGCCCCCTTTAAGTACTGAAACTGATTGCATAACTGCTTGTGAAGCCACAAGAGTGTTTCTCAACCTCTGACATGCAACCAGTGGGTTATTGATCCCACTCCTTGAGATGAGTCTAACGGCTGGCACAGATGAGACTGTTCCCTTCCTGTATGTGGCCATTCATCAAACTCATGACAGCTAGCTGCTCATTACTGCTTCTCCTACACTAGAAATATCCCATACAACCTCTGTGTTTAGTACTGAGTCAAAAGTTAATTGTGCTGGGCAACACACTGTAGGGATTTTAAGAAGTTCTTAAAGCAGGCCCACAAGCCTCTGCCATTAAGCAACACTCCTGACAGGTGGCAAGAGGAAGCTTTTCCCTCCTCAAGATCCAGTGCTTAAAACAGATCTCTCCATCTCTTCACTTTAGTGAGGATCTACATCGGCACAGTGGATGCTGAGATTCATCTAAGGTGAATTATTTTGATAACGTTTGGCAGGCAATCACAACTTGAAAAATGATGGGAATCTCCTTAAGAATAGCGTTGCCTGAACCTCTCGCGTTCTGCTGGTTGTTATTTAAGCTTCAGGGATTTAGGGAGCATGACAATTATTCAGACTTGACATTTCAAACAATACAGTTACTAAGTAGGAAAGTTGCTTTTTTGTTGCTTGTTTGTTTGTTTGTTTTTTTGTTTCCGAAGAAAATAAATCAGGTCAGTGGCTGTGAGGATTCCTCATTCTGAGCTGAGTTTGCTGCTGATTTTTTGCAACTTCAAATTTGTTTTAGATCATTATTATATGTTATTTCAAAGAGTCCGTTATAACTATCAGTTCATACTCCCTCTGCTTTGTAATGAAGACCTCTTTAAACCACCTGGATGAGTTTTCTGTTTGATATACCATATGTTGTCTGTGTGTGTGCTTATACACAAAACCAGACATGCGATCTAAAGAAGCATATGATATAAGCAAATCAAGGTTCATGTCCTTTCTTTTCAGAAGAAGGTTTTTAAGAGAAAAAGTGTGCTTTTTTTTTCAATGTCAGACAAAGATCCATGTCATATCAGTCAATGGGATGATTCGCCCACTTGGAGGTGCCTCTCACCCACCTCTGCCCAAGAAGTCCAGGCAATGAGCTTGAACTAGATGTCTGCCTTTTTGATAGCTGACTTTATAGTCTCAGCGACCCTCTGAGAGGTGGAGATAAACAATCAGTGGGATTTTTAGCCATATTTAGGCTGAAGAGAACCCACTGACACGCTGGCATTTCCTGCAAAACAGGAAACTTCCTTATAGAAGTTTGGGATAGCACTGAGGACAGTGGCATAGGAAAGGCAAAGACTGCAGGGAGAGATACTGCTCTGTTAGGCAAACTGGGAAGCAAAAGAGATAGCTCAAGGGATTTAAAGTTTCTGTTTCATTGCAGACCTGAAAAAGCTCTTTATCTGCAAGAATGTACCTACTTTTCTCAACTGTGTCATTCAACTGAAAATTGGATAAGTCCCTTCTAGGTTAGTGTAAATTAGCAGAACACCTCTGCTATAAATTAATATGCCTCCACTGAATTCAATTAGTACCAACATGAATCCAGCCCAAAGGATGTGGCATTTCATTATATGTAAAACCTCTGTCAGGAAAAAACTACATTGAACTATGTTTTCTTAAAATACAGATTACATACATTTTTACAGATTACATCAATTTTGAATGGGGTCAAGTAGGTCTCTTCAAACTTCTTATCCAAGAAACATGTTTGATTTAATTAATTGTGTTCTTTTTGCTTCCTAAAGCAATGGGATTTAGTACTTTGTTGTGAAAAGCTGCTGATACATTCACATATCATTCTGCTAACGTGTCACGAGAAGCTGGAGAAAACATCAGACATACATTTTACACAAGCTATGTAGGCATTTATCACAAACGGAGATATGATGTACTTGAGGCAAACAGCTACCTTTATAAAAAAGCTGTGAACGAGGGTCATGTTTTCATTATCATGTTTCCATTATCTAGTGGTGAAATTTGGAGTATGTTTTCCTTGCAAGCACTATGACCCAGTGTCTTCAGTGTGATACTGCCAATAGAAATCAGCTCTAAAATACCTAGTGAAACTACAGTGCTACTTGTTAAAATCTCTCTGGCACGATGATTCTCCATAAAATGTGTTTACAAGCAAAAATGAATTCAGCACATTTACTGTTTTATATCCCCAAGCAGCATCTTTTGAAAGCCTAATTTAAAATCAAAATATGTTATGTAAGTTCTCTGATATTAATTCCCTGGTGGCATGCGAAGAGTTCTTTAATTTCTTTGGAAATAAATCCTTTCAAAGGCAAAACTAAGAGAGTACTAAAAAAAAGTCTGAAAACAAAACTGTAAATCAAAGTCTTCATTGACATGCAAATATCCCAATGGTTTCCGCATTGGTTTTTTACTGCTCTGTTTTTTTCTCCACCAGAACTGACCTCTGTGTGGAATAGTGGGGAAAGATTATCAAGTTTTCAAATTATCGAAAAGCTGTTGTGAGGCAGTGGTTCTCTGACTCTTATAAATTAGCGATGTGCTGATACTGTTTTGGCAGGACAGTCTAAAGTACTGGCTTCTATGAAGCCACGGAGTTCAGAGAAGCTTTCAAATATAATCCTCCAAGAGCAGGGAGATTTTTAGAAAACTCTTGATCTATTTACTACATAGTTATTATTAATTATTCACTATTGGTATCATCTGTGTGCTACTAGACATGAATTCATGGCAGATATTCCTGATAGTTGTTGTTTCTCTAATATAATAAGCCACATTCTGAAGAGACTATAAACAAGTAGTCACTTGAAAAAAAATAAAAATTAAAAAATATCTTCTACTTGGTATAATTGACACTCATCACGTGCAAGATGCCTTCTTCCATTTTCATTGAACATAGAGATTTTCATCCTATGCATTACTATATAAACATGCAGCATTCAGCTCACATGTTACCGTGTTGCACGTTTCCCCGCCCGGTGTATTCATTCCCATGTATGTATATTAGTTTGTTTTATATATAAATACATTACATGGTTATATATCCTTAGGATAAAAGGTATAAATAATTAACCAAGAGTGTCAGCTAACACTGCTCAAAAGAGAGTCTCATGGTTATTCCTATGACATTTCTTAACTCTCCCTTTAATTCACTACAGGGTTTTCTGGCTGTATCAGCTTACATCCATAAATATCACTTAAAAGTCCAGTAAAATATTTAACCATGTAACTAAGGAACTAATGCAGCTTAGTGTAAATGACATGCTCCAGAACCAACACCCTTCAGTATCACAGTTACAGACGTCCCAAACCAGCACATTCTTTGAAAAGCGGAAAGTTAGAGATTCATATTTTCATATTCATTTTTCATATTTATATGTGGTTTTGTTGTACTAGTTAGACTATGCCCTTACTTTTTCAGCAATACCAGTTATGATCATTAGACCTCTCCATCAGAGGCAGGAATGTGAGATTCTAAGAGGCTCTGAGTACTGCACATTTTCATGACTGAATCATTCAGGTTTGGGGCCAGCTGCTTCTCCAGGTCTCACCACAACATCTGAGATCAGAGGGCTCAGAGTTGTCACTTATTCTGTGATATGAACTTAAAATGAGAGATGGCACGTATCTTCCATCAATAGCATAATCTTAATTTAGCCCTGACTCTGCAGTCAGGAGAGAAATCAATCACTTGTAGGTAAGGGGCTGTGGAAGCACACAGATGGAGATACAAAAAAAATTCCATTTCACAAATCAGAAGAAAAATCTCCTTCAGCTAGTGGTAGAGTCCCGAAGATGAGACAAAATTCTATTACACTACTCTGAGGCTGAAGCCAGCCAGAAGCTTTCTGGCTCCTGCTAAACAAGAGGAATAAGCGCAGTTATATAAGGAGATGGAATGAAAAGCCCTCCATACCCTCAATACCTGGCTTTGTTGCTCCAGCTACCACTAGCAGAAAAAGAGAAGAGAAATGGCAGCTATCATTTGTCCCAGCAGTAGGAGTACATGTCATCTGTTAGTTTCTAGGTTTTTGCTGCTTTCCGCACTTTGCCACCAGAGGCAGCTTTACCTGTTCCTAGAGCAAACACTTAGGCTCTACCTACACTGCTAAATAAAATGGGAAAAGTGGCACAGCCTGCCTGTGAGAATATCCATGTGCCTAAAACTACAGCTATCTATCTCAAAATAAGGTTGCCTTGTCAATCCTGTGCATTTAGAACAATCTCTGGACTATGTTTGGGGCATCTCACATCCAAGTCATGCCTGGTTACTAGGTGGGAGGGTGCCACCTGACACAAGACAAACCCCTGCCGTGGAAGAACTGGTGAAACAACACTGCAATGGAAGATATTTTTAAAAATTCATGTATTAGACACTTTGAGATATCACTTAGTGCAGAAATCCCTATCCCACCAGACTTAAAATCCAAATATATGGAAATAAGAGATGAGACTGAGCAGAGGGAAGAGAGCAATGACACCAAGGAAAGTACAGAGCTGTGCCTGGTCACTGAGGATCAGGTTAGCAGACCTTGCTCTAAGACTCTCTCTTAGTTTGGGAATAGCTCAGGTGTTCAGAGAGCTCTGCTCTTTTGAGTCTCGTCTGCTATGTGTATACCTATGGCCAAAAAAAATGAAGGAATGTAAGAGGAAGATGCTAGGGAGTCCAAACCCTCATTTACCTTTTTCCCAATGCCCTGGTGACATGAAGTAGAGCACTAAAGCTTCCCACCAGTGCTTCCACTCCAGCTGCAGGGAGCAACCTCAGCGCTGTGAAGTAGGTTAGAAGCTTGCAGGAAGCCCTACTATGCTGTGGTTTCACCCATCAGTGAACTTAAACCATACGATGCTTACATCTGATGATTAATCATAAGAGTTTGGCAAAGAGTGAGAACAGGAGCATCCCCATCTTCCTGAGCTGGAGGAGGTGAAGAGTTTATATTTCTACTCAGCCTATTCAGAGGTTGGGTTGGCCATAAACTCAGAAACAAGAATCATCATAGACAGATGGATCAGCAGCCAGCTTTTCCACAGTGGAAAAAAAAAAAAAAAAAAGACATCAGAGAAAGAGCCAGTGAGCCAGACAGGAGTAGCACCTAAGGAAAGAACACTCCAGGGAATTAGCAACACAGCTAGAGACTTCCTGTAACCATGTTCAACCTACCTGGAAACTGGGTTACAGCCTTTCCATAAATTATTACATGGAGAGGTAAAGAAAAAATATGAAACTGGTCTCTTCCTAGGGCCTTAGAAGAAACTTCTGCTTCACGAAGGGGCACGTAACGTAACAGATGTACTTCAGAGCATCAGGTATCAGAAAATGGCTATATCACTTTGACAGTTGCCATCTCACCCTGTAGCAGGGACTGATTTGGGTAAGTTCTTGGTATGACAGGACAGACAGTATTTCTGTATTTTGAGCTAAGCCTTAAACTGAAGCATGTGGGAACTAATATCTGCCACAAACTGAAAACCGAGAGGATTACCCAGCGTTGCTGGTCAGGGATATCATGACCTAAAAAGTAGACTGGGTAAAAGAAGTGCCAGCGTTCCTGGTACAGAGGCGTTGTGACAGGCTGAGTCTTTGTAGCACAGAGGCTCAGCAAAGCGCAGGCTTTGGTTTTCAGCCTGCACTATGAATGAGGGATCTGAGAAGAAACAAAGACACAGCTAAAACTAAAGACACAGATAGGGAGATTGATAAGTAGTGTGGGGCTGCAAGAAATCTTGCTGGGTTTTGCACAAGGATTTCACATGATGTGGTCATCTCTAGAGGGAAATGAGGCTAGGGCTTATAGAAGAGAATGAATATAAAGTATACCCTGGAGCTCAAGGCATTTCTTTCAACTACCCTTCTTGGCTCCTGCATGTCCCTGGAGCAGAGGTGGAGTAGGGAAATAGAGGCTGAAAGATACTGGATTTCATAAATCAGACTGTAGGAATCATGTCATTTGGATGTGATCATCTCTCCTCCCCTCCCTCCTTTCCCTGCCCTGTTGACTGTGCAGGAGGCCAGGGGCTGTAGCCCCAGCCTAAAATGGTTCTCAGCCTGCTCTCTCACACTACAGGACTGAATGCATTTCTCAAGGACGATGCCCTCTCTCACCAATGCATGCTGGTGTCCCATGTACTGACCCTCTGCAAGTACCAGGTAAGCCCTCAAAGAACAGCAGAGTTTCCTAGGAGAGGCTACGGGATCCAGCAAGAGAACATGTCTTGCACTGCTAGCAGCAGCAAAGGTTCAGCTCTGGACAGATTTGGCTGGAGAATTACTGCTCGCCAAGCCCATGGAGCCAACTGTGAGTAGAGACAGTTTAAAGTCACTCTAATGTTGTTCCGACTGTAGCAAGCTCAGACCTGCTTGAAGAGATAAGGACACGCTCTAGGGGATATAGCTGCTGCCAGTTAAGACAGTTCACCCAAGACAGCGTGGATCTCTAATCCCCACGCTATGCAGCGAGCAGATACAAAGGTAAGGGATATCTTTGCCATGGCCAGCAGTGCCCATCAGCTCACTGAACTGCAGAAGCTAAATCACAACATTATCACCCTATGTGCTGCCTGGTGACTACATACAGGGGGATAGAAAATACTAAACTCCCAGTGACAAATGCACCAGACTCCATTCGTCAGCACTGGAAGTACCATAACAGATACCGACAGAACTGCTAACGTATTGCTGGCTGTGGAGAGGGTCGATAGCCTGCTTCTCATTTCCTGACATGCACAGAAAGTCAAGAGTACCAGATTTCATTAAACAAGGCTGATGTATCATTTCCAAACGAGATAGTTTGTCACGGGAAACGATCCCTCTGTCGGCAAACTCACAGAACATCTAAAAACTTCACTACACAATTTAGTACTATTAGATGAGGAGTACTAGTTACAAGTATTTTGATGAGACTATTTTTGTCCTGCTGCTCTTCCATGAAACAGAAAATAAAAGGCTGGTTCAGGGTAACAGACGCCCTTAGTTTGCAGTTTCTGCTCTTTCATGTTTGATGGATCTACTGCCAGTTCAGCTTGGGAAGAGTTCATCCATGAGATCCGAATACGGCTTATCAGCTTTGTGTCTTCGTGGAAGCCTTGCGCTGAGTGCATGACATCTCTGGACTCCTGCAATGTCATCTATCTCTAAGCTAAGATTAGAATTTCAAACAAAACTTATTACAAAGGAGGATTTTCTGAAAGGGCTGGACACAGCTATAATGTGGAAATTTCAGATTCATGTCTAAGCACATTATTTAATCCTTTTTCAGATAAGCATAATTGTAAAGTGATATTTACCTTAATGTCAGTAACTCTCGTGGGTGGAGGAGAAATGAAACAGAAAGGAGAAGGATGATGGACCATAACAAACTGAACCCAAACCTGCCATCAATTCTGATCATTTTTTTTCCTGAAAAGGCTGTATTCACAGCACTCAGACACTCTGTTCCTTACAAAACCGGTTAGGAGACTTTTGGGGAGATTTTTCCCAGCTAATACTTAAATCTCGGACTTAAATGTGTATGTGGCAACCAAGCAAGTATTTAAAAGGGCAAAGGGGAACATTTTTAGTAGCTGTCGCTTTCCAGAGCGTACTCACACCCTGTAATCTGGGAAGTGGGTGCTGTGCTTAAAATCCTATCTCAGAATGTTTAACCAGGAAAAGGGAATAGTTCTGGTGCTCCTGATCTTCACATCCCAGCGGTCATAGCCCAGCAGGCTTCCCTGAAATTAATCCCAAGCGTAAGAGAGGAGGAAGGCATCCCCTCCTGTGAAGGGGAAGCTCTTTCAGTATTGAATAGGTGGAGAGGGAAAGAAAGGATTTTATGAGCGCTTTTCTTCCATTGTTGAATGACAGGTAAAAGGATAAATAACTTTTGTTTAGTCACACCGTAGTTGTGCCAAGACTATTTGTGTGTGTTTGGGGGGACTCCTTCCTATCTCAGCTTAAAAAAGTCTGGCTTCTGCATGTTGCCCAGTTAAGGGGGAGGAAATCTCCAGCAGATTAGGGAGGAATGAGAGGGGAGAGGTATAGGGGTCTTTGTAAGTACCAGTACTGGCAGTAGTTTCTGTTGCATCTGGCCAGCTTGAGGAAGGTCCCATCTTGCTCCCACCTGCCCTCAAAGATGATTTTAATCTGTTTTGCCGAACTGGCTGCTAACTCACACACTAACTTTGTGTTACGCAGTCACAATCGCTGCCAGCACGCTGACAGCTGAGGGGCCTTGACAGAGCAAGAAGGGGCTGAGGCTGAAGCTGCAGTGGCGTGGTCCTATTTATAAAGCTGTAGATTTCAAGAACTTCAGAGGAATCTGTGCATGTGACATGAGTAAATTTTTGTCAGAAGCAATTCATAAGCAATTCATAGGATCATATGAAAAAGAAGCGTGGTTTCCATGAAGTTCCCAAGCGGTTCTTTAATTTTTGAGATGCGGCTAGTAGCCATTTCGGGAAACATCTATCTTTTTTTCTAGCCCTAGCATGGAAAAAATACTTCATAGCAGCTAAAAGGGAGAAAGGATGAGGAAAAGGACAAGGAAAAGGAAAAAAGGTAAAAGGACTGGAGTTTTTTTTCTCATGTGCATTAAATCAGTTCTATAGAAGTGTTATACCCAAGTGAGATACACTCTTGGAGGCTGCACCAAAGCAGTGAGCCCCTTGGGGACCAGTTTCTGACACCCTATTTGTCACAGGGTAACATCTCGAGTCCTCCAAGCCCAGTCCACAGGTAACATCAATGATCACAGAATCACTGAATGTTAGGGGTTGGAAAGGACCCCAAAAGATCATCTGCTCCCACCCAAGTGACTTTATGTACGTATATTCGGAGTCTGGTTAGAATCCATTTGAGATCCTGATTTTTCAGACTGGAGCCGGTCATCTGCCTGAAATTAATTTCATATACAAATGTTTAGCTAATTACCTAATACGACTGGGGTGTTGAGTCTGTCTCTTTTCCAACTACTGCCTATATGGTATTAGAAAAGGATAGTGCTAGAAAAGTTTCAGGAATCACTCATCTATTTAATCACGTTGAGCACGTGAATGTGTTCAGCAGGGTGGATATCTTCAAGCTGAGGATTACACTGCTTGTCAAATGAGCCTTCTCAACTTTTCCAAGCCTGAGTACATTTAAAACCTTCCCAATCGCAGCAGGCCTGTCAAGTATTTCTTTATTTTTCTTGTTTACAGAAAGAAATAAGGTATTTTGTTATGTATAAATCTTATCCTGTATAGGTCATTCACTTGAGTGATACATAGAAAAGTTTAGAAAGCTTCCTACTGTACACACAAGTGCATTGCTGGGACAGGGGGAAGTTAATATGACACAGTGAAATCTCTGCACTTTGCTTCATTAAAATCTAAATTTAGATCTTTTCATAAAGTTGATGTACAGTTTATTCTTCCTACTACGAACTCTAAGACTTCGGAAAAAAAAGCTGCAATTTCCAAGAATGCAAGTTTCCATTTAAGCACCAGAGCCAAAACCTTAAACCTTGATCTGTGGGAAAAAGAATGAACTTCTGTGATTTCACTGGGTTTCGCCGTTGTGTGTAATTTCTCCTATACACAAATACCCATCTTCCAACACCCGTTACACCAGCTGAGCATTACAGTGGGCCTGCCTCTGTACTCAACATGAGTTCAGACCCATAAAAAGGAACGTCTTTTTTCTCTTCTTGCAGAAACAGGTAATTAAGTGCGTCAAAAGCGGCAAAGGCCACGAGATTCTGGCTTTGCTCCTCCAAAAGCTTACGTACGTGCTTCGCTTTCTGCTTGCGAGCTTTGTCAGCGAGATTTGAAGTAAGATAAAGTTTAAAAGGCACAACTCGTGGCTTACCAGAGGAAGCAAGGGAGCAAGCCCTGCTGCAGCCGGGGCTTGGCTCGGCGTACCCGGGCAGAGCCAGCTCCCTATAGAAAAGGAACAAGCAAACAGCGTAAGCACCTCGCTCCTCTGCTAAATTTCCCAGATCCAGCCTCAAATGCCTCACACCGTCCAACACGCCGCGGGCACCGCTCAGCGCAAGGAAGCNAGCCGGAGGGGAGCTGAGGGGAGCCGGGCTTTCCGTTGGTTTGTGCTGTCACCCGTTTGGGGACAAAATTTGGGAATAAAGGGAGGATTTCCTCGCCTAATCCCGGAAAGGAAGGAGAGCTGCGAAGGGCAAATACGACTGCCTGCTCCGTGGAGTCCCGTTCCCTGCCTTCTGCACCTCGAGCTCAGCTTCTTCTTGTGATGCTTTCGGAGGACGGGAGAGGGGTTTTCGGCAGGGCTCCTGGCTGCACTGAGGGGCTGGAGCCATAACAAATGAGTCTCCACGGTCTCTCCGCAGACTTTGCCTTAGTTCAAACCAGAGAAGTCTGATTCTTCATGTCTTGAAGGATGCGAGTAACTTAGTGCTCTGTGTTGTGGTACCCACCGGGGCACTGCTGCCTCCTGGAGAAACAGCCTGAGGAACCGACCTGTCGTATGTCGTGTTACTTTACACTAAGTTTGCAAGACTATTCTGCAGCCTCCCTTCCTGCAAGGAGTGTCAAAATAGCATCTTTCTGTTGCGAGCTGGTACCAATTGTTGTTATCAAAACGATGGTCTGGAAGAGGGAGGGCACTGTAGAATAAATAATCATACAGTGACATTTAATGTAATGGTTGCTGGTAGGGGGTGCCTAATTGGGACTTCTTGCTGTAGTGCATAAGTGACAAATCTGACCAGGTTCTCTCTTTTTTGCAGGGTAGAATGAGCCCTGCAGAGACACCCTGAAAGGACCATCCCCCTTTTCGCATCTGCTGAGTGGACTATGTTGGCAGAAAGATGTTGGCTCGGAAGAGTATCATTCCTGAAGAGTATGTGTTAGCACGGATCGCTGCCGAGAACCTGCGCAAGCCGCGCATCCGAGATCGGCCACGCAAAGCCCGCTTCATTGCCAAGAATGGAGCATGCAACCTGGCACACAAGAACATCCGCGAGCAGGGGCGATTCCTGCAAGACATTTTCACCACCTTGGTGGATCTCAAGTGGCGTCACACGCTGGTCATCTTTACCATGTCCTTCCTGTGCAGCTGGCTGCTCTTTGCCATGATGTGGTGGCTGGTGGCTTTTGCCCACGGCGACATGGACCCAAGCACAGAAAGCACTACAAACAGCACAAAGTGGACGCCATGCGTGACGTGTGTCAGGTAAAGTACAGCTGGTGGGATGAAGAAAGGAGGGGGGGAACAGAGCTGCCTGCTGTCCTGCCAATGCCTAAAATGCAGCTTTTGGTTTACATGAACCATTGTGTTTGGTTGAGACAGTTGAAAAGTGCAGTGTTTTCCTCTAGGTTAGATAAATTCAGCAAGCCTCCTTGGCTTGGAAAATACTGTACTGTAGATTTCTTTGATTCCTTACAGGATCTGAAAGAGAGGGAGACCTGCTGCTTTTCATGTGTCTCCACACTCTGTGGGTAACATACCTTGCCTGTCGAGATAAGAGCCTGCTACAAGAGTGGGTATGTGTTATATGTGTTGTAACCTTGTCTACAGCAGTGGAAGCATCCCCAGCGTGGTGCGAGCCGCTCACTCGCTGCACCAGTGGCCACCTCAAGAGTGGTGCCTGAGAGGCAGAGTGCTGGCCATGGGTGTCAGGCAGGGCAGTGGCTATGGGTGTCAGGTAGGGCTAGCAAGAAGAGTGCCGCTTTGGGCAAACCCAGATGTCTTTCAACATGACTCTCATGGATCAGCTAAATACAGGGTACTTCAAAATACCTTGATGAAGCCATAGGCCAGCAATTTGAGAGAGGAACAGGTTCCATAGTGTACATGATGTGTCAGGCATCAAAGCATAAGGGACTGCTAAATTAAATGTCACCTGTTTAAGTATTTTACTATTTATCCCTAAAACCGTGACAATTTTCAAGGCACTAATAAACTATCACATATATACACAAAATAGAAGAGTGGTTGTTAGTTGAAGGTGAGGTGAGCAATAAAATAGCTTTGTCATCACATCAGTAAAATCTCTTTTTACAGCACTAGGTTTTTCATCAGAAAAATCCTGATTTGGTCCCACCAGACTGCCCAGATCAGTTGCCTTTGCACATTGCAGTGCTGGGAGGGACTGGGAGGCTGCAGGGGTCCACTGAGACGTCAGATTATCCACTTCCCTCTTCTCCTTTCTCCTGCACATAATTTTGAGACATCTCAGCAAGTTTGAAGGGACATCGTTTCTGGCTTGTGAAGGAATGGATGTTTCATTCTCCTTTTGTTTTGGCGCTTTTTTGCTAAATGGTGATTTTGCAAGCTAAAGGAAATGCTTTTTTTTCCCTGCTAACCTTCATTAGGGAGGAGCATTGGGGCGGGGGTTGGGATAAGGGGATGTACTGTCTTATTTTTTTCCAATAGCTGGCCACAAGCAGTCACCTCTGAAATGAGATGTCATGACCCAGCTTGCACCCGCTGGGATGTCACCCCCAGCGTTTCTGGAATGTGTGGGATTTGTCCAAGCCAATTTAGCAAGTAGCTGCACCCTGCTAGCTCTTCAGGGTCAACCGAGGGGACATCCCTCCACTTGGTTGGCGACCCTTCAGCTTGACCCACCCCATGCGGCTCTCCACAGGGGTTCTGGGCCACCCCACAGAGCCTGAGCTGGCTGCCAAGGGCTTCATGTTGCTAGGACCAGACGGAACCCTTGGACATGGCTCTGCTCCTCACTCCCTCCCTGTAGCCCCAGCTGCAGCAGCCCCACCCTGGCAGTTCTTCCAGAATGGCTGCTAACCTCTGCTGCAAGGGCAGCCTGGAGGGGTGTGAAAAAGCAGAGCAAATGAATCAGTACATCTTTCTGGTTTAGCCCATGACAAAGAACACACATAACTCCCTCATGCAAGTACCTGGGGTGGGTCAACCAACAGTGGCTTAAATGTCCATGCCCAAGCCATGGAAAATCTTTTTCCTTCATAGTAAAATGCTTCGTATTGTTAAATCTGGCTACTGCTTTGGACAAAGTCATGAAATAGCAATATGACTGATTACATTTTTAAGAATGGTGAGCTGTTGGATGTAAAATATGTTTAATATTGCAATAATACTTATGCCAAAATAACGACGAGTATTTTTTAACCTATTTTCCTGGGATTTAGGCCCACAGACATTTCAGGAGAGCTTTCTTGAGTTGGTGCCATTACAATTTTACAGGAAACCTGGCTTTGGAAATTTTAACCAGTGCCTACAACTTGCACAGCAGTTTAATTTTTCAAAGTACTGAAGAAATTTCTAAGTCTCACCGATCTTTGCCCCAGAAAGCAAGCACTAGCCAAAGAGAAAAACTGTTACATAGCTCTAAGGGGAATGACCTGGGAATAGTGGGTTATGGAGTTTCTGGCTCCCTCTTCACATGGTTAAAATGCTGTACAAAGTTGCTGCTTCAGCTACTTCCACTGTAAAAAGGTGGATTCTATTTTCTTTTTCTTTTATTTTTTTTATTGAAGGAGTACAGTTAAGGGAAATCAGAATATTTCCTCCACAGAGCTTTAAGTTGAATTAAGCTGAATTAAATTTAAACCATAAGCTTCATGCTGCATGTAACTAAGTATTCATAAACATAAGAAATCATTAAATGGATTCTATTAATTTATTCCTTTGTCCCTGATTTCTTCAAAGTGAAATGCATAAGTAAATTCCTCAATTCAAGAGAATCTGCCACAGATTAAAAAAATAAGAAAAAAATTTAAAAAGTTCTTTCAAAGATATCTCTGCAGACTGGCTGGTTTTTTGAAAGATGAACTTCCTCATTCTACAGAAAATTATCCCTGATATTGCCTATGCTATTTCGAAGTCTCCTTGTGACCCCAGGGTCATTGAAAACATGGTTAGGAAAAAAAAAAAGAAAAAAAAAGTAAAATTATTTAAAATCTGATTAATTGAAAAGCAAACCAAATAAATGATTTAGAGCCATCCTCATGGGCAGGACATATTTTCTGTAGGTAAAGCCACGTTGAGTGTGGCGGTGCTTCAAATGCTGGTGGATTGCGCTGTTTTAAAAGAGTGACTGTGGTATCAGTTCATATAAGACCCAATGTGCTTCAAGTCTACTGGATAAACTCCAGTGTATTGATTTTAGACATAAGAGACTTTGGTGAAGGATGTTTCTGGTTATAAAAGGAAAATAAAGACTCTGGTATATACAGGGGATATGACGTTGTGGCCTACTATGAATAATGTATTTTGGAAAGTTTATGGACAGTATCCCCACTCTTCTACAACCCATTTATGTGTTGAAATTTTCTGGCTAGTTTTGCCACAGCAGTGAGCTAAACCCAAAGCCTGGTCATAGCCTTGTTCTCCTGCCAGGATGTGGTGTGGAAGCCACTGGCCTCTCTCTGCAGCCCTGTCCTGCAGGCTCAGTCGTGAAGCGAGCAAGGGTTTGGGAAGTGTCACAAATCTGGGAGCGTCTCCTTTCCCTTCAGGAAATTCTGCTAAAGGGCATCACGACTCAGGCAGTGTGAGTGAAATGCTGCAGTTTTCCCTGTTACCTTTCCCCTCACAGGCTGCTGGAAGAATCTCAATGTGCCAGCCAATTGCTTGCAATTGCCAAAACCACCACTCTACACCAAGAGCTTCATGGGGTGGAAAATGTGGAAAGACCTGGTGTTACAGCACTGTTGACTAACAGAGTGGGCAGCATGTGTTCCTGAACAGAAGATCTAGCAAGCTTCTCAGGGTCACCTAGTGTTAGAGATGGTCTTTTAGGAGCTCAGGCTTTGGGATCTTCCCTGCCACCATCAGATACTGCACCAATCACTCAAAAAGTCACTGAGAATGGAGTGCTTTTGCTGGTGTTAACAGAAGGCTTAAATATACAGGGCTGTACAAATAGATCCTGAAGTTTGTTTCTAGAAAGTGTACTTTAGTAGCTTCTCAGTTTGTGTTCAATGTCCTTACAGTTAGCTTTGTGCAATCTTCTTCTCCAGGTCTTTCACCTCCGCTTTCCTCTTCTCCATTGAAGTTCAGGTGACCATTGGTTTTGGAGGCAGGATGATGACAGAGGAATGTCCCTTGGCCATCACTGTCTTGATCCTGCAGAACATTGTGGGTCTGATCATTAATGCTGTCATGTTGGGCTGCATATTCATGAAAACTGCACAAGCTCACAGGCGGGCTGAGACTTTGATTTTCAGCCGGCAGGCGGTCATTGCGGTTCGAAATGGCAAACTTTGCTTCATGTTTCGAGTGGGAGACCTGAGGAAGAGCATGATTATTAGTGCCTCAGTGAGAATCCAGGTTGTGAGGAAGACTACGACCCCTGAAGGAGAAGTCATACCTATTCACCAGGTAGATATCCCTGTGGATAACCCCATTGAAAGCAACAATATTTTCCTTGTGGCTCCCTTAATCATCTGTCATGTCATAGACAAACGGAGTCCTCTTTATGATATCTCCGCTGTTGACCTGGCCCTCCAGGACCTGGAGCTCATCGTGATACTTGAAGGAGTCGTAGAAACAACTGGCATCACTACACAGGCAAGAACCTCCTACATAGCGGAGGAGATCCTGTGGGGTCACCGCTTTGTGCCCATCGTCACCGAAGAGGAAGGCGTATACGCAGTCGACTACTCCAAGTTTGGCAACACCGTTAAAGTGGCAGCACCACGTTGCAGTGCTCGAGAGCTTGATGAGAAGCCGTCCATACTCATCCAGACCCTGCAGAAGAGCGAGCTGTCCCACCAAAACTCCCTGCGGAAACGCAACTCCATGAGGAGAAACAACTCCATTCGGAGGAGCAACTCCATGCGGAGAACCAATCCCTCCCTCATCGTGCCCAAAGTGCAGTTTATCACACCCGAGGGGAGCCAGAGTGCCTCAGAAACGTGATACATAGCTTTGTGCGAGGTCGGTGGACATCAGAAGGAGGAGGCACCCACGGTGTTTTGTTGCAGTTTTCTTTTACTTAAGAAAATGAGAACGCAATGCGGAAAAGAACCGTGCAAGAACTATTTATTCTATTATTTACTGAAAGCATCACCTATTGGCATTAGGAAACACTTTAGCACTTATATGAATTAATTAAAAATGATATGTACACTATGGAAAACACAGTTCACTCATGTAATATAATGTGTATTGATACTTGTTTTAATGGCATGCTAATTGTTTTCATTGTATTTTTCCTATCAAGAGTCTCTTTTTAATCTTCTGCTGACTGTCACAAAATGTGGGTTTTTTCCTATGTATGTGGGTTACCCACGTGCAGGCAGAAGCGAGTGCTTTTTCAAAACTGCTGCATACAACAGCTCCCACATATTTTGTGTGGGATATTTGGATATTGATCTTTTTGGAGTGAATTCCTTGTTCTCTTGAAAGGAGCAGCTACATTCCTCAGTGATTTCACTGGAGAAGAGCCAGTATTTTACCTTCCGTTTTCCAGACCTTTTCTTTCCATTGGTTTATGGCAAAGGCATTTTGAGAGCAAATTCAGGTCAATGACCTGACCATCCCACAGGAAATCTAGTGCTGCTCTGAGCAGCACAGACAGAAAAAAAACAGCGAAACATCGCAGCCTCTTGCAGAGCACTGCTCTTCTTCTGAGGGCGAGATACTCCACTGCAGGACAGCATGCATCTGTGATGTAGCCAGAGCTCAAATCCTCCCGGCTGCCACCTGAGCATCTATTTCACTGAAATTATTCAAGCTGATAAAATCACACAACTCTTTAACATCCTCTTCATATTGATGGAAGACCAAATCCTGTTGTGTTTTCTCTTAAAAGATTCATATGCTGAAGGCAACAAGCATACTTCCTTCACTTAATATTTTTTGTAGGTTTAAGTCTGTTTGCTTCAGCAGAAGGTTATGTTTTTCCAGTGGGAATTCATCAATGGGAATGAGAAAAAAACATGCCAATAATGCTAAAGATTGTATTTTCGAACCTATCTGAATAATTTTGAGGGGCGCTTGGATGCTGCTGCTGAATTACTATTTTTCAGCAGTGTCTCACCTGTGGTTTTATATAATATGGCATTGAGAATTGATGGTAAGTAGCTTTTCTTTTCGAATTAAAATGGGCATGTGCTATCTGGAGCCTTCCCAAAAACATCATCACAAGTTTTTCTACAAGAATAAATAAATGTATGACAACCGATTGTATCACATTTAGCAATGGTAAATTGATGCATGTTTTTTTTTTTTACTCTGCGAATAAGAAGTATAATTATGGACAAATTACTGTTCAAATTTCTTACAAAAGTCATCTTATATGTGTAGCTCAAGAGAAGTGCTATCCTTGTACTGACTCTTTGAGCCCCTCGGTCCCTTAAATACTATTGTAATTTTAAATATTTACGTATTCCTATCAGATAAAATAGTCAAAAGCAATGCTGGATTAACATTCTCTTTGGGAGTCAGTTTATCAACACTTGTATGGACAGTTTTCAGGCTTCATGCGTTTTTGGGTGGTGGCACAGAGGGGCAGTGCTTTGTGCTGTAGGTTTCCTGCATTTGGAGCAGGTGTTCTGCAGAGCATAAACATTAACAAAATACTTTGTCTGAAGCAGTAGCGGAAACGGAAGTTTCTGCTAAAAGCATTCATTCCCTGGCTTGTCCATTAACGTTCGGAGAGGATGGATGGTGAACATCTGGAGATATTAATCTGTCCATTGTATGTCCAAACAATGAACATCTGTAGCTTCCAAGAAGAGTCAGAGCAAAGCATATACAATTTGTCTCTGGTCTCCATTTCCAGGGCTGTGAATTTCTTTGAGTCTTTGTTTGATATATGGTTAAGTCAGATGCTGTACAAAGGGAAATTTTCTAGAAAATAAAAAAGTGACAACAATGATTTCTTCAGTCCCTGATTTTTCCCTACATCTTTCCCTTTTTTAACTTGCATTCTCCATTGATTCTTCTGTGCTTATTCCTTGTAACCCAGCCTTTTCCACACTCCTTTTGAGTAAGTATCTTATCTTGATACTCTCAGTATTTCAGCCGAGATTTTTTTTCTACCCACAACCATTTTCCGATCTTCTCCTTAAGTACGTTCTTCCCTCCAATTTTTATTTCACCTTCATATCTCTCTCTGCTTTGGACCTAATGGACTCTCTTTCCCATGAGGCTATTAGATGGATAACGGTATTCTGAGATAACACTAAGGCAACTCAGTTGTACACAAAGATACTGAACAGATACACACGGCAGACCCTTGCGTCATGAATCTCATGTTCATATGTGCTGTGCTCCTGCTCCTTGCAGAAAATCCCATAGTGCAAAGCCCCTTTCTTGAACAAGTTTCACAGTCCTGGAAGAGGCCAGAGGCAGAAGCAGTGAGGGTTAGCCACCCAACGAGCTCTGGAGAGCAGCAGGGAGGTTTTGGGGCAGGCAGCCGCTTTCCTCACTGAGGGACGGGTTTTGTGACCCAGCTTTACAGCATCGTGCGCGCCAAGAGGGGATGAGCTGGCAGCGCCACAGTTCAATACGCTTTATTATTTGTTCTCCCTAGCAACTTTATCGTATTAAAGGGGCTTTATTTTAAATTTGACGTTTTCTGTGTTTAAAAAGTACACTGCCAAATTAAGAATGACAGTTGGGATTTCTACCAAATATTGCTGGCAGGTCATGCTGGTGTTTAACCATCTGTGTCTCTCATTAATAATAATTTAGGAAATTAGAGGCAATAATGTATAAGCATCATCTGACTGCCATCCCTGCAGACTTAATTGTGTCCCTAACATTCCCGTCCCCCTGTAATATGGTGTAACTGGAACTGCATTACTCAACATCATTTATTACGTGCCTTTAATGTACTTTGGCTCTTCGAACAGCCTACCAGGCAGATGTCACTGGGAAGCAAAACTATCTCTTAAGTGTAGAAAAGTGATTATAAAGTCCTTCTAGAACAGGCATAATAGCTGGACTGCACTTTATTTTTTCTTTCTAGTGTTAACTTAAAGAACTTCTCTATCTTAAACAGAAAAATGGCAGTGACACCCTTTGTCCTGTCTTTGGACATCCAGAAGATTCAGAGTTACTGTGGTGGGGAAATAGAGAGCAAACACAAACAGTGCTTACAAAGAATATAGAATTTAATGCTCCAGGATTGAAGCCAACCTCTGAGTAATAGGATTTGGAGGAAACTTACCCTGTTGGCTGGTTATTCTTTAGCTGTCACCTTCAGGGTTTGTCGCGCTGTCTTTTGAAACATCTGGTGCAAGTCAAGGTAAAAGGCAGGACCCCGATATGAGTGCACCCTGAGCAGGGTAAATAGATCAGGTCTCTGCAGGAGGCCTGGAAGACAGCAAACAGAAGGGCTTTTCCTTTCCTCACAACCAGAGCAATGCCATCAAACTCTTCAGTGAATCCAGCTACTGGAGATGCCTCAACTGCAACCAACGCATGTTGGCTGGATGCCAGAACGTGCAATGTATGGTCGTTGAGTGCTGCCCAGAGCCCAAAAAGTCTGCCTTCAGGGAGGAGTACTCATTGTCCGTGGCATGGAGGAGAGCGGCACTGAACCAGACAGGGCTTGATGTGAGGTTTGTGATTGCCTGCTGGAGGCAGTAATCTGGCTGAGTGAAGCTGCCAGGGTGGTTTGCATCGCAGTCAAGGCAGTGAGGTTGCCCTTCAAGTCCAGGCTGAACCAGGGCTGCTGAAGATACAAGTAGGGTAGGCACCTAAGCAATGAAAGCTAATGGAAGAGGGATCATGACTCAACCAGCAATAATTAGGTGTATTTTGGTTGCCCTGAAGCACCCTGTCTGGCCTCCACAGCTGCTTGGACAGCCACTGGTCTTCCATTAGGGCCATGACACTCCTGTCCACTCAAAGCACCCCTCTTGGCCACCCTTCAGTGCACCCAGCTGCATCCTGCTCTATTTACAGAATCCCTCTAAAGCCTTCTGCAAGCTGTGCTTTGAACCTGTCCATAACACTCGACATCACCGTGACCTTGTAAGACAACCCCCTTCATGAGTATTGATGGGCATATGTTGCACTACAGCAGTTTGCCTTTGGGAATGCAAGTGCTGCTCTCCATCCACAGAAGGATTAACTCAAACTTTCTAGGATGCTGAAGATGTTGTACAGCAAGACAGACAGACGTATGTTCAGATTTAGTGAATATGTCATGCATGCAGTAGGTCTTTACCCGAATGGCACATCTTACTGTAGTCCATCACATCTCAAACTTACCTCATACGGACACAGGACTCAATTTACCATACAACCATCTTGAATATATTTCACAAAAGCATGTGCCTTTATCTACATTGTATAAAGTTCAGGCAAGGAACCATGCTTTTGCCTTTCCATCTGGAATGTGGTATCCACACACCATTCTTGTTGACTGAAAAAGCATGGCTAGTTCTGCACGCCTTTTCTTCCTTTACAAACTAAGTTTGAAGACGTTTTGTGAAACCCGTTACCAAGCTCTCCAGTGCTTATTAATACTAAATTCTTGTTGCTGCAAGCTGAAAAAGTAGTTAGTCCAAGACCAGAAAGAAACAGACTGGAGCGAAAAAAAAAATACATTCGATATTATATGATGAAAGAAAGAAAGCTTTCATTATTTTTTGACAAATTATATCCTCTGCAGAGCCTGCTATTTTCAAAACACTGGTGAGGGTTTGGAAGGCACCACCAAGCAATAAATCATGTCCTGCTAGACTAATTTTGTGCTGTGCTACTATTAGCAGCTGGGTTCTGTAGCCCCAGCATGGCATCCTACCAGCATGCATTAGCCTGATCTCCTGCAGTCACCGAACATGATACTGGGGATTCATGGTGAGCTGGGTGGTGGCTGATTCTGGGAGTCATGGAGTCACCCAACTCTATGGGCAATGATGCTGGGGTTCATGAATGTGAAGTTGGGGCTGAAGGCAACAAGGACCCTGGTGTCAGTGCCCTGAGTTGGTCACTTGTCCCCAACAGCACAATGGGAAGCAGTTTGGCTCCTCGGGTGCTTTGGACAGTTAACCTTCACAGCAAGGTATCATTCTTTGTATCAGGCTAATGGGGGGATTTTCTTGCTGTTGTGTGACAGGGAAATACAAAAATATGGAGTAAATTCCTACTTCTCTAAACCTGATTTCCTGGTCTGGGTTGCTTGCATACCCAGGTGAGAGTTAACTTTTTCTCCCCCCAATGCTTATGTTAAAATATATTTTCCATAAATGCATTCGCATCACATCCAGACTAATCCGAGCTGATAGGCAGGAATTTCTAATAATACCCTTAACATATTAATAATACTTCTTGGCCCTATCTCTCTGAATTATGTTTCCTATTTTCCCTTAGGAATTCTTTGAACTTGAAAAAACCCCCAGATTTCTAAAGTGATAATTGAACAGTAAAGATAAACTGGGTTTCCACATTCCCTTATTGGACAGTGTAGAGAGATTTAGCCCACAGAGACAAGATCAGTACCGCCCAAGAGAAACAGCCACTGAGACTGGGGCAGTCACAGCTACGACACATCACCAAAGGGCTTGGATTAAAAGAAGTAATTTTAAGTACTGAGTATTCAGTAGGTTTCTTGATGAGAATTCTCCTTTCAGGCCACTGATGAATTCTCAGTTAACAGCAAAGGGCGTATACGAGGCCCATGAAGACACACTACAACATAAGAAAGACAAAAGCCATGCATTCAAGGAAAACATGGTCCATACTTTAGTTATTGATACCAATAATTTTAACATTTAGGTTGTTAAAAATTCAAAGATGCAAATGAAAATAGTCATGGATTCTCTCTTCACCTGTAACAGAGGTTTGACATCTTTCTTTTTTTTTTTTTTTTTTCCTTCTGCTCTAAAAATAAAAGAGTTGATCCAAATGAAGTCATTACTTCTATTCAAAAAAATACTGTGGTTTTATGGAGGGTATGTGTTAGTCTCAACATAGTTTTCTGGGCTCAATGCAGAAGTGGCCTGTGTTGCTCAGAAGGTCAGGCAGGATGATCTAATGGTCCCTTCTGTACTCCAAATTTATGAATAGGGAGAGTTAATGGGTTTTGGTCAAGAGAAAGGCTTCCTCTGATGCAAAAGGCTTAAATTAAGCTCACACGGAGGAAATAAACATGGGGGGGGGAAATAACAACAGGGTTAGACATCCCCAAATTGTTGATTTATTTTGACAAATGAATTTTAGTGCTAATTATGGGTCCTTCAAACAGTACTAGCAAATGTCCCTGAGGATAATTTGTAAAAATTAGGATATCTTATCATTACAGGAGTTTATTTTGCTTCCTACTGTTCTTAAATTTTGGCTTAGTAGAAAGCCAGCTTCTGTGTGGGCCAAAGTGAAATTGTATTTCTTCATTTTATGATCTGAGGTCTACTGCAAAGATTGTTAAATTGAGGAATGGCACTGGGGCTGTCACGGTTTAGGACTCAGTGTCTTCCTCACCCAGGGAACATCACTGCTCACCTCAAGCTCTATTTTTGTAACCACAATGGCCACGAAAATTAATTACATCCTTCCATGGCTCAGCCTCATTATCCTTCAGGGTATATTATTTGATGTTAGGTCTTTGATTCTGGGTGATCTCGGGTTGATCTGCCGAAAAGGGCTGCTGACTGTCACGGTTTTCAGATTCAGTCAAGGCCAGGACATCAAACTGGAGAGTTGCAACACCCAGTAAAAGAAACTCACTCTGCTGAATTTGAGCAAGAGCAAGTGGTAATAGTTAGCCCCTTGGGTGGTCAGTTTGCATATCACAGCATTTCAAAAACATATCAAATAATAAAAGATGTTCTATGCTCAGCTTTAGCTAGTGGCTTAAATTATGTTATAAACAGATACTATTCCTAGACGATCAGATTACCTTGTGATGTGCTATTTTTTCCACATACAAAATCTCACCATATTCTCTAAATCTTTTGTGTCATAGCAAGAGACTAATAAGATTTCTAAACTGAAGCTCTCCTTACAGTCAGCCCCTTTGTACTGTTTATACATCAACATTAAAAAATGGAATACAGATCTGAATGTGCTTATTTAAATATTTAATTTAACCTAATTTTAAAGACATGAGTACCCTTCAGTTGGTATTGGCATTAAGTACATCATTATCAGCCATGAGGGACAATAATCTGTTCAAATATCAATTCAGATATTCTGGTTAAAAACTTACAGGCCATGAGCAAAGAGTAAGCTTACATTTTGACCAACTGTTCGAATACAACTAAACTGCTTATGTTATTGCACCTTCTGTGAAGGTTTCTAGTAAACTATGTGGCTGAGGCCAAGTTTTTAAGGGTGTCCTTTTCCAGGGATTAAAAAAAAAAAAAAAAAAAGAAAACATACAGTTGGCAGGACTTATATTTACTACCAAGATCCAGCTCAGTAATACACTTGATTTTGAAGGACAGCTGTCCCAGCACTGAGCGTATACGGCTATGTCCAATTTTAAAACTGTGCTTATTTTTCCTTGAATAACAAAGTTTCACCAGTTTTACTGAGGCCAGACAATCCCTGCAAAAGCATCGACGTGCAGTAAGCGGGTGTGATAACATTGACCCAACTGCCTGTTGTATATCTACACCCTTGCTGTGTGTAGGCCAGGATTAGCTCATCTAGGACTTCAAGTTAACACTCGAGTGTTTTGTTCGGCTACAGCCTAGTTTATGAACACTAGGATGATAGAGAAAACCTATATATGTCACACATAAGACATTCACAGAATTAAATCAGCAGTAGTAAGCTGACCACGTAAGGCCACAAAGTGGCTGCCACCAGCGGAGCTACATAACCTTTACTTGTGCCCTTTCTGTCAATGAAGGTTCAAGGCAAAATGGGCTCTATTCTGGTGTGTTTTTTTCCCCTTGCTTCTGTCCTAACAAATATTTCACTCGTTTAATTAAACTTGGAAACAGTGCAACCTAAATCACACACAACGTCCTGAAACATTTCACTACGAGAGTTTAAAACCTCTCATGTTTATAAGTAATGAAAAATGCTGTGTTTAAAATGCAAAGGGCTATGGTGCACACTGCTTTCAAGGGGATTTGGAGAAGGTCCGGGGCTAACGTACTTCAGTCATATCAATTACTAGAGTAAAGGCATGAAACCAGAGAAATGAGAAGTTAAGATAACTAAAATAAAGATTTCCTGGCCATGCAGTGAACAGTCAGTGGCAGAGTCTTCAAAGCAGAAGTAGTAGAAACTTTACTGATGGAGATATTTAAAGAGAGACCATACACAGACTTGTACCATTATAATAATTTAGCATGGAAGCATGTGGACTAAGTCAACCGTATCTTTCTCATTTCAAATGTCAGCATCTGAACACTCACTCACTGAAAGGCTGCTAGCAATGTCCACAAAACAGAAAGATCATCTAAAGTAGGTAGCTACACCTTGTACAATGCTTGCAATTCACTGCAAATCATAGTTAGCAACTAGTGATAACTCTTTATCTTTCTAAAATAATAAATCTGTGTGTATTAATCCATTCTTTCCTATTTCACTTCAAACACGACTATGGATTTATCAGTAAATTCCTTGAACTTAAGTTCTTCTTGTTTACATTATCAAATCAAAGGAGAAAAGCTTGTTTAGCTTGATATTTATATAGATAGTTATATATATTTATACATTTATATAAAGAGTTAAGTGTTTGCACTGCCAGATTTGACTATAGGGATTCTGATTCTCCAGGTTACTGTTACTTTGGTTTTCCAGCCAAAAGATTCCATGTAAAGCTTATACTCTGTCCATATACACAAATTATATATATATATGTCACAAATCCTCATGTCTCAGAGACCCTTTTATGTGCTTTAGAGAGGAAAAGACCATCACTGTGATCGACTTCTCTCCCATCCAAGGCCTTGACTAATCACTTTGACCTTTGCACAAAGCTACCAGCTCCATCTATTCTGGCAGACATTAAGGAAGGTCCAACACAACAGAAGATGCATTTTTTTTTTCCTTCGGGAGAACAGGCTGCGAAGGGGGGAATTTTCATCCTTATTAGGGCAACCTAGCGGTGATCAATGTGACATGATGTCACAGGAGAGACACTGTTTTTGAGACTGATTTTTGTTTGTAACACTTTGCAATGTGTTGGTTTAGATTTCTGTAACGTGTCTCACACGACCACTTTCCTCTTTGGAGTTTTCAACTTGACTTACAGATGAATGAAGTGGCAGAGAAAGGCTGATACATGCCAGTATGCCATTTGGACAGAAAATGGGGCAGGATAGTTACAAAGTGAAACTTCTTTTTCTTCCCTCATTAGGATTTCCAGGCATTTCATATTGGTACTTCCGAAACGTCATTTGCAGCATCACACATGGGAAATAAACTGTGATGGGAAAATGTGTGCATGTGCAAATGTGTGTGCGCAAAGATTGTTTGTGCTTTGTTCCTGAACTTTTTTTCTTGTGAAAAAGAAAGGGTTGTTTTAGTAGAAACAGATTTCAGACCTCCCTTTGAAAAACTTGCCTGACCCAGTATAATTGCCATAGACAGACTCATCTGCTCAACAGCATCAGTCATGGCATGCACACAAAACAGGGTAAAAATGTACCTTCCAAGGGGTGAAACATTTATCAGCAGGCTTACCAAATGGTTTCAGAGTTAAAGGCTAACATTTATTCTCAGTACCCACTCAGGGCCCTAGGGAGCTCCCAGCCACAGATGTTGCCGCATGGGGAGCTGCACACACCATGCAGGACATGTGCTTTCAGTCACGAGAAGTGGTAGCGACCACACAGCTACGTGCCTCCCCGATCACGTCAGGCAGGGACTCACGTCCAGCTGGGTCGCATGCCGTGGCCATGCGAACTTCACAGCAACAGCGAGGACCGGCCCCGGATTTTCTTGCTCTCAAAAGCACATATGCCTGATGTTCCCTTGGGGAAGGCTTGCTCAGAGCTGCCAGAGCACAGTTCAAAGGACCGTCAAAGACAAACTAGATCCCTGATTCCCTTCCACAGCTTTTGCGTTTCCTCTGGGTAAGCAATTGGTTATTGCACGTAACAGTCTTGCACACACTCTGAACCCGAATAATCCCTTGTGCCCTCAAACTGAGCATTAATACTGTGGATTCTCTGTAATAAATAATGAATGCTGAAACAGTTCCTGTGGTTCCAGCTGTGCCACTATGGAGAATCAGCTCAGCAAAGTGCTGCTGGGCAAAAGAAAGAGGAAAAGCAGTAACAGTAGGACAAGCCATCTACAGCATACATAGAGTATTATAAAGAGGCAATGACAGGGTAAGAAAGAGTCCAGGGGTACCGGAGACCAAATTTCTGCAGCAGACTTCAAGGGACACATCACGCAAGGGAGGAGAAGACAGCTCCTCCAGGGAACCAGGCTAATGTGGGAATACACTGAAGAAGTCAAGGGAGGGATGTCTTTGAAGAAAAGCAGAAGTGAATGTCAGCTGTTCACAGTTTTTAAAATATTTCTTACTAAATGTACTATTCTTTTTGGTAAAGTAAACACGATTTTTGTTTATTTCAGATTAAAGACTTCTGAAAGGGAGATCTGCAAGTACTGAATTCCAGTTGCAGTGCTGGGTAAGACAGACTAAGACAGAGGTACTTAATAAAGTGTGAACTATAGAGGACTGTCTGCTAACGTGAATAAATGCGAACATAATTAAAACACTGAGGGTGTTGTTACCCACTGAGACAGAAAGAATCACCTGAGCACCTCTGGAAACCTAAATAGTTCAGCAATCTCTGTACACATGTTTTAAGTCCCGTCCAAATTAGGAGGATACTCAAGGAAGCCTCTAAATTTAAACGTATGCTTAAGAGGTCAAGCAGGAAGACCACTCAAAGTGAAAAGTGGCAGGATCTCCAGAGCATAAATCTGCCTAGCTAGTGAGTTATCCTAATCCTGAAGCAGCCCTTCCCAGGCATCGTGGGTGTGTGTCTCCTAGCCCCAGGGAGTTATTTAACCCTAAACTTACATACAAACTCAAGCATCTTTTTTTTTTTACATGTTTTAATGCAACCTCTACTGCAAAAGAAAGCAACGGTGATGTTCTAGCTGCCCGTTCCATACAGCAGGAGTGTACTTTTGTTTCATAGGTTTCTGGTACAAAAAGGAAAGTTATGTAGCAATAGCATCTCAATTAATAATGAAAACAAAACAAAACAAAACAAAAACCACAAAATATTGGCAATCAAGTAAGTGAACAAAATTTGATTTTCCCTATTTTATACCTCACGGTTCAGAACTGGTTTTGAAAGAATTGTGCCCTGTTTGATCGAGACAGAACTCCAGACACTGCAGAGTAGACCGGTGCTGTTTGAAATGACAGATGTGAAAACTGTACAATGAAAATAAGTATAGGTACACCGTTTGGATCATCTACGTTCTTTTATCAGAGCTGTCCTTCCCGTGAGACTGCAAAGTGCCTTCCAAATGCTGTGACTGCTGACAGCTCACACCAGAAAAGAGTGTCAGGTAGTAAGATGAGGTTCAGGTTCGTTAAAATCTATGATTAGTTCTGACATAATCTGAACATAATCTGAATCTTTCTCATCCTAATGCTTAACTGTCCTTCTGAGGAGGATTTCACGTTTTCCAGATGCAATTCCAGTGTATTTTACAAACATTATTCACACTAACCTACACTGCATTTCCAGAAGACAGAACAAACGTGTGTTTTCATTTTATAAACAAAGCAGAGTTTGTTTCTGGTTTGTCGACGTAGTCAGTACACCATAGTTATACCAGGCACAAATCATCATTGTCCCCTTATTCCATGGGTGCTGCCCTGGTTTGTACTCGAGTCTGTTGGCTCTGACCCCCAATTACCCTGTGGGAGAATGTGTAAAAGCAGGGATGGACAATGGCCCAGTGCTGAACTGGGATTTCCTGAGCTTGCTGTGATACCTGCCATCAAAATGCAGCCAAAGTATCTCAGCCCAGATTGCTCAGAAAACCACTGGGAGGACGAACCCCTGTATATCCACTGTCACAAACCAGTTTAACCTTAAGCATAAAGAGCCTTACAATTACATAATTCCATGTCCTACTTGAAGTCAGGGAAAGAAAAATTACTTCTCTCATCTGTGCAAAGGCCCAGTGATCACTTGAGAAACAAAATGTCAAGCAAGAAGCATCTCCAGGGTACTGAGTATTCCCAGAGGAAACAAAAGACACATTTCTTCTCAGGAGATTTTCCCACCAACAGAAAGCAAGGCCATCACACGGTTTACGTAACAAAAAATTGAACAGATCCCAGTAGTAATAGATCAATTGAGCTTTTTTTTGGGTTGTGATTATTTTGGGGTTTTATCTACTTTATAAATTTGAAATTAAATATCTGCAAACTGTATTTTATATTATTTTCCTGGTGATATGCCTTTCTCTTTGTCATTTAAAACAGAAAAGCTAGGATTGCAATGCAAATTCTCATCAGTATCAAAACCAGACTGCAGTTCACACATCCCTTTCTAACAGACATTGTTATATTACAGGAAAGGAATTGAAAAACATGATAAGGTTGTAATAACTTAATTCACAGAAGCTGGTTTACTGTTGAATTCTCCCCTAGAGTCCCAGAGCACAGGAAAGGGAGGCTCTGTCTGGTCCTTCATGTGTCAGCCAAAACTGAATTTCTCACAAAAATCGAGAAACACCTAGAGACTCAAAATAGATGCCCTGTTTTGATATAACCTTTCTCTACATGGTGCCAAACCCCAAAATACTAAGGAGAAGAATAATTCTTCATTTTCTCTGTGTAATAAAACAAAGCCCTGGAAAATTACTTTTCTTTCCTCAGTCTAACCCTAAATTTTGGTTGCTCCTACACACACATGCACACCCTCTTTTTCCTCTGACTATCATCAGCCCTGTTTTCTCCCACTTCTTGCCCCTATGTGGGCAACTCAACGTCACCATAAAGCTCCTGGTCTGGAGCTGTAGCCTGGTGTAGTTCACCCTTCTTCTGGAGGCAATGTGACCACAGTGATCACTGGCGATCTTCTCTGGTGATCAGTCCGGCAAATAAAATCAGAGATGTAACTGAAATCCAAGAATTATTAAAAGTAAAATACTATTGAAAATCAATAGGCTATAAGAAGACTGGGGAGGTAAGGTTTAAATTCCATGTTTTATCTCTTTCACTGTTCAGGTTTCCAGGATCAGGGGGAGTTTGATTTATTCCCCTCTGGGAAAGGAATGTCTGATCACTCCCAGAATACCAGTCATTCATGTATTTGTGGCCTAAAATTTGACTGAAGATGGTAGACTTTTTTGTTTGTTTGTTTTAATCTGAAGTCTTAACTCAGGTTTTAATGCCATGGTAAGTCACGTGAAACTTTTTATAGTTTTATTTCTATCTGAAATCAAGGAATCATGTAAGTTGAAATACAGATACTTTACATTTGTTTTTCTCTTAATGGTATCTTTGATTGTATTCATGCCAAATCTTGCTGGAAATACGTTTATCATCCAAACTGAAACAGCCAAACTGTTTCTGACAGACTATTAGATAGGAAGACATTATAGCCAGAGGAATCAATTCTTACTAGTGACCGAGCCTGGAAGCTGTTTATCGGACTGGCTTTGCAAGAAACCAAACCATAGAAATCTACAGACATTCATTCCTTTCCATACACTACAAAGCCTTGGAAAAATGGAAAACTAGAATAAACATTCTTTACTCTGTGTGTATATATCTACATAAACACATTCACATAGGTAGCTAAAGGAGCAATTTAAGCAGTGATGATTAACAGATATGCTACGTTAGTCCTGGACATTCATCTTCTAAAAACTGCAGTGGATTTCTTCTGAAAGCCTTTAAAAGATGGATCCCGACCTCTGCTGCACTGCTGTCCAGATGAAAGACAATGTAGAGCAGATCAAGACTTCCAAGAAATATGACATATTCTCTCCGATACAATAATATTAAGAAATAAGTACGTCATCCTTCAGTGGTAAGGAACTATTAGATCATGCTTCATTCAGAAGAGAAGGCATATTGCAGAACATTTCTTTTTGCACTCATCAGTAAGAAGGGCAAATCATTCCCTGATACCTTTGCAATCCATTCTTTGAATTTCCTAGTCAATGTATTGTTCCATAACTTAGCAATGTCCTACATCGGTGGTCCTTTCTTTCCCTGAAAGATATGGGACAGCATTCAAATGAAACTCACTTGCCTTCCTCATGTTTTTATCCTTCTTTTGGCCTAGTCGGACACATCTAGTCAGGGACGAGTACAGGTATTCAATAAACACACCCATCATTTTGTTTGATGATGAGAAAAATGGTGGAGGGATGAACAAACTTCGCTGACTATTAAGGGCAGCTGGGAGCGTTGCATTCTCCAGTATCACTGGCCTGTCACCTTGGGGAATTCATTTCCACATAAATCAAAAGCTAAGCAGACAGGGTAAAACTGTTCTCACTGTTACAAAGGAGGCAGCTGGCCAGCTCAGAAGGACTAATTCTCTGTTCCTCTGGGACATATGGAAATGGTCATTATAAGACAATATTTATTTATAAACACACTTGGCTCCATCAATTGGACTTGAATATATAGAGGAATGGAGCTTATTAGTAAGATAAAGCTTTCCCATGACCTATACAGGACACTGCATAGGGACCACAGATGTTCTGTATTAGAAAAGCTGGAAAATTTATGTCAATGGCCATGAAAAGCTCCATTTGAAAATAAGTAAATAAATAAATAAGGAGGTCACCAACAAAGACAAGGTTAAGGACACTGGGAATGGATCTTCCAGGATATTTAACCTTTATTTATTTAATTAAGTGGAACAGATCCTGGCCTCAGCTGCGTGTGTCACTCTTGAGCATCTCTGTTGAAATTACCAGAATTATTCCTGATTTGCACCAGTGTAAAGCCAGGCAGAGGGCAGCCTCTATGGCTGGTCTGTCATGCAGGTAAAAACATACACGCGCGCACACACACATACACACATATATAGAAGTTTTGCGTTGACAATAGGCTTCACACAAGCAGTGCCAGGAAAGGACTAGGGAAGAACTGTACTTCTGAAGTCAAGCCATATCACTTTCTGATGCAGATACGGAAAAATCTCTGTTCCTGTCAGCTAAATTCATAAGGACTCAGCTTCAGCTGCATAACTTCAATCAGGGAGCTTCTCGACACAGAATTTGTAACCTGTTTTAAGATGGAAAGCCAAGAAAAGCTATACAAAAACATCACAAGACTTGATTCAATTTTCATTTAGCAGGGCCTAGTTCTTCAAATCGTACAAGCTGGTCTCTCTAAGCCCATGGACCACCTCTGCTCATATCAGTTCTGAATCTGGCCCTGACCAAATGCAAATCGTATCACGTCCTGGCTGGCCTGAAGGCTTGATTCAATGTTTTTGTGTATCTATGAAGACCGTGCCCATCAAAGTCAGTAAACACTGGCTGATGTTGTTTGCACAGCTGCAGGCTCAGTCCACACCTGTCGTTTGGCTCACAGCCTCATTCTGCATCTCAGCTGCTCCTTCCTCCAGCATGACATGGAGCAATTAGACCAGCATTTCCTCACTTATCTGTATGGCAAGGGACTTTTCTGTAACACACCAGTTCCTTGTGTAGTTTTGGTCCCCCCATCTGTCAGAGGGTGCTGCCTAGTTACCTTCCAGTAGAGCCTTCTAAAAGACATCCAGCATGGACTACTATTTTTTTCCAACCATTAAAATAACCTTCGCATGTTCTGGTGTGCCAGGCCACTCACTGATGCAGCAGGAACTAGAAAAAAAACCAAACCTTGCTTTTCTAACTAGGCCTGAGAGAAACCTCATTAATCCACAGGAACGGGAGTGAGATCACAGAAAACTCTGGGTGATGAGACATCTTCCCTACCACAGTTTTGCAATGAAAATGCTACAGCTGTTTCATAGCTGAGAGCACCATAGATTTTCGAGTGTCTGACTGACCACCATCACGCAACCACAGTTCTTCTAAACCCTTGTGGTGCTGCAGGAGATTTCCAGCTGTTTCTGACTTCAGAAGGCTGGGCAAGCATTCACAGAAGTACAAAAGTATGGGTGCACCTCTACTCTCAGTTGGTCTTACTTTCCATTTTTCCCTAAGCACCTAGGCTCATAGATATCCCCACCTTTCAGCTCATTGCTCTTTTCCAAGTAGCACAGAGCTACCTGGTTTGCACCATGGTGGATTTCCCACTAGGCAAGTGCTGGAAAGTGCTGAGACAGAGGTGGCCATCCTGTCCCTCCTGAGGCAGTGACTGGTGAGATGATGGAGGAACAGAGAATTATAAGCACCCCATAACTGAAGCAAGTGGACACCTACTAAAAACCTGAAATTGCTGTGCTAAAAAAACAAAACAAAACCCCACACTGTAGTTGAACAATTTTTAGTATTGTTTCCCATGGTAGGATAAATATAAAATACCAGTCTGCCTACAGTGGCTCAAGCTGGGTTTACTGCAAGGGCAGTTACTGAAGAATTTTTTTTCTTTTCCTGTGAGCTTGGTATAGTTTACACTGAGAGGAAAAAAAAATCCCACAGTGCTGTTCTGCAGGGTAATTTTCTTTATATTTCTTCTGTTTCAACTTCGAGGATTTGTTTTAAGAGTAGTTAAAAAGAAGCAAAGCACTTGAAGTACATATAATCCCCTGGTTTATGAGAATTCAAGCATTTCACACTACTTTTCAATGTTGAGGGGAAATTGTTCACCTGGAGTGTAATAGTAGCTGAAATACAGACTTGGTTGGATATGATATATTCAGTTCTGTCTTTGATCCATTGAATCTTCATGAGGACTTCTGCAATTGCAAGTAAAACAAGATCCATGATCGTTTATTATTTCTAATAAAAATATAAGAAAGAAATGAAATGATCAGCACTTTTAAAGCATGTCACCCTGGAGGATTACCAAATGTATCACAAACAGGAACTGCAAACATTTCTGTAGACAAGTGATACCTTTGCCAAATCTTCAGCTCTCCTTTGCCAAATCTTCAGCTCTCCTTTGCCATCTCCCTCTCAAACTTATTTGGAATTCTTTCACTGAACCATGAAAAGCAAAACACTGTTTTCAGTATATCATGACCCTCTCAAAATCCTACAATATAAGATAATGTAACGAAACACTGAAGTGTAGGGATTGGAAGTCACGTCTGAAGATGACCTAATCTAAACACTTTGTTTAAAGCAGGGTGAATTATATCAGGTTGCCCAGGTCTGTGTCCAGTTGGTTTTTGAATATCTCCAAGGACGCAGGCTCCACAATGTCTCTGGGCAACCTGTTTCAGTGTTCGATCACTGTCACAGCAAAAAAAAGTTTTTTCTTATGCTTAAGTGGAATTTCTTGTATTTTAATTTGTGCCTATAGCCTCTTGTCCTGTCACAGGGCATCACTGAAAAGAGTCTGGCTCCATCTTCTTCATCCCCTCCCATCAAGTACTTATATACATGAATAAGATCCCCCAAGCCTTTCTTTTCCAAGCTGAACGGTCCTAGCTCTCTCAACCTTTCTTCATATGAAAGATGCTCCAGTCTGTTGACTATATTCATGGCCCTTCACTGAACTTGCTCCAGTATGTCCATGTGTCTCTTTCACTGGGAAGCACAGACCTGGACTCAGCACTCATCATGCATCTCACCAGGGCTGAGTAGAGGGGAAGGGTCGCCTCCCTCAACCTGCTGGCAATGGTCTACCTAATGCAGACTCAGATGCTGTGGGCCCTCTTTGCCAGAAGGGCATATTGTTGGCTCCTGGTCAGCTTGTCCACCAGCACCTTCAACTCCCTTTTTACAGAGTTACTTTCCAACCAGTCAGTCCCCAGAGTGCACTGGTGCACAGGGTTATTTCTTCCTGAGGGCAGGACTTTGAATATCCCTTTGTTGAACTTAATGAGATTCCTCTCAGCCCAATTCTCCAGTCATTTGACTTCCCTCTAAAAGGCAGCACAACTGTCTGGTCTACCAACCACTCCTACCAGTTCTACATTGTCTACAAACTTGCTGAGGGTGAAGCCTCTGTGCCACATCATCCAGATGATTAACACAACTTTCAAACAGTATAAGCCCTATTATCAATTCCCTGTGTACACCACTAATGACTGGCCTCCACTGAACTGCATGTCACTTACCACAATGTTTGATCCTTGCAAGTCAGCCAGTTTTCAGTTCACTTCACTGTCCGCAGATATCAATCATACTTTATCACTTTGTCTATGAGGATAATATGGGAGATGGTGTCAAAAGCTTTGCTGAAGTCAATATAACCCATACCCACTGATCTTCCCACATCTACCAAGCTGGTCATCTCATCATAAAGGATTTTGAGGTTGCTCAGGCATGATCCTCTTTGTAAATCTGTGCTGACTATTCCTATTCACCTTTTTGTCCTTAATATGTTTAGACATTATTTCCAGGATCAGTTGCTCCATCACCTTCCTAGGGATCAAGGTGAGGCTGGCTGGCCTGCAGTTCCCCAGATCCTTCTTGCCCCTCCTGAAGAGAGATGTGACATTTGCTCATAATGACAGTATTCAAGTGTTGTGAGAGCAACCCTTCAAGCCCTATGGACTTATTATGTCCAAATATTTCTCCATAGGGAAAGAAAATAGTGATATTTAAACATTTGTTTTCATAGTGTTTTGACTCATCTGTTTTACTTCTAGAAATGCTGGTGCTGAACTTGTCACCTCACAGTTTGCAAATTTTTAAGTCCACCTATCATCCCATTAATGGAGTCAGAAGTTAAGAGACTTCACTTTTTCCACACTGTAGTTAGTCTTCACTCTCTGTTCCATTCCTCGAGGAATTCTAGTTTCCAAAATATGAAGAACAGAAGAATAAACCATATTAATGTTGTTCTTTGTGCTTTTGCATGTGTTGAGAATCCAGAGTCTATGTCTGTGTGCATTATGTACTCTGCCTCCCCTTGAAGCGATCAGCAATGTTTCTAACACCAGCGCTCCCTTTGGAGGTTAATTTTGACACTAACCTCTCCGGTTCTCACAGAGGCTATTCTACGTGGAATTAGAAACACTGATTCATCCCAATTAGTCTGTGCTCAGAGCCATTCCTTGTCTTCCCACGTGAGATTCTGAGGAACTCACAAAGGGAAAAATACTATCACAATGCAACCTTTCTTTCCAAATCCTCTGCTGTCCTTGGATACCATGGGAGTCTGTTTCAGCCACAGTAGGGACAAAGATATTTATTTTGATTTATGCTTTCCTATCTGCTCCCTCTTAGCCACAAGAAGCCGATCTGCAAGCAGACGCGTCATCTCTGCGTGGCTCTGCTCCCCAACCAGACAGTGACCTACTTCAGAAGTCAAACTGAGATCAAATGTTACTCTCTGGTTCATGGGTAAAAAACCCCTTTGAATTACAAGAGGAACTAGAGGAAAAAGATATCCATCCTGTACACTGCTGTGTTCACAGTGAGTACGGTTGGTTCTTTTCCCACACATCTTCGCTGTTTATTTGTTTTTTGATTAAGCTAACATGCATTTCAACAGCTGGATCCTTGAGAGTTTTAAAAGATATCACGGAGTAAGCTAACCCATTAACAAGAAAACAGGACTGGGAGAAAGATAAATTGTAACCTGGTAGATACTGAAGTGTGTTTTTCTCATAGTGGCTCCACGTACTCAAGGAAGTGGTAAGGTAAATACATGAGGGAAGATTTCACAAAGCATGCAAAGGACAGCACAATATGTGCTGATCTGGTCGAAAAGTCTTTACATCTACAAGGAAAAGGAGAAGGCAAAGGAGAAGGAGGAGGAAGTGGAGGCAGAGGAGGAAAAAGAGGAGAAAGAGAAGGAAAAAAGAAAAAAAAGGAAAAAAAAGGAAAAGGAAGAGGAAGAGTGAAGGAAGAGGAAGAGAGAAAGGAAAGGGGGGAAAGGGGAAAAGGGAAAAGGGAAAAGGAAAGGGATGAAAAAAGATATAAAAGGCTGCAGACAATAGTCCTTGTTTCAGCAAATTAAAGCTGGAGTCAATGACCACAAACAAGGCAAGTCTAAAGCCAGATGTGAGTCCCAGCATTCATATTCATCAGCTGGTAGCTCGTGGTCAGACTGAGGCTCTTAAATCAAGGTACAGAAATAACACAGCAATAGGGCCTCTCTATATTTAAGAGTATTTAGACTTGAACTCTACAACCTCAGCTTCTTGCTACATGTCCCTTTCCCCTTCTGTTGCACCACTAAAGCTTCAATTTTTTTATGGGCTTTGCTTTGTACGTCTATGAACAAAAATGATTCTCCAAAGCCACTGGCTGAAAAGATCAACCCATAAATATGTTTTGTTCGACGTGTCATCGAAACATCAATTAAACAAATTTTCTGTTTCTTTTTATGTTCCTTATAGAAATAACGCAGAACTTTGCCTTACCAAGGAGATTAAATGCGACACACCTGTAATTTGTTTGGATCACTTGTCTTTCTAAACCAGATCTGCCAGTTATTTGTCTTAGATGGAAACCAGGGAAAATTTAAAAATGGGGAAAAAAAAAAAAAAGAACCTGGCTAAGAATTAAGCAACTTCGTAGTACCTGCCAAACGTTTGATCAATCCAAATCGGTGTTATTTTTTATGGCTACTCATATTCCTGGTACTGGAGGTATGAAGTCATTGGTAATAGGGACTCAATCAGATTCCAACAGAAATAAAAGGAAAGGAACAATTTCTCACATGTCCTGCCCTAGAAATAGCCAACACCATGTAAAAGGCTCTACTTTGTTATGAAACACTGCACTAGCTCAATCATTTGGCCACAGTTTGTTTAAAGAGTAGCAGAGACAGGGAGAACATAAAAGAAAACATGATTTTACATTTATTCAGGATGGAGGCACAGTTATTTCCAAACAACAAAAAGATAACGTTGCTACGTGCAGTTTAGAAGTTGACTTGCCTGTTTTTAAAAAGCAATGGCAATCACAAGCTAAGGTTTCAAAAGCAATTTATGTGCCACTTTTAACTAATTCATAATACACAAATATTTTCTTCCAGGATGTACCATGCTAGAGGAGTCTCTCTGAGAATGAGCTCTGCAATATGCATGAAAGATGGGGCTGAGGGTGGGGGCTCTCTGGAGCTGTCCTGACCAGTCCTGAGTGATCAGTTCTTGTTTGTCCTATAACCCTAGGAAAGCAGAAATTGGGTAAACCACTGGATGAAAATTAGTGACACTTCTTGGACAGCAATTGGTGAGCAGTCTGTAGTGGAGCAGTTCAGAGAAGGAGAGATTCTCGTTTAAAAAAGTGATCATTCAACAAGATACAGAGAAATTCTGTGGTATGTTTCAACTGCCCTATTTGGATCCTATAAAAAAAAAGGCTAAGACTGCACAGCCTTGTCCAGTTCCTTGATCTTGTAAGTGCAGATTTCCTTTATTAAGAAAAATGCCCTCAGTTTAGCCTAAGCCATGCACAGGCTCAGTAGCTGACCTTCTTATAGACACCAACTCCTGAGTTCGTTCAACTGGCAAACCATACATGCTGGTAGGAGTGGTTTCCCCTTGTCTCCTGTACCAAATAAAACCCAGTGCAAGTAGTTCTGGGGCCTTGAGGATACCTTTGCGTTGCTTGAGTCCTTTGCCACAACGAAAAGGAACTAGAAAATCTATTCTCCTGGTTGGGAAGCAGGAAACATTGCAGAACTTCTAGTCTGCAAATCTGCCTATAAAGGCATGGAGTTTAGAATAAAGTAGGTAAAAACAATCAGAAAGTTATATTTTTTACCACTTCACAGGGGAGATATCTTTTTATATACATCAAATATGAAGAAGTATGTAGAAAAACACTTTTTATATACACACCAAATGTAAATAATTATGTATAAGAAGACTTGACTTGATCAGAGATAGAATAATGTAGATTAGTGCCATTTTTGAAAAACAGAATTTCAAAGACAAACGAGAAATTCCCTAAGCAGCCAAATTAATGACACCTCCCTTCATAAGGATTGTGTGGTTTTATTTAATCGACTTTGATGCCAAGGATGTAAGATTTCCAGATGATATTGGGTATAATTGGGCATTTATTTATAAAGGCAATCTCTTATGCAGGTTCTTTCTCTACTGACTAAAAAGATTTAGGCTGATGCTGCAACTCTTTCCTCAATAAAGCCCCTCTCTTCTACTTGGATACTTATTTTCACAAAATCTGTAGCGTCTTATCCTTTAAACCTCTACTCTTTGTGGTTGATGGTAGACAAAGGATTCAACAATTACTAAGGAGAGAGGAGGAAGAAAGGGACAGACACACATAGGCACAGTGGTTGCATTCACCCTGTTGTTATCTGCCATCTCCAAAAACTCTGTAAACATAATTCAGGGCATGAAAAGCAATAAGGTTTGCACCTTATTTTATTTTTTTTTTCAATCTGAAGAGAAAATTTGGTAGAAAGGATATCAATAATCTTCATCTTTGGGAAGACCCAGTGATCTTGGACTAAGGTAATACAAACAAAAATACGAGTTACAAGTAACGGATATGATATATCTGGGAAGAGGCGAAAGTGTCAGACCATTATAAGGCTGAAGATATCTCTAATCTGCTTTCCCAAGCCTACAAGGAAAGAGTACAGTGCACTTTGCAGTGACAAAGTAAAGGAATGCGTGGGCCCAGTCTCCCTCCTGGGGCCTCCAGTCTACAGGCATGAGTACCATGGCTGTTGAGAGAGTTTGCTTCTGCGGGTAATCACTGCCATCATCAGGCATCCTGGACCTATTTCTCACTTGAATGTGTGTTTCTTCAATGCTAGCTACCAGCTCTTGTTCTGACTTTGTCAGATTAAGGAGCACTTTAATGTAATATTTGACTATTTTTCTCTCAGAAACTACTTGTATGCCTTTTAAAGTCACATGTCAATAAAGTAAATAAATATAAGTTTTCCTTCAGCTCCCAATTTTCTTTGTCACTGCGTCAGTTTTTGTGACCCTGGTTCAATCACCCCAATTTTCCAGCTTTCTTTTTAAAGATCAAACACTACAAATTGCTGACTTACTTCCACGTTGGGCTCACAACTGTCACTTGTCAATAGAATTGTACCTCCTGGCTGCTACTTACAGCATCCCTATTCCTATGTCTGTGGACCATTGCTTGTGCTTTTACAGTGATGTCAGATGTCAGTCAGGTTTTGTCCCCACTGACCTCAGCATTTGGTATGGGTGTCTCCTCAATCTGCTTTTCTGTTTATCTTTTCCTGATAGAAGTTAGGGCATAGCTTGGGCAGCTGGGAGCTTTGAGCAACAAAACATAAGGACACGGCGTTAAGAACAAAAGGGCATATGTACTCAACCAGACCAAATGTTCCTCTAACTTGGTAGGTTAGAGGAGGTTTAGTTATGAGAAAAGCAGTATGTCTTGTTAATGGCTTAATGCAACAGATGCGTGCTGTGAGGACTGGTCATTAAAAGGTTTTGTTGGGCTGGGAGATGGATCCACATTCTGCCTACTTATTACTCAGTAGTACACCGGTCCTTTTTCACAGACAAAATGTCCCCAGATGGTCAATAAAGGGTGTGTAGGGAGCAGGTTATGGTACACTCCCTCAGGAAACTCTACTAGAATCTACATTTTGCTGCTCAAAGGCCTTCTGAGACAGAGGTGTGGTCTCACAATCTCAACCTTTTTATAGGCTTTTGTTTTCTGAATTTGTCAAATCACTTTTAGAGTATGTGTACATTTTTTTTTGTGAAGGATCACATAATCACAGAATGGTTGAGGTTGGAAGTAATCTCTGAAAGTCACCTTGTCCAACTCCACTGCTCATGCAGGGCCACCTACAATTAGTTTTCCAGGCTCAGGTCAGTATGGATTTTGAACGTCTCCAAGGATGGAGATTCCACAACCTCCCTGGGAAACCTGTTCTAATGCTTGGTTACCCTCACAGTAAAAAAGCATTTCCTGATGCTTAGATAGAACCTCCTGTATTTCAGTTTGGGCATATTGTCACTGGTCCTGTCACTGGGCACCACTGAGAAGAGCCTGGCTTCATCTTCTTTGCACCCTTCCTTCAGGTATTTATATACATTGATAAATTCCCCTTGCCTCAAGTCTTCTCTTCTCTAGGCCGAACAGTACCAGTTCTCAGCCTTTCTCACATCTGTTTGTTTTGAATCTCCTCTGACAGTTTGAGGTAATACCCATGAGCTTGCATGAAACAGACAGTGAGAAGAAGTTTCTTACCCAGCCAACACACATCTAAACATCTGTCATATGCTCCTTGGGGCACTACTTTTACAGTGCCAGGCGCCGTACCTCCTTTAGTCCTTCCACTTTATTGATCATTCCTGTTGTGTTTCTGACCCCTTTGGTTTTACCATGTCTGTTCTGAACTGAGAGGACCACAATGGTACACAGTGTTCAAGGTACACCATAGACTCATATGGGGACATCATGATGATCTCTGGTTTCTTTAGTTTTCCTTTCCTAATAATTTCCAACATCCAGGTGCCAGGGAACATTTGAAGCACAGATCTCCAGGAAGGATGCTGCAGTCTATGTTCCTGAAGGGCTAGAAACAAGGAAGGAGGATTTAGCAAATAATAACTATCCTTTTCCATCAACAGTTTAAATGACAGCTGTGTGAATTGATTAACAGGAGAGGCAACCTCTCTCTCTGAACCTGAGGTCAGGTTCAGATTCCTCTGTAAAGCAACGAGACAGATTTGGCATTTTCAAACTTTTACTACTTGCCTATGAGCATCGTTAGGTGTTCAGAGAATTAAAACCTGGATCTGGTTGTTTTGAATAAAATCTACAAAGACAAAGTAGTTAAACCCCTGCTTTCTATTTTCTGTACTAGTCGGAGTCAGGGCGAAGTGACAGACGGTGGTTTAAGCTGAATTAATTTCTTTCTGCATCAGCTCATCCCACTGCCTCTTATCTCCCATGGACTTCGCAGCATGGGGATGACTCTCTATGGCTGTTGAACCTGCAAACTGTCTCTCAGCTTGTAGAGCTGCTGTTATTGAGCAAAACCCTAATTTACCTGTCAAATGCAATGACAAATGATAAAGCGTCAGTGTACTCTGGCTTATGTGTTACTATCTGTGGTGTAAATGTTCCAGGACAACAACATTTAATACCACCATCAGCTAATAAAATGGCTTTTTCAGTGGTATTTACAGGAAGGGCTCATTTCCTTTGAGTAAGTTTGCTTTGACGTTATTGGGAGATGTTTTGTGGCAGATATTTACACTCGACTGAATTCCTGCGGCATCCTTCAAGCACTTTTGACACAGGCTTGGGGCCCAGGCTGCCAGAAGATGAAAGAGCACTTTGCACAGCACCTTATCAATTTGTTGTGCTGACTGAGTGGCGTGATTACTTTTCCAGGGCTGGGAAGGCTGACTAACCCTCCCTGAACCATTAAACTCAGGACAGTTTGAACTAAGAGACATTTCTGTAAAAATAGACCACAAAGAACATATCAGAGAGGAGAGGCTTTGCGTCTTTTACAGCTTCTCGACCTCTTCTGGCTGGATTTTTTTACTAATGGGAAGGATTAAATGGAGTATCCTGGTGCCTCAGCACAATGCAGTGATGGATTTGCGCAGCTGTGCTTAGACACGTCTCCAAACAGCATGGCTGCTGGGGCTTTGCTGTCGAGCACACAAAATAAGGGCCTGACTCATTGCTGCTTCAACTCAATTTCTGACCAGTAGCTCAGATTTTTTGAGTCTCAAACTCAGCCCTGATTTGTCTTCATTTTTTTTGAAGCTTGGTTTCGCTGAAACCAGGCTGGAATAAAAATGGAGGAAAAGGGAAGACAGGAACATCTGAGAAGAATGTTGTTTTCCTGGCATATAACTTTTGTCTAGTTGGTGTTTAGTTGTGGCGGCAGGCCACTTGGGGCCAATAAACCCCAACGTTGAGTAAACGTTGCACACACAGTAATGTAAGATTCATGATAATAAACTAATTGAACGCTAATGCAACATATCGTACGATCACAAAAGTACGAAGTGCATGGGCCATGGAACAGTTTGCCTCAAACTGAGAAAAAAAAAGCCTCCTACTTTTAAAAGCTTTATTTGTTATATGAGGTTATTTCTTTTGTCAGATACTTTATCTGATGCCATAAAACAGAATATAGCTTTTATATTGTGGGAGAAATGCACTCATTTTACACAGTGAGTCTCGGAAGGCTTCATAAACTTAAGAATTAGAGTAGTAAAGATGGACATGGACGTGGTTCTTTAACCAGGGTTCATTTTGTAACTGCAATAACCAAGTAAGTCTTCACTGCAGATTACAATTAAGCATATATCAGTGTAACTTCCCTTTATGGTCAGCTGCTCTGTAACTAGCACTACCTACCCTATCTCCAGTTTCTGCAATCAAGCTGTTTGTGGCTGTTTCTGGGGAATCCGTATTATTTTCTACTGTAGGACCATGAGATTGTGGTTTCCATTCCACATCTGAAGCCTGATGGATTTGTTAGATCGTCATCGAACAAAGTGTTCACGCGATGGGACGAACACATAAAATCGTCAATCCTTCTTGCAAGGAAAAAAAATAAAACCAACGAATCAAGAAATTGAGTTGTTATCACCACCTCGTGGTGGGCTTGCAGCAAGCGCTTTTATTCCATAGAAACTACTTCAGAAAAAGGCTAGGTGCACACGATTTTTGTGACCTTTCTTTAGATTCATGGCTCTTGGTGTGCATACAACAGACTTGCTCATTTTTCTGCTTATGCTGCTTGTTCTTAATGATTTAGGATGCTGACAAGCTCTCAGCATATTACTTAAAAGCATCTAGTGAAAAAATTTAATGTGGAAGCTCTTAAGAAGCCAACCGACAATGCATGAAATTCCACAGTCATTACCACGTTCTTTAATGCCTGTCCCTTCGTAGGGGTTTTCAGTAGCCAGCACACCCTTGATGAAAATGAATGGAGTCTCAAAGTCCAAGAGTCAACTCATTTGTGAACCTCAAGAAACAGAAATTATTTTCCTCTGTATGGAGGAAGCTGGCCACAGTTCTGATTCTTCTAGAAACAGTCCTGGCCTTACTTATTAGGAGCACCCTTTCAGCACTCCCAGTAACTTCCAGGAGAGCAAGTACAGCATAGCCTATACACCAGACTGGGATGCAGCGGGACTTCAGAGAAAGAGGATTAAAGAGCATGTAGTATGCAGCCAAAGAATAGGTTTGTTGGAAATGTTCTTCAGTTTTCGAGCAGACTCCTCAGATCCCTTCCAAGTAGATGTTAAGTCTACACTTTGTTTAGGGGAGAAGTTTGCGTAGCTTCAACCACAGGGCAATGAATATGGGTAGGTAAAGCCTGCAAACAGCTGCACTGAGGGTTATTGGGAATTTTGAGAAAAAGATAAAACAAATAATGAAGACCATTAAATAAGCATGGTCAGTGGTCATACTACCATGGTCAGCTTTCCTCAGCACAGAAACTGCCAGCTGCCTTACGGTCCAGGATCTTCAGACCTGGAGGTACAGCACTGACACTTATCTCACCAGCATGAACAAAGCCAACAGGAAAAAGATGCTGGAGGAACTATCAGAGGAAGAATGATATTTGTGGAGACTGGCTTTAAGATGTGCCCATGGATGGACAATGTCGTCCCACCATCATGAATCAAGGAAATGGTAAGGGTGAGGGCACTTGCCTGCCTGGAAGCAGGAAAATCCTGTGGCCTTGACTACTGACAAGTGCTCTGACCTTACCAAGAAATTCATATGAGCTGATATAAATATGGACAAAATAAATAGACTATAGCTAAGATATAGTAGACAATACCCGCATATTGCCTATATATACTAGGTAATGATCCACCTTGTTAAAAGTTACCTCAGATCATTCTAGAGCTGGGTTAGCCATTTTAACGCAGGCAATTTTGCACATATTTGTGCAGATCTGTGGAAGAGCAGGTTCTGATCACTGACTGATGCAGACGTGGGCCTAGCAGGAGTGCTGCTGCACAAGCTACCGTACCTGCAGCCAGGAAGTGAGGGGCTATAGTGTCCTGTGCAGTGCAGTGATTGGTGTCAATGACTTCAAAGAATGTCATTTGATATCGTATGTGGCTACGGTCACACAGTCGTAACAACATTCATTACTCAGAGCTGTGTTAGGAAAGACAGCACATGTAGTCTCAGGTTTAGACAGTCCGTTCGCCCTGGCCTCTCCCTATGGGCTCAGCTTCTCCAGAGATCTGGGAAAGTAGGCGCGGGATGCTGTGCTGCTCCCTGTGATGTCCTGTTCTCAGTGCTGGCCTGCTTGGACTGTGTGTCCCAGCAGCCCCTGACCAGGCATGGCTGCCACAGCAGCTCCTGGAGAAAAGGTAGTTGAGGGATGTGCTGCCCTTGACCATGCCCTCTCCCAGCATGGCCTGCAGCAGAGAAGCCCACTCCTCTGACTGGGAACTTGGTACCGGGAAATCCCAAGGGAATTCTTGCTTCTCCTGTTCCATGATCCTACTCAGGCTCCAATTTCTTTATAATAGTGAATATTAAATTAATATTTTATAATAAATGAAATGTGATTATATAATTTAAATGCAATGATAATTATAATTCATTATAATAGCTCTAATTTAGTATATAATTTATATTTACGTACAAGCAAATAAAAAATCAGATATGAAAACCTGAAGTCAGGTTCACACCTACAGCCAGCAGGATGAGGGGTTGAGCACAGGCGCAAAGCACAAGATGAATACGCCAACAGGGTACAGGCACGTGCTATCGTGCTGTGCCATATCAGAGACTGACAGAGCCATGGCTGAGAGCAATCCCTCGGGGCGGGGGGCGACAGGACATCACAGGGAGCAGCACCGCATTCCACGCCTGCTTTCCCAGATCTCTGGAGAAGCTGAGCCCATAGGAAGAGGTCAGAGTGAATGGACTGTCTAAACCTGAGACTAGATGCGCTGTCTCTTCTAACACTGCTCTGAGTAATGAATATTATTATGACTGTTTGACCAGGGTGTAACTGTAGTCACATATGATATTAAATTACATTCTTTGATTGCTTCTTTAGATTGCTTCTTTAGTCCTTCATCTAGATTGCTTCTTTAGTCCTTCATCTAGATTGCTTCTTTAGTCCTTCATCTCAAAATGTCTCGGTCAAGCTGTTGGCAGGAAAAAAGCCAATGAACCGTCAGTCACCTCCGATAATGATGAGGACATTGACCAAGAGTATCTCCAATAATTACAGCCACAGTTGTATTTTATTGTAGGTGACATCGTTAAAATCCATCGTTGTAAGGACAATCAAAACACAGGTTTGGTAGAGGAATTGCAACGCTCATTGTATTTTTCTTCAAAGCGGCTCGTCAACTTTCCACAAACAAATTACCAGGTCTACTTTTTAGGGATTGTTTGGAGTAGAAATTTCCGCCCAGTCCTCCGCTCCATCTCCTGCTGGTTTGCCATCAACTTCTCGTAAAATAAAAACTTGGGTTTCTAACCCGTAGTGAAGTAGATGTAGGGTTATGTGGGAGTTTTTGCCACCAGAGGTCAGCCTACACCTCATGAGTAGCAGCTATTCTTAGCTACTATAACCCCTATCAAAGGGAAAAGTCCTGGGCATCCCCGAATACAAATGGCCATCAGTCAAGGACGCAAATTACCCGAAGTGAGCACAGATGGGGCTGAAATCCTTTTAAGTGGTGAGAGAAGATCTTCTGTGCAACTCACGACAGGTCGGCCAGGAGTAGGGATTACTCATCAATGTGTAAGAAGCTCGCCTTTTCCCAACAGTAGAATGCCATGAGGGATGAAAACCATAATTTTATTGTGCAAATTAAATGAGAAACACAGGTCCAAAGTTTAAGATTGCTCTGTGATATCCACAGAAGCATGGCACCATCGATCTGGGACATCACTAAGGTTTATCATCCCTCCCTGCCTGGAGCCATTTCCCCAAGTACCGTGCTCTCCTTCCTTTTTTTCTGGAAGCCGTGTTCAAAATGTTCAATCCTTTCTCCCTCTTCCCCAAGAAGATCCTAAACTCAACCTCAAAGTACTGTGCCATAACAGTTGTAAAATGCAAACTAAACTGTATTGCTTATACAGATTGAGTCTAGAAACAGTATTGAAAATACGATGCCTCGTAACGGCACAAACCTTTTCCTCATCTTTCCAGATATTTTTTGTCTGGTGATCTTATCTCTAAATATTCAAAGGAGTCAAAGACAAAGTATCATAGGAGTTACTGTTTTTTTTTTCTGGGATAGTCTGATAGTACAGGACTAAATGTTTATTCTTTGATCTAAACTTGCTCATTTCAAAATAGATACATAGGCATCTGGTCTCTTCATTCTACATTGAGGAACGTCTCTTTTACTCAATTCCAGACAGCTCAGGGCCCAAGGTATGGGTTTCTGACCAATGCCACGTTTTTGCCTCAAGGGCCAGCACAAGCTGCAGAGCAGCTCTGCGCCTCTGCAACAGAGGAAATCTACAGCAAACAAGACTCCGCTCTTCTACACCGTGTACCTAGAAATGGGTCATTATTTCTTGCAGACTTAGTACTTTTGAAAGTGCTTTTGCTGAACCTAGCATAAGCATGTCTGCCCATTAGTTTTAACATGGTCAAGAACGTCGGGGTTTTTTTTAATTTGGTCAATGCAAAGTCACCCTGGACTAGAGGAGCTCCAGAGTCCCTTCCAACACAGACAACACTTTGATTCTGTTTTTCACACAAACATTTGGGGAATTGCTGTTCTCTCTAAAAACATTGGCATTCACACACAACTATAGTTGTATAAAGCAGGGGAACCTAGTATTGCTTTGTTATTATTTCTCACTTCAGTTAGTCATGGCCCTCTTGGAAAAAGAGAAAATATCAAAGAGGGACTCTGCTCCTGGTAACACTGACTACCACCCACGTGCCATGAATACCAAGCAGTGGAAGTAAGTATTTTACTATGATCCACTCTAAATTGATATTTGCTTTCAGGAGTTGTTTCCCAAACCTGTGTTTCAGGTACCTCTGTCTGTTAACTATATAAAGCACAGAAACCCCCAAAAGAGAGTTCTTAACATGCATTTAACCTAACAAATGTTGTGGAAGCCCTGATGCCTGAAAACTTTTCTTTTATTCCCCTGGAAATTTAATACAAGAGAGTAGCACTCACTGCAAGCCTCGTATGCAAAGTGGTGCTCCACGGAGTATTTCTGGTGTTGGCATTAAAATATACAAGAGGCCTCTCAAGGTATGCAGGGGTTTACAACCAATTAGTTTGCACTACTTTTGTGTTGAATACTTCTAAGCTATGAATACGCTAATCAATAGGAAAGAAAAAGTAGATATAAACTTGCTATGGAAAAGCAATACTCATTTTTTGTTTCATCTTTGCCTTTCACACAACTCGCTTTCTTCCTGAAGTTCCTCAACGGCCTAAGTGTCCCTCATGGGAAGCATCTGTGCATGCATGGATTGGCACCATGGGAGAAATTGGCATCTGAGGAAAAACATGATTATGAATTGGCACCGTGCAGACCTCAGATGCCTGGCTAGGAATAAAAGGTACTTTAAAACCCTTGAGCTCACCACCAAACAACTGAGAGGCAGAACACGAAGCCACTATTCTGCCAGCTGTCTGTGTACATCTCCATTAGCTCTTCCTGGTCTGGCTTTATTCCTAGGGGATCTTTCCACAAATTAATGTCTTTTCTATTTTTTTTTTCTAAAATCTTGACCCATCTGGGAACACTAAAGGAAGATCAGACTGGGTTAGAGCCCTTGCAACTTCCAAACCTTTTCAATATGCAAAGCAGTAAAAAGGGTCCGTGAAAGTATTGACTCTTTTCTGTGAATAACTCCACAAAGCAGCCTTCCTGTGCTTGCTTTTTTTCAGTTATCGATACACCCACGTACATATGTGCAAATCCAGACATAGAGCCACTGATCCCAGTTTGAAAACCAATTGTCCTGAAGGTTTTCTCTGAAAGCAGTTGTTTCCATACATTTCAGTAGTATAAAAAAGGTGACTTTGAAGACACAGGTCAATCAAAGAAGATTCTTACTAATCTGAGGTAGTTAAAAAATGACTCATTCTTACAAATAAGAACATGCATTTCTCATAATCCTTCCTCTGGTATAGTATAAAGGCAGATATCGGTCAAATATGCCAAGTCCTTTTCAACCTCATCTTGCATCCTGACCTTGTTTAAACATTGCACTAAGAGAAGATAGCACCCTGCAGGCTGCGCACAGACCCAATCGTAGTGAGTTTTTGTTTGCCTGCCTCTCCATTTGTGCACCCAACTTGGAAACACCTCGGAAATGCTTTCTTTAGAAGAAAGAAAATAAAGCTGTTAAACTGCGAAAGCAATATACAGAGATGAGGAATGAGGGAGATGGCAGCGCACTTGCAACGCTCGTGCTGCAAGCTCTCTGCAGAGCTCTGCTGTCAGACAATGTTCAAAACAACCCTCCTGCCTATTTTTAAGAGCTAGCCTCTCTAAAACTTCCTATCTTCCTTTCTAACTATAGCACAGACCAATAAGGTGAAGCACTTATGAGTCAAACTTTTATGCCCTTGCCTTTTTTTCTAACCACTTCTTTTATGGGCATTATTCCTTTTTGAAGGGATTTCTTTTCATGGCGCTCAAATGTATGCAGCAGTCTTGCAAAACTGCAGGCAGCTGAGTCATCCTTTGTGGGCTTGGTATAAAAGGAGGGTTTGATTTTAAGGAAAATAAGGATGGGAAATGTTTTCGGTAGGGTTATGAAATAACTGGTATAAAGCTGGGAAGGTGTTGTAAGTCAGAATATAAGAACTCAGTGGGACTTTTTATTTTTAATCTTAATGACAGTGTGATCAGCTTCTGGTGTTTGAAGTCATTCAGCGGTCTGCTGCACTTGAAATAGGGCAATTTTGTTAAGGTTATTTTCTGTTATCTCCCTTGGTTTGACTCTTGATAAGATTTATCTGGGCATTTGTTAGTTTTGTTTCTTTTCCCTTGCAGAGGAAGGAAGTGACTCTGAGGCTAGAAACTACCTCTTCAAAATGAAGAGTCTTGTGTTCTTGTGCTTTGGCTGCTACAAAAAATCCTTATCCCCTTGTGTGGATTGGCAAGGGTTTCATTGTAAGTGGATTCCACTTTTCTCTTCCTTCTCTGTCGTTTTATAACTCCACGACAGTAACGTGACTTTCATGTCACTCATATATTTTTGCTGACCCCATGCAGGTTGGGGGTGGGGCTAGGCCACAAAACAACATAATTGCTTAGTGTTGATTGTTTAAAACATGGAATTGAATTACTGCTGCGCTTCCCCTTAGTATATTACATGATCACTTGAAGTGTTTAGAGAGTATTTTCGTGGTGTTGTTCCTGAGTAACTCTTACGAACAGAGAGTGCAGAAAACAGCACAAACCACGAAAGCAAACACAAATAGAACCAGAAACCTTTTTTGGAAACTGCTTATTCTACTATCACATATTTTCTGCCTCTCTTGAGTATTTTTTGCAGATATTCCGTATCAACTGCATACTGCTAAACAGGAATTTCATACGGTATCATGATCTTTCCTGTTAGTAAAACAGACCCACCTAAAACAGACCCACCAAATTAAAAGACATGGCTTTTTCTCCCACATAACCCCCCCACCACACTATTGGATTCCTGCAGTGCATTTGCCTGATGTAACTAATTGTAGCAGCAATTAATCAAAAGTTTTTGTCCTTAACTCTGTTTGTAAGCTAACCAACTTTGTCAGAACTTCCATGCTGACAGTGCCATACCAATGGTATATATCCTTCCAAGATTTTTTTCACATTTGCCCTTTGCTATTTATGCTGTGTAATCAGCCATGTGGATAGTGAATTCTGTTTTCTTTATGCACATGGGTGACTGAATTGTTATAAAGCATGTATATTCCTGAGGCCTGAGCAGCTAAATTTGCTAGGAATGCCCTAGTGCATTTGTGATTATGGTATTCATGCCAAGCAGAGTCATGTCCCATGTTCACAGGAACCGTTACCTGGTTGTGCAGACTGAGGAACTGAACAGAGGTCAATCCAAAGCAGTTTAGAAATATTACGTTATCAGCTGTGGTGCTTTGTTGCATTCCCCCTGCCCCTGAAAAAAAAAAAGAAATGCAGAATGAGGAGACAGAGAAAAAAAATCTGCAGCTTATCTATTTTTTGTAGTAGGTAAATACCATGCCATCTGGGAGATGGATAGATTGTGAAGGTGACAAGAATGATGTCTTGCCAAATTCCCATCTGAATATTGTGTTGCAAGGTCCTATGCTGTCTTCCAAAATTACTACCTTTGAAGTCAGAGTTGGTATCAATCAGTTGCAAGCGATGGTTGCCTCTGGGCTCATTTTTTTCCTCTGGAAAGGAGGATGCTGAAAGGACATGAGCCTCTGGCATGACCATGGGTGAGGTTGCCCTCCCTTGGGAAGCAAGTTGTCCTGCTCCACCCAGGCCCACAAAACCTGCTCTAAATAAGACTCTCCCAGACACTAACCCAGACACAAAATGGCATTAGGGTAAAATGACCCTTCTGGAGTCATTTTATGGTAGAAGGAAACATTAGATCCTGCTGTAAATAGAAGATAAAGGTTGTCTAGTTTTGGTTTATGCATAAATACTCCATAACTTTGGGAATAACCTTGTTTTTATTAATTTCATTGTTCATAACAGTTTCCAGATAAGCTTTCAGCCCATTACCTGTTCCAACTGAGCCCTTCCTTATCTACTACTGTCACTTGAAATCTTAAAAAAATTTCCTATAAAAGACTGTAAATAAGTTACATGTCTCTTACTCTCTTTTGACTGTCATCCTAAAAGTTTAAAAGAGAGATGTTCTTCCCTTTGTCTTATTTGCTGAAAATTGCCCTAGCTTTGTTGCTACAAAAATAAATTATAACAGATGCCTCAGCACATACATGGAGTTACGAGAACATCACATTCAGCCACAGTCCAGAAGCTCGGTGGAGGCTGGTAGCTGAGCAAGAGCTTTGGGATCTTTTTGTAGCAGGTAATTGACTTTAGGTAGAACAAGGCAAGATCCGTAGCTCTTGCAGAAACAGCTGCCCATTTGTGGCGCCTCTGTCTGGGGACACCATAGGTATGGTGAGCAGCCCCACCCAAACAAATTCAGCACATTGGTGAAAACCAGGCTTTTTCTACTCTGGATTGGGCAACTAATAGCACTGGCTAATTTCTTTTTCCTTTTTGTGTCACTACTTATCTGGCAATAGGTAATATTATGTGCCTCAGGAGTGCTGTGAGGCACAAGTCATGTCTGTTTGTAAAGCACTCCAAGGCACTTGACTGAAAGCCAGTAGGAAAGCGTCACCCCTGGCTACCAGCAGAGCTACAATCTACACAACAGCTTGGCTCTGGAAGCAGTAATTTCTATATAAAGACTTGTGAATAGTTGTTTATTACCTCAGAGCAGCTAACTCTGTAAGGCACATTCTCTCTTTGGAGTGGCAATCTATCTGACACGTGTTTGCACACAGAGGCCTTATCAGCTGTAAAGGGCTTTACGTAGCAGTAGGTGCCCAATGAGACAGTAACCTACCACTCTGAAAATGTCAGAAGTGGCTACTCTGATGGCTCACCTTAGGTATCTTAGATATCCCCATTGCTATTTCTATATATGCCCACAGCACCTATAAGCCCACATACGGATCAGGATCCCAGGGTACCAGGCATTGTTGGCAGGCAGGACAAAGAGGGTAGTTGCCCAGGCAGCTTCTTGTCTCGGACATGAGGCCACAGATAGAAGGAGACAAGGAGACCGCATCGGACAGCAAAAGTTATGTCACCCTGTGGTCATAACCACTTTCCAAACTTTTGCTGGCATCCCTCCAAGAAAGTTCTGCCGAGGTCAGATACCACAGGGGAATGGGAAGAGGTGAATTATATGTTTCTCTGAACGCTCCTCAGTGAGATGGGCAGCTTGAATTGAAGCTGAGGGGCATAACACATGACTGCTATTCAGGGTGAATGAAACTACAAGCAGCTAGACAGTCTTTGACCAACAGAGGGGAAATAATAAAGAAGCCACAGAAGGCAGCAACAATACTAGGCAGTGACTAGCTGAATGGCCTGGGGAGACTTTAAAACTAAAATTCAAAACAATGAAGGGAAAAAGTGGTATCTTTCTCCCCAGTTTCTCCCATGCTCAGGCAAACAGCCCTTTGCTATATGGTCTCTATAAATGAACTGAACTGTATCAAAGAAATATTTGACTCTGTCATCTGCTTTTCCCTCAAAAGGAGACAGCATGCAGTTGCTGAATACTGATTCTCTGCTTGAATGGCAGGACAGTGTATGCTTGGGCAGAGGCAGGGTGCACAGAGGATGCTCCTCAACACGAGCCAGGTAGAGCTGATATCATTAACCTTTCCTTAGATGTTTGATGCTTTCTGAGAGGATTTAAAAAAAAAAACCCACATAAATAATTTTTCTGCTTTCTCACCTTTCGTCTGAGCTTGGGCAATTTTGGAAGCAGATGTAAAATTAAGTTTGCTTAAGTTTTGAATGAAAACATATATTTGTGTTCCGTTGAGCAATCCCCTGAGAATAACAGCCTCCTTTTAAAAACTACGACACATTGCATGAGAACGACTCATCAGAAAGAGCTCTTCAGTTTATCCCTGCACTTAGGGGTCTCATCCTTCTGCTTTTTTCTTCTCCACAAATGAGATTTTAAAGTAGGCACAAAGCCCCTATGAATCCACATCAAGACTCCTTAAGCAAGCAAATTCACTGCCACTGACTTTATTGTGAGTTCCCAGCTGGCTTGCTCCCTCCTGCCTTGTGTCCAATGACAGAAATCAGGGATGTGTCTCAAAGGTCATGAGCGCAAGGCTGAGCAATGCCTTGGTCAGGCAGAGCCTCCTTCACATATTGAAATGTCGTTCTAATAACGCCAAGTGACTGTAGAAGGTTAACTTGTTATTTAATTTAGCATACCTTTATTGTAAGTAGTTGGCATATAGAAGATCAAAAATAGCCTTTCTTTGCATGAAAAAATGATGACAAAATTCACTATGACTGAAATGAGTTTCTGCATCAGACTAGAACACTGTAGATATGAGTTAATGTTCTACATTTCTGTGTGTACACTGTTCTCTGTGCTCTTTAAATCTATTGTATGTGGATAAACAATACTTTAAAAGGAAAATATACATATACATACATATATGGATATACTGGTGGATGGGGGGAGTAAATTCTTAACATTTCACAAAAGACTCTTTTTGGGCAATTATGCAAAGCCATTCACTATTTAGTAGGTTGGTTTCATAACAGACTAGTTCAACTGTAGTGGGTTAAAACATGCCAAATAAGAAGACAAAGAAGCATAATTCTTCTTCATAAATTGACTAATTACCATAAAAACCTTTGCAACTTGGAAGGTCTGAACTGTTCTACAGTGGACAGTATGTAAGAAAAGCAACATTCTCATTTAAATTGAAACCTCCCATATCCCCAGCAGGAAAATGCCTGTAGTAACTGCAGCTCTGCTTTGAGTTTGTTACAAATGCCAGCTATATATCTATCAATATTTTTCAAGTAGTGAGCACAAGAGTTGTGTTCTGAGAGTCTGAGTAAAATCTGAGTCATTCTGTGTTTCCTGTACTTCAGCAAGGGAGAGAAAGGAGAGGCCCTGCCCTGGACTGCTGATCAGGGCACTTGCTGGGTATAGGAAGGAGGAAGCAAGATTCCAAAACACGTGCAAGTATTGTATTTTAAAATTTCACTGAGAAAAATGTTTGGCATCTTCATCTTCCACAATTTAGAGCCGAGCTTAAGGCTATCAATTCTGTTACCAGACCAGGTCCAAAACCCAGAGACATTATCACACTGAGCCTGCTAACAGTCAAATGACATGCTTCTGAAAATGTCACTCTCTTGTCTTTATCCACAAGCTATTCTCTTTGCCTGTCCTTGCTACCTGGTTTGTCACTCTACCCCTGCAGCCTGCATATCTTGTCTGCATACGAGGAAGATGCAGCTGCCAGCTCAACAAGTAGGAAAGAACCACTGCAAGGTGGAAGGTGCCTCTGTCAGCCTCAGGGTACCTGGGTAAATGGCAATAGCAAAAGCAATGCCTCCCTTACAGGAATAACAGCTATTTCCACCACTGTGACCCAGGATCAAAGTCTGGGGCAATTGCTCCATTCCCACTCTGCTGTGAAAAATTCATAGTAGGTCTTTGTCTCTTAATTTTAAATGTTGAATTGCTACTTGCCTTCTGGTTTGGCTTCTTTAAAATACAGTTGGATTATTCTCTTTCCTCAAACTTTAAATGAGAAGAGGTGATTTTCTGATACAGTTACACGATCTCAGGTGACATGGATTTTAAGAAAAATTATATATATGCATATTTATTTATATCCTGAGACTTGTGGTAAAATCCAAAATTGTTGGTATCATTGTCTTTTGGAATACCTGGGCTCTTTTTCATTTGAGAACAAAGCTTTATTCACCTCGTCTTCGATTTCACTCCAAACACGATTACTCTCTTGTTAATCATGGAAGTGAACAATCATAGCTCCACAGAGTTCAGCATTTCCTTTATTTTCATTGAATGGAAATGAATCAGTTCACAAATGAGGCCTTGGCTCTTAAAATCGGTTCACTGAAAGCTTAAATGCAGCCTGTACCATGGGGAAAATACTGGAAAATACTGGAGATCTCTGCTCTGGTTATATCTGGATATCTGCAGTTACATCTCATCATCCTTGGGACAGCAGCATAACAGGAAGGCTAAGGATATGTTTTCCATCACAGATGCCATTAGGAATATCAGAATAGAGCCTTTGAGAACAGCCTCAACAGTAACACTCACACCTCACACAACTCACAGACCAGCTAAAAAGAAAAGTCTACTAGAAAGATTTATTCAGAAAAAAACACTTAATTAAGAAGAGCTGAAAGTGGCTACTGCTCCCTAAGGAGAACCAATACATATGTTGTTGGAGGCAAATTGTTACAGCAGGCTAGTTACAGCAAGGTACACACCATACCATAGCAATGTATTACATCTTATATGATGATATCATAAGAAAAACCCAGTGCAAATTGTCTGGCTCAAATAAAAGTGTTCCTCTTTTCAATCTTTTAAATTCTTACCACTTGCACTGTTACACTTTTACTGGCATGGGTAATGCTGTGCTGATACTTTGGTTACAACTTTCGGTGCAGATCTTTACTGGCACTAATTTCATAGCTCATGGCTGGACCTAAAGCAGTTTATGGAAGAAAAAGTGCCTTGCTGAGTGCTTTTAAAACTCCTGCAGAACTGAGGACGCTCACGTCCAAAATGGTTCTTACTGAGCCAGAAAGGCAGAGCTCACACCTGCCCCGCTCCAGTGGCTCTCAGGAGGAGATAACGGCATCCCCACAGCAGCCAGAGGCAGTGGCAGGCCCATGGTTGACACATCTCCTGAATCTGCTTGCAAAGCACTGATAAAAGCACAGCGCCCTGGCAGAAAGCCCAGGCTGGGATGGCTTTGACAGGCCACTGGAATTACTTCCTTGCAATTTATACCAAAACATCATGGAGAAGGAAATGCAAAGACAAGCTTCCAAGGACAAGGTCACCATACTTCCCAGCAGCAAAGGCAGAAATAGGAACAACAGTCCTTTCTGTCTCAACACACCATAATTATTCTGAATAACTTTATGAGTGTCATTAGGACACTGTTAGGCAAAATTTGTGACAAAAGAAAACAACTATTGGAATAGAAAGTGGAGAAGTTACAGAACAAAGTTTTCAAAAATTTGCAAGGAAATGGCAAGTTTAACTGTGGGTGAAATAGAAGCCTGGTCGGGAACTGATCATACTTCTGAGACCAGCATTAATATGAAAGAAAAATCTGCAAGAAAGGCAATTTTAGATGCATGACTCATCTGTTTCTCATTTCAGGCAGGGGAAATGACAGTCTACAGTAAGGACTAGTCAGTCACTTCTCCAGCTCTATAGCAGCCTGGAAAGTGAATGCCACAACTGCAGCTCTCAGGACAGCCCAAGTCTCCAGGGAGGCGTGGCTGTCCCAAAGCTCTGGAGATGTGGCTCCTGCACTTGAGGGATGCTGAATGAAGGATTTCCTGCTACTATGCCATCAATGACAGAGCCCAAAGTGCTCACCATAGCCTATGATGCCTGTCTTGAGTATGGTGAAGTGAAAGTCAGGAGTGATTGATATGGGCAGTAAATCTATAGGAAACAAAAGAAACAGAGCTAAGAGGCAGGGAAAGGGGTACCCCTCTCCTCTTCTTCCCTCAGAAAGAGGACAAAGGCTGTTGCAAATCTCTTTGAGGCTAAGGTGAACAACTGCCTGTTGCTAGTGAGCCCCCCTGACTCCTTTATTTCTAATAGCTCTTAATAACCTAGTAGCAGTGCAATTTAAGGGAGAACAGAAGGTGTGTAAGGAAATCAAAGAAGGACTTTTCAGAGGGGCTTGGGTTTTTTTTTTTTGAGGACATCCAGGATGCTTCAAAGACTGTTCATACGGGTCCAGAAACTAGAAGAAAGGCAACCACTCACAGAGAATGAAAATGCTAATGGCAGCAGAAAAGACTGTTTTAATGAATGCAAAATGTCCATGTGATTGGAAAGTCCTTAAGAGTAAAGAGTCAGTAATTACCAACAAATAAGTAGTAAGAGGAAAAATCTCTGTAGTGAGTGTTCGGCTCTCTCCTCTCATCCATCCTTCATGTATTTAAAAATAAAATGGCTGATTGCTAGTTTCTCTGTTAAGAAACTGGGAGTATGAGAAGGGCAGTGTAGGGCATTATCCTTCAAGTCAGTGGAAAATAAACCTAGTCTGGCAACAGAAAACCGTTCTTCATCCCATGCCATGTTGCTAACCCTGCGATTTGACGTCTCACATCATATGCTGTTAAATATAATGCACAATTAGCCAGCTAGAAGAGTCCCCTAAATGTATCAGATCTCCTCTCCCGGCATACACCCATCAGTTTCCTCACCTAGGAACAGCTCCAGGTGACAACCCACAAACCTTCCCATGGTTTCTTCCCTTAATGTCAGTCAAAGTTACGGTGGGGTGAAACAGTCACCAGAATTCTCCTTGGCTGCCTGAGGAGAGAGGGAAGGTTCAAGAGGGACAAGAGTTTGGACCAAGGATCGGTGGTGCACACAGTCACTCTTTCCTATCTGTAATTTAGCTAATATTTAACGATTGAATAAACAATACCATGCGACTGGTGCAGATTTTTATTTGATGAGTAAATCGCTAGCAAGTGTATGTCTTTCCAAGGCTTCTCTTACCTGCAAAGACACTCTGAGATAGCGAGAAGGATGCTTTTGTGCATCTTGCTTAATAAAATATCTTCCACACCTCTTGGGTGGTTGAGGGTACTAAACAGCCCCCAGATTAGCAGTGCTTTAATTATCTGTTTCTGAAGGGCAAAACAATCTACCATTAGCAGATACAAGAGGTTTTGATAAACAGCCTGTTTCCCTTTCTTCCAAACTTTTCAGGAGGACATACAGACATACAGCTGCTAGGTTTCTGTTTGGTGCATTGATAGAAAACACAATCTGGTTTTGTAAAGTCCTCATTCACTGATGTGCTCCCTATTGTTTTGCTAATACCTTTTTTTGTTTTGTTTCAAAAAGCAGGAAAGGGAGCTTCACCATCAGTATTTTACAAAAGAGCTGGAGTTAACAGGCATTAATACAAGTCATGACTAACAATTGAATTGCTTTGTGTGGTACCAGACAGCTTATACGAGACCTAATGCACTTCCACATTGTTTCACATATGCACAACGTATGATTTAAATTCCAGCTTCTAATTAACACACAAACCCCTTCCTAAATTCCAAACAAGCCCAAAAACTAATGGAGGACATGGTACAAATGAATAAAGGACTCTTGGGGTTCTTCACTCCCACAGGTTCTTACTGAGCTCCTATCTTATTGCTTCTCCTCCTTCCAAACTAAGCGGACATTTTCCCTGTGGTGTGTGGGTTTATGCCCATTGTCATTGCCCCTGCCTGCCCACACTGGGGCATGCAGCTGGTGCAGAAAGCAGCACTGTCACCTCTTCCCCTTAACTGAGGACAGGCAGGAGAGGGGATTGCTGTGGCAAAAGATAAAACGGCCTGGAAACACCCACCCCTCAGCAGAGGGGGAGAGTGAGGGGCGGGCAGAGGGACCGAGAAGCCAAGAGCATTTCCGGGCAGGCCTATCCCACCCCGGCGCTGAACCGAAATTAGGCCTGAAAAGCCTTCAATCAGCCTTTATGGCGCCGCGGCCACATTACTGCTTCTGAAGCGATTTGCCCTTTCCCCGCTGACGCCTGGCCTCACCTCCTGCTGCTCTCCAACAGCCTACTTTCCTACCCCAGAACCTGAATTTTTTTTACCAGCTTCTTAAAATGCAATTTCCTTTCTCGCAGTTTTCTTGTCTTTGTACATAGAAGGCAGCAACTACACGTGCTTTGTCTTAACTAAGGTATAAAAGGTTCCAGTAACAGTCAGGATATTTTGTGGCCTTCCAGGAATACTCAGTTAAACACAAGGATTTGTTTATTACTCTCCAGTGGTATCTAAGCTGTTTGAAGTGACATAATGCTTTCCAGAAATCAGCTAATATGGGGGAAGGGGGTGTGCTTTAATCAGGAGGGTCCCATGGATTTTCTCCTAACTCAAGGTCTTTGTTTTAGTTCCACCCAATAAATGCCAACTATTGAAACAACCAGAGCAACAACTTATTCAGCATTTCATTGTCTGCACTTTGAGGAAAGGTTCTGCATAGTCTATAAGCAAATTAAACTTCATCCTCTATCAAATACTTACAGTACCAAGTAGAATTTTCAGGAAGATTTTCTAAAGGCAAGTAAAACATATGGCCATTGTATAGGTAAACTACTAATTTATGATGGTACTGTTAGAAAGATGCAGCAATAGGAAGCAAAATAACAAATGATCTCTAAGAAACTTCAGCAAGAGGCGCTCTAGACGTATTTGTGCTGTAGGCAAGAACTGCCTTTACTGTTTATTCCCCGCTCTGGTTCTCAAACTATCCCATCTTCCCATTTGGAAAATGGGCATTGTATGCTAATCTGTTCTTTTAATAAAAATCTAATTCTGCTCTAGTCTGCCTAGTATTCAAACATTCCAGGAACTTAGTCCAAAGTCTGCTGAAATCAAAATACATGACTTAGGTGGTAATTTTGCAAGGTCTTGGTGTAAGGTGCAACATGGTGTTAATATGGATGACAGAGCTCAACGTTAAATGAAGGCTATAGTAATGCAAGACTTCATAAAGCTAAATAGAATTGTTGCTTTTGGAACCTGAAAGATAAAAAATACTCCAAAACCTTAAAAACATATGAAAAAAATATCAGCACTTTACACCATGCTCTAACATGTATTCTTTTTTCCTGAAATAGCAATGTAAATTGAGTGTTGTCAGCAAAGAGTAAGAACTGATTATGATCTCCTGAGATTCCTTTTTCTGCCATCTGTGCTTCCAGCCTTTATAATGCATGAATTGGAGATCAAAGTGCTAAACTAATTCTTAAGCGACAACTAAAGCAGCATGTTAGCCTAAACAAGGGTCTTTTCCTATGTAACACATACATCCCAATTATCTGCAAAATAGGACTGTTACATGTGCCATGACAATTCAGGTTATTGACATGAAAGAATATACAATTGCAAAGCAAACTCAATGGGTGCTTTTCAACCTTCTCCCTAAAAAATTACAGATTTCTAAACATCATAGATCTCATAGAATCACAGAGTGGTAGGAGATGGAAGGGACCTCTGGAGATCATCTAGTCCAACCCCTCCCACCAAACCAGGCTTCCCTAGAGCACATTACACAGGATTGCATCCAGGCGGGTTTTGAGTATGTCCAGATAAGGAGACTCCACAACCTCCCTGGGCAGCCCATGCTTCGTCACCCTCAATGAAAGAATTTTTTCCTCATATTTAGATGGAATCTCCTGAACTCAGTGCGTCTAGCTGTGTTACCTTTCCAGAAAATATCAGGGTGGTTGCAGTCCCCTGTGAGGACCAGGGCCTGTGAGGCTGCTTTCAGCTGTCTGAAGAAGGCTTCATTGATCTCATCATCCTGATCAGGTGGCCTGCAGTAAACACCCACAACAGTGTTACCCGTGTTAGCCTGTCCCTTAATTCTTACCCATAAGCTCTCAACAGGGTCTTCATCCTCTTCTAGGCAGAGCTTGGTGCATTCCAGGTGCTCTTTCACATAAACAGCCACTCTACCATCCCATCTCACTGACCTACCTTTCCTGGGCAGTACATCGTTTTCAGTCCTATGAGCTATCCCACCATGTCTAAGTAATTGCAATGAGATCATAGCCCTGCGACCACACATAGATCTCTAGCTCTTCCTGTTTGTTCCCCATACTGCGCATGCTGGTGTACAGGAATTTCAGAGAACTGGCCAAGCAGGCAGGTATCCCTGGAGGAGAGTGGAAGGATGTACCATGGTCATACACAGCCCCAGGATGGTTTGCCTTCTGGTTATTGTCTTTGGCGGTAGCTAAGGAGCCTTTGTGGCACAACTGGTCAACCTGGCTTTTTCCCCAGGTGAATGCACTGACATGAGCATTTCCATTTTGGACCTATCCTCCAAATACTTCAGCAGGTTGAACAGGAATGTATGCAGAGATTTTGAAATTTTCCAGACAAGGAGACTCCACAACTTCTCTGGACAGCTTGTTCCAGTGCTCCATCTCCCTCAAAAGAAAGTTTTTCATTATGTTTAGGTGGAACTTCTTGTGCACTAGTTTATGCCCATTGTCCCTTGTCCTGTCGCTGGGCAGCACTGAAAAGAGTCTGGCCCCATCCTCTTGACACTCACCCTTCAGATATTTGTAAGAATTGATAAGATCCCCTCTCAGCTTTCTCTTCTCCAGCCTAAACAGCCATATGTCTCAGAGATGTAGCAGCCCCGGTAACGTCACAGCAGGCAGAACACTGGTGCTGGCCCATACCACAGAGCACTTGATGACACAGCCAACCCCAGATGGGCACACACCGAGGGCTGTGCCAGGCAGGAGAGGGCACGTTGGGTCTTCCTTTCTCCTTTGTTTCCACAGCACTCACCATCATGGGCCATGGGGAGCCTGAAGCTCCCTACAGCTGAGGACAGAAGTACTGTCACACCACTCATCTTTTCCATATGTCATCATGGACCTGCAGGCAGATGGAAGCAGCCCACAGCCATAAAGAAAGGGACATCCATACCACCTTCGATCTCCACACCCCATGTTGGGTAGTGATAAGATGAGGGGATTCAAACTAGAGGAGGTTAGATTTAGACTGGATGTTAGGAAGAAGTTCTTAACCATGAGGGTGGTGAGATACTGGAACAGGTTGCCCAGAGAGGTGGTGGAAGCCCCATCCCTGGAAGTTTTTAAGGCCAGGTTGGATGGGGCTCTGGGTAACGTGATCTAGTGGGAGGTGTCTCTGCCCATGGCAGAAGGATTGGAACTCGATGATCTTCAAGCTCCCTTTCAACCCTGACAGTTTCATGATTCTAAATACAACCTCCTTACCTAAAGTATCCACACAGCCGAGAACCAGAGCAACTGCCCCAACATACACCTCAAGGACATCAAGCTCCTCCAGATAAATTTGCTGATTCATGAACCCATTGGATGATTCTTCCAGTTTCTCCTTTTTTTTTGGTAACCTCTTGGGGTTGCTCCTTCCTGTCCTTCTGTCCTTTTTTATATGCCTCTTTCAACATATGTGCGTGTATAGACGCATGTGANTGTGATGCACACAGGCACAAATACATACCTAGAACGTGCCCCTAGGCCTCCGTGGGAGAGCCAGGTGGCTGGAAGGCACCAGGGCTGGGTGCTGCAGGGCTCCCCAGGAGCCAGCTGCAATCGCCAACAGACAAGCTCAAGCAGGGACACTGAGAGCCAGTTGCCCAGGACCCTGTCCAGACAACTCCTGAAGGTCTCCAAGGACAGAGACTCCAGCATCTCCCTGGGCAACCTGTGCCAGTGCTC
>VWZK01002713.1:0-18564 GCA_013396935.1 Baryphthengus martii
CAGAACAGGCCTTAACACTGAGCCCTGGGGAACACCATCCATTTGTGTGTCTCCTCTTGAGATCCCTAAACCTTTTGCATCTTTTCTCACCTAAGACACCTTCAAGAGTGCCTTAGTCCCTTAGAAGAAACACATCTCACCAACACAACTGCAGCATGTCCATCCAGACATGGTTCAGGTGCAGAGCTTGTATCTAGAGGGTTAAGAGAGAATTTTCACAGTCCATGGCTGGTCTACTTGAGTATCTCGATCTTTAACCTACATATCCCCACTTATTCCTTGTATTACCTTCCTTTCACAAACACACACCAGAAAAACTGAAGAAATTACAGAATAGTGGAGGTTGGAAGGGACCTCTGGAGGTCATCCCAGTGTCTGAAGTAATCACAGAATCATAAAATCACAGAATGGTTTGTGTTGGAAGGGACATTTAATGGTCATCTAGTCCAACATCTTTAAATAGTCCAGGTTTCTCAGTTGCTCGTGAAGTAGTATTGGATGTCGTTGGTTGAGTAGAGAATTACAACCAACACTTAATTTTATAACAAGTGGCTCCATAACGACGAATTATGAGAACAAAATGGAGGTTGTTCCCATTGTCCTGTCCCACAGCTCCCCAAGAAGTGTCCCTGCTTTCTTACACCCGAAAACTCTCGCTCTCCATCCTTCACTCCGGCAAAACAGGCCAGAGCGATGAGATAAATTGGCTGATGCTGCTCCTCAGACATGTCTCTCGAATAATCAGTGTTCACAACCTGCTTCAGGGCTGAAGAAGTAACTTTGGGTGTGCAGCACGTGAAGAGACTCTGAGACCCTCGTAGCACAAGTGAGAATAAATTTCAAAATACCTGTGTGGGATCCACTAGCCTTGGGTCCTTCCTAAAAAGGGCAGACGAGGCTGGCATCTTTCTGCAAAAGCTTTTTGACATTCTGCTGCATCCTTTTTAATTCATCAATAAAATCCTATTTATTTGATCATCTGAATTTCCCTGAAATCCTGATTTCCCCAGAGCATCTTGCTGAGAGTGCAAAACTAAAGGAAAAAAAAAAAAAGAAAAGGAGAAAGCACTGGTTCTTTTCTCCTTAATGAGTTCATTTGCTGGCGTTCAACTCACAGATTTGCTATTAATGTTAAATTAGCTGGTTAAATTAGCTAATTATATAAAATGTGTACAATAGTCTCCATTTGGGACAACTGGCAAAGAAGGACTACTCAGCTAAACTGGTAAAGAAACTACTTTGTAGACCGAATTAATTAGAAATGCTGGAAACATTCAGATCATTTGGGCAGTGGCCTCTGTCCAATATCCTGATGAACAAAAAGGCCACATGTTTTTGTTGGAGCTGGAGTAATTATGCTGTATTAATGTATAGCATAAATAGCATATATATTAATATATAGTATGTTAATTCAGTGTATCCAAAGAAGGGCAACAGAGCTGGGGAAGGGTGTGGAGCAGGAGTGTGGGGAGGAGCGGCTGAGGGAGCTGGGCTTGTGCAGCCTGGAGCAAAGGAGGCTCAGGGGAGACCTTCTGGCTCTCCACAACTCCCTGACATTCAGGAGCTTGGAGCCAGAGGGGGTCAGGCTCTGCTCCCAAGGAACAAGCGCCAGGACAAGAGGAAGCGGCCTCCAGTTGCACCAGTGGAAGTTTAGGTTGGAGCTGAGGAACAACTTCTTCCTCTCCAGGGCTGTCCAGCCCTTGCCCAGGGCAGGGCTGGAGTCCCCATGATGCCTGAAGGGGTTTCCAAGGCGTGGAGATGTGGTGCTGAGGGACAGGGCTTAGTGGTGACCTGCATTGTTGTGTTTACACTTGAACTTGATGATCTTAAAGGTCTCTTCCAACCAAAGTGATTCAATGATTCTGTATTTTTACATGTTAACATGCACAGCTACAGCTTGGGTATATGTTTGTATTTACCTTCTACACGCCAGCAAACGGCAGAGTGCCTTTAAGTCTGGTACCATGGAGCACTCAGGAATTCTGGATTCTCTTCCTGGCTCTGTCACCACCCTCTGGTCCAAATTTGGGGAAGTCACCATGTTGTTTTGTGCTTCTGCTGCCACAGAAGTACTTTCCATTAAGAGTATCAGCTGTTCAGGGCAGGACATCTCTGTTTAGGTGACATCAGCACAAGATGGTACGATGACACGAAGATGCTGCATCCTACCCAGCAGCACAGACAGTTCTTTCTCACCCAAATGCATGGCCATTATACAAACAGTGGTATCTTCTGGGCGCCCTCATCTTTTCCTGATGTCTTGCAGGTTTTGAGTGGTTCACTTGAAGTTCACATCTTCCAAAAATGTGGACTGACATGAATATCGCAGAATCACAGAATGTTAGGGAAGGGACCTCAAAAGATCATCGAGTCCAACCCCCCCACCAGAGCAGGATCACCTAGAGTAGGTCACCGTGTCCAGGCAGGTTTGGAATGTCTCCAGAGAAGGAGACTCCACAACCTCTCTGGGCAGACTGTTCCAGGCTCTGTCACCCTCACTGAGAAAAAGTGTTTCCTTGTGTCATCATGGAACCTCCTCTGCTCCAGTTTGCACCCATTGCCCCTTGTCCTATCATTGGAAGAGCCTGGCTCCATCCTCCTGACACTCGCCCTTCCCGTATTTATAAACATTCCTGAGGTCACCCCTCAGGCTCCTCTTCTCCGAGCTCAAGAGCCCCAGCTCCCTCAGCCTCTCCTCAGCAGGGAGCTGCTCCACTCCCTTCATAAGCTCAGTGGCTCTGCGCTGGACTCTCTCCAGTAGTTCCCTGTCCTTCTGGAACTGGGGTGCCCAGAACTGGACACAATATTCCAGATGGGGCCTCACCAGGGCAGAGTAGAGGAGGAAGAGAACCTCCCTCGACCTGCTGGCCACATATATATGATGTATATGGGGAAAATTGGTCTTCTAAAACTAGAACAAGTCCCTCTGAAGTGGGCAAAAAGAATTGCCAGGGCAGCAGAAAGGGGCTTTTAGCTTCGGCAAGTGCAGCCAAACACAAGTGGATGTCATTCCTGGAGTTAACACGCTGGTGTAAATGACTCCCCGTATCCCTCCGTGTCTTTTGCATTCAGGCATGATACAGAACTTTCTTTGAACGGCATTTGTTGACATTTTAGCATAAATTTACGCTTTGTCAAGTCTGCGAAAGCCAGCAAATCTCATTAAAAAACGATATTGATAGTCCGTTGTGCCACCTTGGGCGGGATGCAAATTCAGTTTCTCCTTGTTGCCGTACCCTGTTGAGTAAACATATGTCATGGCCTTTGAATACGAAACTGGCAGATGTCTAATTGACCTGAATAAATTTCCAGCATGTACCAGAATGGGTCAATAGAAGGTCTTAGAATTCCCCACCAAATTTTAATCAGTTTAATGAGATTAAGAAGTGATTGCAGCGATGAGTTCTGTGAGGCAGAAAATGCTGGGAAGCTCTGCATCTAGAACCACAGGCAATTAAGGTAAATGCGTTTTCCTCATCCTGGAGCTCCAGAAAACTTTCCTAACTGTGTGGCAGGGAAGAAGTTGAAGAAGAGTGATTTGAGTAGTCCAGATGGACCCCATCCCAGCAAAGGGCATAGAATATTTTTCTCTCTGGAGGGAACGATGCTAGTTTCTCCTCAACATAAGGAGAAACTTCTTTGGTGTGAGGGCAATGGAGCCTGGCCCAGGCTGCCCAGAGAGGTGGTGGAGTCTCCTTCTCTGGAGACTTTCCAACCCCTCCTGGATCTGTTTCTGTGTGTCCTGCCCTGGGTGATCCTGCTCTGGCAAAGGGGTTGGACTCACTGATCTCCAGAGATCCCTTCCAACTCCTACCATTCTGTGATTCTACGATTGTATGAAATTACATGGGATAGACCTGTCACGAAATGAAGTTTCATCAAAGATCTGAGGCAGAAAGGCACTAAACCCTGCAGGACAAAAGCCTTTTGTTGGTAATGACCTGTCTCCACTTGGAGGAGATCCAGAACCAGCCAGAACCCAAATGATATTGTCAGACTCGAGTTTCCTCTTGCAGCTACCTCTTGGCATGATGGAATGTGTCCTCCCAGCCCAGAATGTCTGAGTGCAGATATAGCCGGAAAATATATGAAAACTTTTGTAAAAGAAGAAGGCTACTGTTGGGTCTTATTAGATGCAGTAGCCAAACTTCTAATGCTATCATGCAAAGGAGGGATTGGATTCCATGTATGAGTAGAGAAAATGGGAGACCTTATAGTGGCCTTCCAGTATCTGAAGGGGGCCTACAGGAAAGCTGGAGAGGGACATTTTATAAGGGCATGTGGTGATAGAACAAGGGCCAATGGTTTGAAACTAGAGCAGGGGAGATTTAGATTAGACAGTAGGAAGAAGTTCTTTACTAGGCGGGTGGTGAGACACTGGAAGGGGTTACCTAGAGAAGTTGTGGAGCCTCATCCCTGGAAGTGTTGAAGCCCAGGCTGGATGAGATTCTGAGCAACCTACTCTAGTGGGAGGTGTCCCTGCCCATGGCAGGGGGGTTGGAACAAGATGATCTTGAAGGTCCCTTCCAACTCAAGCCATTCTAGGTTTCTAAGATAGGTGAAGACACTATTTTCAGTTGCATCCTCAGGAATCAGACAGAAGAGCCATGTCCAGTGCATTTATTTTTAACACTCTTAAGGGCTGGCACCACCCCCATCAGCTTCTGGCTCTTTCTTTTGGGCAGTAAAATGTTGTGGATACCACAGTCTGCTCGGCGTAAGGGTTCATCAAAGCTGGGTTGTCATTAGTGCAGTCACCAGCTCTTCTATAAAATATCTGTAGGAACAGCGTGATACAGGAATGTAAGAAATTATGAGCTTGAGTGTGTGGGCCCAGGGTATCACACCGTCTTTTCACCACCTTACACCCATCAACTGGAGGTAATTCAGCCAAGACCGACGCTGCTGCTCCTCACAGCAACACCTCCTTGTGGCAGCGCCATCGTGCAGAGCACTGTACAAACTCAGTGCACGTTTGCAAACAGCCTTGAAGAGTTTATGGTCTCCATCAGTGACCCAAGAGACAAATCTGGATGTTCTGATGGTACTATTAAGGGTGATGCTTCTCTTGTCACACCCTCTCTGTGACATCTTGAGTCTGACTCATGCTACAGCTGTTGGGGTCTATAAGGAAATAATAAATGAGCTCAGCACGTTCAGAAGAGCTTTTGTGCATGTAGCTCACAAAAATACGAGTGCCCAATCAATATTTCCAGCTGCCAAGAGTGGGTTTTGGTTTTGAAATCAAGCTGAAAGACCTAAAGGAGTAGTTATGGCTTTTATTACTTTCAGTGCAGACAACAGTTATGGACCAGGGCCTGCTCGTACTAAACCTTAAGCATGGTGTAAATACGCAACAAATGTGCCAAACCGGTCGTAACTAAGAAATTGTTGAACCTCTGAAGCATTTCAGAGGCTGAGAGCCCTGGGGCTGTTCAGCTGCAGCAGAGCAGCCCCAGAGGGGAACTGATCAGTGCTGAGCAAGAGCTCAAGGGCCCCCGGGGGGCAAAAGGCTGGGGCCAGACTCTGCTCAGGGGTGCCCAGCGCCAGGACGAGGGGCACCGGGCACCAACTGGAACCTGGGAGCGGGAGGAGCCATTTGTTTGGTGGGAGGGGGTTAGAGCCTGGCCCAGGCTGCCCAGAGAGCTTGGGGAGTCTCCTTCTCTGGAGAGATTGCAAAGGTGCCTGGACCCTGCGTTGCTGGGCCCCCTGCTCTGGGTGACCCTGCTGGAGCAGGGGGGTGACACCAGATGATCTCCAGAGGTCCCTTCCAACCCCCACCATTCTTTGGGCTGTGATTCTCTGATGTGTTGTTTGGGTAGGTAATCTGAAAATTTAAGATTCCAGTTTGAGGCTTATATTGTGTTTAAAAATGTCCTGGTTTTGGACCATTAACTTCCAAGGAACTCACCCAAATCATCATATTTTCCTAGATAATGTGATTTTAGAGGGGGTAAGAAGTTGCAGAGAGAGAGGAGCAAACATTCATTTCTCTTGGGTGTCCATTCTTGTCACCACGATGCCCTCACTCATGTCCGTCTGTCTGTTTGACCAGAACTGTGAAGATGGAGTGGAAAATGAGTTCTGCCCCACAAAATGTTACAGACTGGCTTGTGGTGAGGGAAAGCAGATTGATTTCTCTGCTCTTTCAACAATGTCGTGGAGGAACAACTCATCCAATCCTAGCCGGTAATAGACTGGTACAGGCAGTACAGGTTCGAAGCCAGAGAGTAGTCCAGTCCTGATGAAGTAGATAATTCAGGCAAAAGTAGAGGTGGAGAAACAAATATGTGGGGAAATGTAGGTTCTTGCTTCAGAGCCCAGAAGGCATCGGTACCCAAGTAAGGAAGAGGGCCCAGGAGCCCTGCACTTGAGGTGATGTTGGATGGATCCTGAAGTTGTCCCAGGAACCAAGAGATGACTGGACCAGCATCTCAGCTGAACTCAGGGTACTCTGCATAAAGGGGGAACTTTTGCCTAATTTCCTCAGGTTTAAGTGAAGATAAATTTGCCTTTTCTTTCTTTTGCAGGGTCTCGTGATTTAAGCCAACAAATGCACAGCAAAATGAAATATCCTTTGAGCCTGCTCGGAAAATTTGCACCAACTGTTGACCGCAAAGCCTGGGAGCTGCCGCGCGAGCTGAGCGGGCCTTTGGGAAATTTAATCGGATCCTTTTTTCTGTCATGGCTTCCAAAGCGGGAGGACAAATTGTGTGGCTGACAGAAACCTGCCAGGTTTGAAGAGAGAAGCCAGGAGCTGGGAGCAGGTAAAGCACAGAAATGCGTGTGGTTTCCAATTCCTGCATTATTGCTGCATTAGGCGTGTCAATCCGACACAGCAAGTCCGAACGCAGAGAGGCAGCGTATTCAGATCTCGCAAAGCCCATTACATTTACAAAAGCTCAGGAGAGATGTCCCAGCAAGACAGTGATGTAATAACTACAAGAAAATGTATTTTCAAGAAGATAGGCCCTTAGCTAAACTGTATGCACCAGGGGATCTCTCTGCGGAAAGCTTCGGTTATTACTTTCTTAAAATCCTCATTACATTTCCAGCTCTATAAAAACTGAGTAATTACTGTCTTCAATTACCTCTCGGCGCCAACTCGATTAATGTCCTTTACGCCGATTGCTTTTTTGAACTGTTGGAGAGAAAAGATGATCTGGGTCAACTCTAGAAATGGCCTTTGCAACGTCTTGTGAGCTGAAAAGGAGGGACTTGGGTTTGCAGGGAAGGGTCATCTCTTGATTGCTCTGAGGAGATGTAATGGATGGACTGGCAGGAGCCGGGCTTTCGATCTCAGGGTCCAAAATAGAAGTGATGCCAGTGGATCAGGCATTTGAAGTGGTTGGTTCTCTCTCTTTCCCTGCAAACTCCTCTTTCCCTTGCTCTAAACCCCTGGGATCTAGGCCAGCGGGATGGCACTAAGTGGGAGGATCGATGGGTGTCTGTACTGGCTTTAATAATTAAAGTTATTGAGCCATTATGTCTTGGATCAACAAACAGGGCTAACAGGTCGGTCTTCCTGGCCTTGCAAATTGATTCTTTTTCCACAGGCAATATTAGGGTCAGGGGGCTTGACTGACCTGCTCTCCCAGGTCTTGGTGTAAACAATGGCTGATTGGGACCATCTGGCCAGGATTTGGCTCAGACCATTCATTATTCCCAGCAGGAAAAGACTTTTCTCCTGTAGCAGAAGTGAGCGATGTGTCGGTACTGAGCTTTTGTCTCCCTTGAGCTGGACCCTGCACCGTGGAACGGGAGAGCGCGTAGTTCGTTTCCGATAGAGTTCTTCACTACCTCAGGTTCTGATATCTCATTATAATCTTAACTTCTGTCTTCTAGCCCAAGGCATTCTGGGACTTGGGTTCTGGGCAAATGCTCTAGGAAATGTTATCAGCTGCTCGTCTCCTGCTTCAGCATTTAATGCTGATACTGAGGCAAACACAGGAATTTCCTGAACTGTTAGGGAATGATCTGGAAGGAGATGGAAAGAAAGTGGGAGGGGACCATGGCCACCTGACCAGCATTGGAGATGCTCAATCTGTCCTATGAAATCTTGCTCTGCAACTTGGTTGCTTACCCCACAGAACCCCTTTCTCGGCCCTGTTGGCATTTAGCAAGTCACTGGGAGGAAGGCAAAGCCAAGCTCCTAAAACATCAAAGATTAGGTCTTCTGGAGAGCTGCTGGCTCCTTCCCTCAGCACAGCAGGGAGTGATCCGTGGACCATTTCCAGAATCCAGGTTGAGTCTTTCCCTCACACCACAATCTTCCTTCTTCCTTGTAAAATCAGCCAAGCAATTTTCTTACCTTCCTGATCCAGGGTTTTTCGCGTACCCATCTTTTCTCCAAAGGTTGCCACACTTCCAGCCACTTGCTGCAGGTCCAGGGCCCAACGTGGGCCAGTCTGTCCTCTGTAGTGCAGCCACATACCTCCAGCTAAGGAACCCATTTTTTTTCTGCCAGTTGATTTGACAGGCTAAGAGAGTTGGGTTTGTTCAGCTTGAACAAGAGAAGGCTCTGGGGAAACCTTCTCACAGCCTACCAGTACCTACAGGAAAGCTGGGGAGGGACTTTTTACAAAGGCCTGTAGTGATAGGACAAGGGGTAATGATTTGAAACCGGAAGAGGGGAGATTTAGATTACAAATAAGAAGGAATCTTCACTCTGAGGGTGGTGAGATACTGGAACAGGTTGCCCAGGGAAGCTGTGGATGCTCCATCACTGGATGTGTACAAATCCAGATTGGATGCGGCTTTGAGAAACCTGCTCTAGTGGGAGGTGTCCCTGCCCATGGCAGGGGGGTTGGAACAAGATGATCTTTAAGGCTCCTTCCAACTCAAGCCATTCTAGGATTCTATGATTTTTGGAGTCACTTGGATCAAGATCTTCAAAGAAACCAAGCTGCCAGGCTCTTGTTTTAACCTCTAGAGCAAATCCCCATGAGCAGTGATTGGAGGAATACTCTGTGCCAAACACTCTGGAATTTCTCCTGTGTCTCAGGCAGGGTTTGCAGCTGGCACTGAGCATCACGCTGCGGACGCTGCCCCACTCTCTGTGTCTCCCCAGACAGCAATTTCAATCTCTCCCAGGCACATCAACACGGTCTACAGCCACTCTCTGATTCCAGCATCAATATTTCCATTACAACACAAGCTTTGGAGACATATTCCGAAACCCCATCTCCACCTCCTTCCTTTTTCCATGTGGCAGGAGAAGGTGACCCTAAAAACGCTTCGCAATCTCCGAGAATTAACGTTGTTTTGTAATTCCAGATCCAGCTGCCAAAGGTCTTCTTTGCATAAAGGATTTTCAAGCGGAGACAATCTGAAATTTGCTCCTTGCAGCTCAGTAAAACAAACCCCAGTGGACTATTATTCCATCTTTGGGTTTCATTGTATTCTAATTTCAGCTGCCTATATTTTGATCGTCGGGTCTTGGTGTTTAACTCGGAGCTCTCTCGTGCCCTGGCAATGTTCTCATTCCTTCGTCAGGCCCCCAGTGCCATGTTCCTAATCAAGGCTTTCTGCATCCCTTGTTCTGAGTCTGAATTTCCTCTCTTTTCCTTTGATACCTGCATGAATTTGGAACACTTGAATTTTACACGCCAGATCTTGGTCTCTTTTTGTTAATTTGTTTTGCTCCTTCTGCCCTGGTGAAAGTAGAATTTTCTGCTCTCCCAGTCAGGACAAGGAAAACAGCCTCAAATTACCCCAGGGGAGGTTTAGGTTGGAGCTGAGGAACAATTTCTTCCACCCCCTGCAGGGCTGTCTAGTCCTGGCCCAGGCTGCCCAGGGCAGGGCTGGAGTCCTCCTCATCCCTGGAGGGGTTTCCAAGCTGTGGAGATGTGGTGCTGAGGGACAGGGGTTAGTGGTGCTCTGGCAGAGATGGGGCAAAGCTTGGACTCGATAATCTTCAAGGTCTTTTCCAACCAAAATCATTCTGTGATGCTAATTAATTGAGGCAGGGTGAGATCTTTAATACCAAGGATGCCCACTTGGCTTGTTTCACTGCAGAGGAAAAAAACAATATACTTTTTTTCCAAAAATTTAAATATGAGGAAGCTGCCATAAAGGAAAAAAGCTCAGGTGCTTAACAAGACGCGCTCACATCCTTTCTCTGTTGTTCCTTACCGATGTGGATGGTATTAGTCCCTTCCTGAACCCCAACCGCTTGCAGCCCAGGTAGCCGCTCTAATGTAGCTCACAGTGAATTATCTCAGCTTCTGACAGCAGCCCAGCCCCCAGGAGCTCAGTGGAAGCTACTGCCCTGAGCACTGAATCAGCTTCTTGAGTGGCTTTTGTAATCCAAAGAATAACTTTAGTCCAGGACTGGAGAAAACATCTTTCCCTCTCCTGAGCCCTTAGAATTTGGGGTTGGGTGTTCCCCAGGAGGTAAGGGGTTTGAAGCCCTGCTCAAGGCAGGGTGGGGACAAGTGTTCTAACCCCTTTGCTACCACAGGAGGCCACTTCTTCCTTAGACGTGGGTTCAGATGGTGAGCAGACAACGCTTACATTCATCTAGGTGTGCGCTGGATGGGCAAAGGGTAACTTAACATCAGATTTTTTTTTAAGTGAGAGACAGAAAATTGCTTCGTTGTGGCTGAGAGCAAGGACAGAGAGGAGCTCTGCTGGCGTAAAGACGCTTCCGAGTCGCAAAATGAAAATTCATGTATCGAGGGATAGTTACTGGTGAAAAAGTGAGTAGTATAGAGGCCGCAGGGATTTTGAAGAAGAGTATTTTGCTGCATTTCCAAGGTCCATCATCATCCCTGAAGTCTCGTAGGGAGACCCTAAAGAGGAGAGAGCAGGACCCATATTGCCAGAGGTTTCAGGGGTGTGCCAGCCTCCCTGCCCCATTTACGGTGCTGCTAACCTGGTGATCCTGGGTGGCCCCAGACTGTTTTCTGTATTCACCGCCCTTTCTCAGCTCAGGGAGAGATGAGTGGCTGGGAGTAGCCTGAAAACACAGGGAAAAGATTCAAGACCAGGTTGGATCAGGCTTTGAGCAACCCGGTTTAGTGGGAGGTGTCCCTGCCCGTGGCAGAGAGGTTAGAACAAGATGATCTTTAAGGTCCCTGCCAACTGAAACCATTCTATGGTTCTGTGGTCCCTTCCAACCTGGAAGCACTGGAACAAGCTGCCCAGAGAGGTGGTGGAGTCTCCTTCTCTGGAGACTTTCCACACCCACCTAGATGCGTCCCTGTGTGGCCTGCCCTGAGTGATCCTGCTCTGGCAGGGGGGTTGGACTAGATGATCTCTAGAGGTCCCTTCCAACCTCTAACATTCTATAATTCTATGAAGGCAAAGAAAGGAAAAAACCTCTGCATTTTATTTTCATTCTGCAGCATGTTGATTTGTATTTCAAGCTGTGCTGGATATAAAATGCTCGTAGATATTCTAGCCCCTTCTCCCCTCCATGGCAGCAGGGGAGCGTTGTCTTTGTGAGGACTGAAGGCAGAAATATATCGAGGAATATATCTACCCCCGTGGCTTTTCCTGCCGTCACATCCCGGCAACTTGTGGACCCACTGAACTAAAACCACTTCAGACAAATGGCTTCTTTACCGAAAAGGCAGCAGCAGTTTTTCCAGAGGTTCCCAAATTTACTGAGCTTGTAATGACTGCAGCCAGTCGCCGAGACTGTGATTGAGCGATCAAGATGTTCATAACCCAAGGCTACACACTTATTGCTTTTTCCCTTGGAAAAAATGAGGGTGAGCATGCGTTCTATCTTCTCTGGTTCCTTTTTACCTCGGTGAGGAAAGCACGTGACAAAGGCTGTTCACTCTTTCGTGCTTTTCGACTCTTTTCGATAAATCTGCTGGAAACCACGCTCGGTGGCTGGCTTGTATAATCCCCTGAGGGCCCACGTGGATGGTTGTGGTGGGGCCAGTCTGCTCCAGGGAACGGTGTCCCACATTGACCCATGAGGCCATCTTGCTACTAATGGGGAGAATTTCAGAAGGGCGCAAATCTAGCGTGAATATTTGTTCTCATCACGTGTTCAGGTGGATAAAGCTCAGAGGCGTTCATAGGCAGATGTGTCAAGTGACACGTATTGGTTTTGAGACGTAAAGAGTTTGCCTCTTGCATCCTGTTCCTCTGAATCCAGGTCTATGCGTGTCCATTCATGGCCAGGAAGGACAACTGAAAGATTTGGTATTTTGTCACTTTATCTAGATTTAAAAAGCGTCTCTCCTATGAGGAAAGGCTGAGAGAACTGAGGCCGGAGAAGAGAAGGCTGAGAGGGGGTCTGATTCATGTCTATAAATATCTGAGGGATGGTGTTGAGTGGAAAGGGCCAGGCTCTTTTTCTGTGGTGCCTGGTAATAGGACAAGAAATAACGGGTACAAGTTGGAACCCAGGAGGTTCCACCTCAACAAGAGGAGAAACTTCTTTGCTGGGAGGGTGACAGAGCCTGGTCCAGGCTGCCCAGAGAAGTGGTGGAGTCTCCTTCTCTGGAGACTTTCCAACCCCTCCTGGATCTGTTGCTGTGTGGCCTGCCCTGAGTGATCCTGCTCTGGCAGAGGGGTTGGACTCGATGACCTCCAGAGGTCCCTTCCAACTCCTACCATTCCAGGATTCTATATAAGCTCAGTAGTCACTTGTTGCTGCTCATATAGATGTTAAGGGCCAAATTCTGAGAGTTAAACCACTGGGAAGTCCCTTCTGTCCACATCAGTTTCACCTGCTTCAGGTTGACGTAAATGGCCATACACACTGAAGAGGAAACTAAGTGATTACGTAGTCAGAATTCACAGAATGTGAAGAAAATTAATCAATATGAAACTACTTTGATTCAGTTCGATTTCTTCCTCCTGTTACTCTCTTTTTAACAGGAATTTGCATGGTGTTGATACAAATGCTTTGGTACAAAGGGCAAAAAATGCTTCAGATGTGTACGACAACATGGTNCCTTCAGGTTGTTGTAGAGAGTGAGAAGGTCCCCCCTGAGTCTCCTTTTCTTCAGGCTAAACAAGCCCATCTCCCTCAGCCTCTCCTTATAAGACTTTCCCTCCAGTCCCTTCCCCAACCTCGTCACTCTCCTCTGGACCTGCTCCAGCACCTCAATATCCTTCTTGAAGTGAGGGGCCCAGAACTGCCCCCAGGACTCGAGGTGAGGCCTCACCAGTGCTGAGTACAGTGGGACAATCGCTTTTCCAGTCCTGCTGGCCACACTATTCCTGATCCAAGCCAGGATGCCCTTGGCCTTCTGTGCCATCTGGGTGCACTGCTGGCTCATCTTCAGACAGTTGTCAGCCAGCACTCCCAGGTCCCTCTCTGCTGGGCCAAAAGAAAGTTGAGAAGTCTGAAGATCTTCTGGTGTAGTCAGATCAAATGGCTGAAGGCTCGGGCAAGGCAAAATAAAACAGGACACATGGGACACAACTTTAGTAGGAAGGACAAACTTCTGTTGGAACAGGTTGTGATGGGACGAGGTGAGTAGCCCATTAGTAGGTCTTTCTGAGAACTCACTCTTTCTTCATGCAGGACTCATTGCATGGAGTCCCCTGGTATAAGTTATATGAGAAGAGGAAGTCATCGTGGTGGTTACCTCTCACCCTAACAACAACAAAAACAAGGTAAATTCCATATCTTCTATTTCTATTTCAACCTTCACTGAGGTGTATTTTATGATCCTGCTTAATTATGTTGCATAAATCTCCACAACGTTAAGGCTCAAGTGTGGCCTCTGCCCTGATGAGTTTATAACTTCAATAGATGAGAGATAAAAGAGTTTAAGAAGGAAAAGGATTTAAGCCCAAAATTAGCTGCACAATGATTTGTAAATTTAAGTTCTCTCCTTATAATTTAAAAAATATCAAGGATGTTTAGTGGAGGGGATTAGTAAAATGCACGGATGAAGGAAGAGAGGACATAATGGAAAGGCAGGAGGTGAACTGGAGAAGAAGGGGGAACGGAGGGTAGTAGTGAAGGGGTGATGAAAGACAGCAAAAGAGGCAGCTGAGTGGTCTCCAGCTCTTAATGGTCGTCTTCAGCCCTTGTTGTGACAAACATCTCTTGGTTTGTGACAGATACCTGCTAGTTGTGCTGACCTAATTTTTCACCATGGCCCTAGAGCTGGGTAATCCTTGAAATGTTTTTCTTCTCCAAACCCACAAAGATTATAGGAAAAAAAAAAAAAGATATTTCTTTCTAGGACTTGACTTCCCTGAAGGGGAATTGTTAAAAACCAACACCAATCACACCAATGCCATCTTTAAAGTAGAGGTCATAAGACCTTTTAATTAATTTTATTGCATTCCATTTCATTTTATAGATGTACAGTAGATTACACTTCATTTTCTTGCCGAATGTTCAACATCATCTCACCAGACTTGAAATGAGAATTGCAAAATCTCTGCTGCACTGTTTGGAAATGACTTAGTAACCCCACCATCTTGAGGAACTTTTTGGGTGCACTGACAGCTTAAATTCCCGCAACATCATAAAGCAAATCTCCAAGAGACCATCCTTGTCGTGTTTCAGAGGCCACTTGGACCCTCCTTCGTCAGATTATTATGATAACTGGCTCTGCACCACTGACAGCTCTTAATCCACTGTCAGGTCTTCTGGTGACTGTAAGATCATTGATCATAGAATCATAGAATGGGTTTGGTTGGAAAAGACCTTTAAGATCGTTGAGTCCCAGCATTGCCCCATCCCTGCCAGGGCACCACTAACCCCTGTTGTTGGAAACCCCTCCAGGGATCATGGGGACTCCAACCCTGCCCTGGGCAGCCTGGCACAGGCCTGGACAACCCTTGTGGGAAAGATATTTTTCCTCATGTCCAACTTAAACCTCCCCTGGGGCAACCTGAGGGTATTTTCTCCTGTCCTGTTGCTTGTTCTTTGGGAGAAGAGACCTAACCCCATCTGGCTCCAACCTCCTGTCAGGGAGTTGTGGAGAGTGAGAAGGTCTTCCCTCAGTCTCCTTTTCTCCAGGCTGAACAAGCCCAGCTCCCTCAGCTGCTCCTCACCAGACTTGTGCTCTGGACTCATCCTCAGATTCATTGCCCGTCTTTGGACATGTTCCAACACCGCCTACTGATGAAATGGTACAAAATTCAGTGACAGTCCATCCTACCGTGTCTGTTTCAAACCCCACACTAGTAGCGATGGAGTTGTGGGGTTCATCCACAAGTGTCTGTCTTGATGACTTTGTCCTTCTTACTGACAATAACAGAAAAAATTAAAGACATCTATCTTCAGCCTTATGCAGGGCCCACATAACACTGCTGCACAATAAAGTTGTTTTAAGTCTGTTCCCGTAGACTTGGCGCTTCACTCAGCTCTTTATCACACTGCTTTGAAAGCTGCAGCACCTGTAGCTCTGTGAACGTCCTCACCCTCACAGGCCACAGACACTTCACGACACGAAGGGAGTTACCATCACTGCCATCTTGCAGATCAGTTCCTATTGATCCAGTTCCAATCTGAACTTTCACAGAATCACGGAATGTTACAGGTTGGAAGGGATCTCAAAAGATCATTCAGTTCAACCTCCTGCCAGAGCAGGATCACCTAGATTAGGTCACACAGGAACAGATCCAGGTGGGTTTTGAATGTCACCAGAGAAGAATCTACAACCTCTCTGTGCAGCCTGTTACTGGCTCCATCATCCTAACTGTGAAAGTTTTTCCTTATGTTTACCTGGAACCTGCTCTGCTCCAATTTGTCATCTATTGCCCCTTGTCCTATTATTGGGCATCACTGAGAAGAGCCTGGCTCCGTCCTCCTGACACTCGCCCTTTCCATATTTATAAACATGAAGGAGGTCGCCCCTCAGTCTCCTCTCCTCCAAGCTCAAGAGACCCAGCTCCCCCAGCCTTGCCTCAGCAGGAAGATGTTCCACTTCCTCCACCATCTTGGTGGCTCTGCACTGGACTCTCTCCAGTAGTTCCTCGCCCTTCTAGAACTGAGGGGCCCATAACTGGACACAATATTCCAGATGGGGCCTCACCAGGGCAGAGTAGAAGAGGAGAAGAACCTCTCTCAACCTACTCCCCACACCCCTTGTAATCCACCCCAGGAGGCCATTGGCCTTCTTGGCCACAAGGGCCCATTGCTGCCTCATGGTCATCCTGCTCTCCACCAGGACCCCCAGGTCCCTTTCCCTTTTAAGGCTGCTTGATGAATATGTCCAGAGATTTTAGATTTGTCCAGCCTGAGAATCAGGCCAGTGACCGCTTCTTCAGGGCTTATCTTGCCCACCAAAGTGCAATAACTCTGAGGTGATGGGTGGTAACATTTCTGGGTGAGGGGAAAGTCAACTCTTTCAACTCCATCAGCTGAGCTGTGGTGCTGAGTCTGGGCACGTCATGTCATCTCAGGCCGGGGCAGGGGGAAGGGACAGCAGCAGCGGTCAGGGCGGTAACACCAAAGGAGTTGGCTGGAGCCATCAAAGGCAACGTGGAGCAAACATCACCAAAACCACATCGCAGCAACACTTTGCCGTTGGTATCACGCACATTTGAAGCAGGCTGCTGGGCTGCTCTTGTGCTATTAGATTGCAGAAAACCTGCAGGAATTTTTATTAAAAAAAATTCCACAAAAGAAACTCTTTTTTTTTTTTTTTTCTCTCTGATATTTTGTCTTAGTGAAAATGCAGGAGGGGCTGGTCAAGCAGCGAGGAGGCTCAGATATCTACCACACAGGAGGACACTGGGAAAAGCCCTCTCAGAGCCACCACTGACTCTCTGTCACTTCCTTCGACGGGGCTGTCCTTCAAATGCGTTGAACTGTAGATCGAGAGGAGAGGATTCCAATTTCTTCTCCTTCTCAAGCAGCAAAACTTTGCGACTGGGAAGTAAGAAGGGTTTGTTGTTGCCTGCTTGATTTTCGTGTCGCTAGGTCGCAGTTTCTCCTGTAAAATGGGGGTTACGACGTTCGCCAGCGACTTCTTCACTCTGTCAGAAGTGCTGCAGAAGTACAACAGCTGTCGTATTATCCTCCTCTTCTATCACTTCATAGTAAATTAAATTTTGAGGCCAAAAGGACTGTTCAGCTGCTGAAACGTATGCCCCGTTTTCTGCCTGGGAAGCTTTGAAATTGGCTCGTCTGATGTCTCATTCCGGAAGGATTGATACCACCGCTGCTTCGCTGGAAAATACAAGAGCGCGCTGCTGGTACCGGGGGTTTTACTTACTTCGGGGTTGGAGGTTGTGTTGTTTCTCTTGCCTGAAGCTGCTAGTTACACAAACCAGAAAATCTCCCAAGCTGTATTCAGGAGTTTGGAATACTTCTGCGAGCAGTGGAATTTATGAACTCTTATCTCCAACGTATTGACATGCTTGGCTGTCCACGGTTTAATAAGGTAGAGCTCTGATCCAAAGGTTTTTCCTGGGGTTGAGGCATCCATTACCTCTCCCTCCCACAGGAATTCGCCGGAATAGACAAGCCGAGCAGCCCCACCTCCCTCTCGGTGCCAGCAGGAATCTGAGACTTTCTTTTCTATCCAGCCACCTCTTTTCTCAGGAACTATAAGAACTTATTGGCTCATATATCACCTGAGGCAAGTGTTGATGCCCAAACAAATCCCCGAGTCATTAGATGGAGACTGATGGTCAGGGAGACATGGGGAACTTAACGGAGCTGGGTTAAAGTGAGAAGGTTGTGGATAAAATCTAAGAACTCATTACAGAAGGGCTTGGAGGGGGAGGCATAATTAAGCACGAGAGAGTCAGGATTGTGAGCGTTGGTTTTTACGTCTCTTACGCACCTCAGGTTTTCCGTGGTTCCAAATGAAGATCAGGCTTAAAGATTTTAATTTCAAGCAGCCAACGTGCAGCCTGCAGCCGTTCACCTGAACGAGATGAGGAGAGACAGACTAAGGATTTGGAAGGTAACTTGAGGACAACTGGATGCTGGACATCAAATGGGAGGTTTGTCATAGCATTGGTAAGTCACATTTACGTTTCCAAAGCCCAAGGTTTGGTGCATCTATAATAATGATGAAAAATAAAGATATTCCTCCTCTGTGTATTATCACTGCCAGAAAATTCTGTTTAACAAAGTTGTTATGCAAAAGAGTCATAGAATTATAGAATTGTAAGGGTTGGAAGGGACCTTGAAGATCATCTCATTCTAACCTCCCTGCCATGGGCAGGGACACCTCCCACTAGAGCAGGTTGCCCAGTGCTCCATCCAACCTGGCCTTAAAAACTTCCAGAGATGGGGCTCCCACCACCTCTCTGGGTGACCTGGTCCAGGGTCTCACCACCCTCATGGGGAAGAACTTCGTCCTAACATCCAATCTAAATCTGCCCTCCTCTAGTTTGGATCCATTCCCCCTTATCCTATCACTACCTGACATCCTAAAAAGTCCCTCACCAAAGAACAGACAAGCTTTGCTGAGGAGCAAAGGAGCCTGGACCAGGCTGACCAGAGAAGTTGTGGAATCTCCTTCTCTAGGGACTTTCCAAACCCCCCTGGATCTGTTTCTGTGTGGCCTGCCCTGGGTGATCCTGCTCTGGCAGGGGGATTGGACTAGATGATCTCTAGAGGTCCCTTCCAACCCCTACCATTCTATGATTCCATAATTCTAGGAGGGCACGGAG
>VWZK01002713.1:18923-33303 GCA_013396935.1 Baryphthengus martii
GCAGGGACACCTCCCACTAGAGCAGGTTGCTCAGAGCCTCATCCAGCCTGGGCTTCAACGCTTTCAGAGATAAGGCTCCACAGCTTCTCTGGGCAACCTCTTCCAGTGTCTCACCACCCTCAGAGTGAAGAACTTCTTCCTAATGTCTCATCTAAATCTACTCTTCTCTAGTTTCAAACCATTGGCCCTTGTCCCATCACCACAAGACCTTATAAAAAATCCTCCTCCATCTTTCCTGTAGCCCCTTCAGATACTGGAGGCCACTAAAAGATCTTCTTGGAGCCTTCTCTTCTCCAGGCTGAACAGACCCAACTCCCTCAGCTTGGAGAGCTGTTCCAGCCCTCGGATCAGGCAGTTCTTTTTCAGGCAGATTGGTAAAGCCTGACAAAGCTTCGTAAGAAAACCAGAAATAGGTCTACTGCAAAAAGGAGGGGCCTGAGGCCTGACTCTTTGGACGGGGACAATTTCAGCCTAACGCAGCTGACGTCAGGGTGACAAGCTCTGTAAGAAGAGCGAAGATCTTTTATGAAGCTGAGACCTATATGCCAACTGAGTTATGATGAAGGAAAATTGCTCCAACGGTCTTCAGATGGAAACTCTGGCCTTCGCTCTGCTCCCGTTTACGCTGATGCAAGTGGAAAGTAATTTCATTATAAGGAATATAAACACATTACGGACGAGGCAATTACACCTGTAAGATCTCGGTGTGAGCTGAACCCTCTTCTCTGACATTTCTACTAATGTTTGAAATGAAATAACCAAGTAGAACGTGGTCTTTTTTGAAATGTTAAACGTGGGGAGGCGAGACCCGTGTGTACAACAGCGCGGAGCACTGGGAAATCTGCGGGGTTTAGGAATTCAACAAGTAACATTTAGAAAATCAGCGGACTGGAAGAGCTGTGGATGTCGTCTGTCTGGAGTTGTGTAAGGCCTGTGGCACGGTCCTTCAAAACAGCCTTCGCTCTAAACTGGAGAGTTATGGATTTGATGGGTGGACTATTCAGTGGATAGGGAATCGGTTGGATGGTCGCATCCACAGGGTAGTGGTCAACGGCTCGATGTCCAAATGGAGACTGGTGACAAGTGGTGTCCCTCAGGGGACCATACTGGGACCAGCGCTGTTCCGTATCTTCTTCAGTGACATAAACAGTGGGATCCAGTCAGCATCAGTGAGTTTGCTGATGACACCAAGCTGAGTGGTGCAGTTGACACAACTGAGGAATGGAATGCATCCAGAGGGACTTGGACAGGCTTGAGAAGTCGGCCCATGTGAACCTCATGAAGTTTAACAAGGCCAAGTGCAAGGTCCTGCACATGGGTCAGGGCAACCCCTGGTATCAATCCAAGCTGGGGATGAAGGGCTGGAGAGAGCCCTGTGGAGAAGGACTTGGAGGTGGGGGGGGGTGAGGAGCTGGAGCTGAGCCGGCCCCGTGCGCTCGCAGCCCAGCAGCCCCCGGCCCCCTGGGCTCATCCCCAGCAGCGTGGGCAGCAGGGCCAGGGGGGGATCCTGCCCCTCTGCTCCCAGGGCTCTGGGGACACCCCTCCCTGCAGGGCTGGCTCCAGCTCGGGAGGCCTCAGCCCAGGAGAGACAGGGAGCTGTTGGAGCGGGGCCAGAGGAGCCCCAGCAATGCTGGGAGGGCTGGAACCCTCTGCTGGGAGGCCAGGCTGGGACAGTTGGGCTTGTGCAGCCTGCAGAAGAGAAGGCTCCAGGGAGACCTTCTGGGGGCCTTTCAGGGCTTCAAGGGGCCTGTCAGAAAGATGGGGCCAGACTTTGGTGCAGGACCTGTTGGGACAGGACAAGGGGGGATGGGTTGAAACTAAAAGAGGGAGATTTAGACTGGAGAGAAGGGAAGAATTGTTGGTGCTGAGGGTGGTGAGAGCCTGGCCCAGGTTGCCCCGAGAGGTGGTGGCTGCCCCATCCCTGGCCCCATTGCAGGGGAGGTTGGCCAGGGCTCTGAGCAACCTGCTCGAGTTGCAGATGCCCCTGCTCCCTGCAGGGGGTTGCACCAGATGACCTTGAAAGTCCTTTCCAACCCAAAACTTTCTGTGATTCCATGAAAATACCAGTGGGTAAATTGTGGAGAGGGATGTCAGGTAAAACTCTCTTGGGAAAGGAGGAAAGCATTTCCCTAATGCAAAGAAACTGCTCTGCTTGGATCTGTTCAGGCTTCTTTTTGGCACAGCTCTCTGCCACTGTGGTGGTCCCTTGGGCAACTGGCCCAGTGGGGTGAGAAACAAGAGAGTACGTGCTCACCTCCGCACCGAGCTCTTTTCTCCTGAAGAGAGGAGAAGGAGGAGAAGTAAAACCATCTGTGCTTCCCAGTCCCTTCTGGTTTAAGGGGATCTTTTACTGAGCCCCTCTAATATTTACAGACAACTTGTGACAGTGATTAATCATCATCAAGAAAAATTTTGGTGAGTTTGGGTTTTATTTGGTTTGAGGAATCAAGAAACCACTCATTTGGTTATATATATATATATATACCTCATTGACTAGATATTGACTAGATATACCTAAATTCAACGTCAAAAAAGAAAAGTATATATTTCTGGCCCCTGATTTCCAATCCACCAGTTTTCAGATAAATATCCTTTTTTGGAAGCTGTGTTTGGAGAACATACTGTTCTTGTAACCCCTCATCCTCATCATATCACACATTACTAATGAAGGAAGCCCTCAGTGTTCACGTGCTGCGTAGCCTGTGCTACGTTGAGGTTTTTTTTTTTTCTTTTGTTTAAAGGAAATAAAAATTTTACCTATAGGTCTGCTTGTGTTGGGAATGAAGAGAAAGGGCTTGGAAAGGAAACAAGGCAGTGGTTTCACAATCAAAGCCCAGGATTGAAAGTCAGCGAGGTTACAGTTCTGGGGGAGATTTGCTGTTGTTTGTCCTGATGAAGTTCCTCCTAAATGAGGTGATTATTGTAGCTGTCAGGAATGAAAAGGTAGGACACATTGATTTCACCCCCACTGCAATCTCCAGGACGTGCCGGGACGGAGCAGTCAATACAAATTGCCAATTAACACAAAAAAACAATATTGGCAAGTTGGCAGTCGGAGAAAAAAACCCTCCCTCCAGCCAGTGCATAAAACTCCTGCCACTCAAATCACCGTCCTCCAGCAAAGGCATTAGCAAACCTGCCCAGAAAATCCACAAAGATCAGCTTTTTTTTTTTTTGGCGTAACCGAAAAGCAAATTGTGGAGCGGAGAGCCCGTCCGCACAGGGGGAAAATGGAGCAGAACACCCTTCAAGTGCACACTCAATCCGGAGAGAAAAATCAGTTGGGAGTAATAATTCTGTTCTGAAAACACGTTGGTGATTCTGGAATAAGGAATCTTTTCTTTCAGAATTTAAGTGCCCCGGCTCTTACGCTGCCATTCTGATAATGAGAAGAGATACAGCTGTTGAATCTAATAAATATTGTTCCAGAGTAGCGACTGTGGAAAGGTCCCCCTTGGAAAGAAGCCCCAGGAGCCCCACGGCACCAATTACAGTGCGTTTCAAGTACAGTTCATATAAACGGATACTTACAACGGGTTTCAGCAATTTTTATACAATTAAAACCGTTAACATGCAGTTTTAGGCTGGAGAAACAACTTTGGAACAGCAGCCAGGAGTAGTGTCTTTGACATGATGGAGAAAACCTGGTTCAGAAAACACCCAGGAGCTCTTAGTGCAGAATCACAGGATCGCTGTGGTTGGAAAAGATCTTTAAGATCATCAAGTTCAACCATCATTTCATTCTACCAGGGCCACTGCTGCACCATATCCTCAAGCACCACATCTCCACAGCTTCAAAATACATCCAAGGGTGGTGATTCAACCACCTTCTTCTGTGGCCTGTTCCAGTCTTTGACAACACTTTCAGTAGAAAGGTTTTTTTCCTGATGTCCAACCTAAACCTCCCCTGTGCAACGTGAGGCCATTTCTTCTTGTCCTGTCAGTTGTTCCTTGTGAGAAGAGACCAACATCCACCTCTCTACAACCTCCTGTCAGGTAGTTGTTGAGAGTCAGAAGTTCTCCCCTCAGCCTCCTTTTCTTCAGACTGAACAAGCCCAGCTCCCTCAGCTGCTCCTCATAGGACTTATTCTCAAGACCCTTCCCCAGCTCTGTTGCCCTTCTCTGGACCCGTTCCAGCACCTCAATGTCTTTCTTTACCATGGTGCCCCCAACTGAATCCAGTACTCAAGGTGTGGTCTCACCAGTGACGAGTACAGTGGGACAATCACTGCTGCAGTCCTGCTGGCCACACTATTCCTGATGCAGACCAGGTTGCCACTGGCCTTCTTGGCCACCTGGGCACACTGCTGGCTCATGTTCAGCTGGGTGTCAACCAGCAACCCCAGGTCCCTTTCTGCCTTGGGTGGGGCTTTGGACAGAAGCTCTCAAAGGAATTGACTGGAGAGGGATCATTATCCTGCGTCTGCAAACGGGGAAAGTGAGGCAGCTGGGGTGATCTGTTTGATTTTGCCCAGCAAGCCGGTGAAAACCAACCTTTTGTTTTCTAACCCTGAGGTTTAATTTCAGAGCTGACTTCAAAAACCACCTGGGCTGTTGCAGCTTGAGTCACCTCACCGCCTTCCCAGTGAAATCTGGGGAAAACTATTTTTAAAAATGTCGTAACTTAAAGACTTTAAATTAAGCAACGCTTCAGCAACTCCTTGTAGACGTACTCGCAATCAGAATCCGCTCGAGGCTGTGGCGCGCAGCTACTATTTAGCATTAGCTAGTTAGTAGGACACATTTCTCTAAGTAGCTAGTGCATTTTGTTCATTTTAAACCTTATAAACATGTAAACCCTTTGCTGTTCAGACTGGTGAAGGCCCGGGAGCACATCAGGCACCAGGAGGCGGCACAGCCAGGCTCTGTGCAGGTGGCTTTGGTCCCTCATGCTCTCCATACCGTAGCAGGCATCACTCCCACCCTGTCTTCTGGAGCTTGCAGAGCAAATCACAGAATCCCAGCATGGCAGGGGTTGGAAGGGCCCTCTGGAGATCAGCTGGTGCCCCCCACCCTGCTCCAGCAGGGTCACCCAGAGCAGGGGGCTCAGCAGCGCAGGGTCCAGGCGCCTTTGCAATCTCTCCAGAGAAGGAGACTCCCCAAGCTCTCTGGGCAGCCTGGGCCAGGCTCCAACCCCCTCCCACCAAACAAGTTGCTCCTGCTGCTCCCAGGGTACCTCCTGGCTTCCAGTTGGTGCCCAGTGCCCCTCGTCCTGGTGCTGGGCTCCCCTGAGCAGAGTCTGGCCCCGGCCTCTTGCCCCCCGGGGGCCCTTGAGCTCTTGCTCAGCCTTGCTCAGCTCCCCTCTGGAGCTGCTCTGCTCCAGCTGAACAGCCCCAGGGCTCTCAGCCTTTCCTGGCCACACAGATGCTCCAGGCCCCTCAACAGCTTCCCAGCCTCTGATGGACTCTCTCCAGCAGCTCCTTATCTTGAACTGGGAATCCCAGTACTGGACAGTACTCCAGCTATGGCCCTGCTCACCCTCTTCTCCATGCCCCCAGGAGACCATTGGCGTTCTTGGCCACGAGGTCCCATCACTGGCTCACAGAGAGCTGCTTGTCCCGCAGCACCTGCAGATCCTTCCCCTCAAAGGGCTAAATGCCAGAGCGCACAGCGGAACCGCCGGAAAAAACCACAACTCCCAGAAGCCTCCGCGGCACACCCGCACGCGGCACAGCGGCTGAAAGCTGCTCGCCCCGCCCCTTTCACCTTTTATTGGCTCGCAGCCCCTCAGCTACCGGCTCCCTCTGTTGTGATTGGCTGCGCCGCACCAGGATGTGCGGCCTCTCTGGGTAAAGATGGCGGCGGGCGATACGGGCGGGCGCTACCGGAGCTCCATCAGCAAGAGCAAGGACCCCTCGGGGCTGCTCATCTCTGTGATCAGGTAGGGGTGGCGCGGCCCCGCTCCGCAGCCTCCCGTCCTGCCCCGGCTCTGCCCTTCCCGCCCTCAGAGCGTTGCCCGGGGCCCTGGGGGTGTCCCGTGCTCTGAGGGGCCTTCCCGGGCTTGGGCCTCCCCAATCTGGGGTCCTTCCAAGACTCTGGCAGCGGTGGGGAGGCCTCAGAAGGACTTCTCCTGAGGGATGTCCCGCTGTCCTTCTCCCTCTCTCCTATTCCCCTTGCTCTGCTTTATCCTGTGCTCAGAGGAGTAAATCCTGTAGTTAGCATTAGTTGAATGTACTAGAGAGAGGATCAGGGCACCATCTTATTGCTGTAGAGTCTGTAGTTAGCTCCCATCCCCAGATACCCAGCGGTACTGAGGGTGACAGAGGCTGGCCCAGGCTGCCCAGAGAGGTGGTGGAGTCTGCTTCTCTGGAGACTTTCCAGACTCCCCTGGATCTGTTGCTGTGTGGCCTGCCCTGGGTGATCCTGCTGTGGCAGGGGGGTTGGACTTGATTTCCAGAGGTCCCTTCCAACCTCTACCAGTCTGTAATTCTAAAATACAGCTGGTTGGAAAAGCTGTAGGGATAGGAAGTCCTGTGTGCAGGCTCCTTCCTGGTTTAGGATGTGATAGTGGGCAAAGTGCTGCTGCTTCTGAGCCTTACTGGTTTGCAGGGGATGAAAAGAAAGCAGTTGTGCCTTGTCATGGTGAGATTATTGACTTTTGTCTGCCCTTATTCCTGAATTCTCCTTCTATTTTTGCTAGAGGATAGTTCTGTGAGGTGCTTGGAGCCAAGCAAAGGTCTAAATTCCCTTCACTTGTTTCCCTTCTGTGCGGCCTTCAACTGCTTGTGAATCTGTTTTACACTGCAGTGGGTTGACAGTGGATTTTGCACGCTGGGGTTTGTAAATGTTGGCCTGATGCATCTCCCCTAAAACAGGTGTGGGTAGCAAATGGTCATACTGGGAGTTGTCTTCAAACTTTAGTCCCTACTTCAATGCTTTTGCCAGAAACTCCGGTCATTCCGTGAAGTTGGAGAAGCTCTTGTAGCAATAGTTCTGTGTCTAGGACATATTATGGTGTTATAATGTTTAGGACAAAAGGGCTGTTCCTTTTTTTATTAATTTGCAAAGAAAACATGTTTTAAACCCAGATTTCTTTGGGTTGGAGTTAAATATGTGTGTGTATATATGCAGATGGAGAGAAGTTTACGTTGGTATGAGCTCATAAAAACACGAGGTGTGCCAGCGGTTGTCGTGTGCTTCTAGAACTTCTTACCTTGTGGATAGCAAATGCTGAAAGGGAAAGAAATGAGAAGCTGATACCCAAATACCTGACTGTTAAAATGGGTGATATTCCTGCAGTTTTTCTATTCAGGCCTCCTCATGCACATGGGTGTAATTGTTGATGAGTTTACAGGGCCTATTTGCATAATAAATACATCAGTAGATGGGAAAATCTGGAAAAAAATTCAGGCTTCGCGCTGGGATCTTGATTTTTTTTTTTCTGTTTTTTTTTTTTTTTGCCTGGTGCTTACACTTTATATTTGGGATAAGGATAAACAGTGTGGCTTTCAAGTGTGTTGTGCTTGGTGGTTCTTTATCAGCCTCAAATTTGAGTGAGTTGGAGAGGCAAACGTGGTGAGTTATAGCTAGATAACCTGAATTGAGAGAAAATACAGTCATTTGTAGGCAGTGGAAGAATGATTAAGAAACATAAAGTGATTGCTGTAGCATTTCCTGGTATAATCATCCTGGTTTTTTTTTACTTTCCTGTAACTTTTCCTGTAACTTCCTTTTTTTTCCCCTATAAAGTTTTGTGTCATTTACACGAGTATTTTAAAGGCCTCCTTTTCTATCTCTGTTTTAATAAATCTGGACTTAATTTATGATATATAATGAGTGAGATGATGATACACTGTCCTCCAAAGAAGAAATCATCTTTGTCTGATAATCTTTGGCTTACAGACGCTGCTCCCTTGGCTAGTTGAGGGTCACAGTTAACACTGAGGTGATCGACTTTACGAAATGAAAATTATTCAACGGAACAGCCTGAGAGCTAAACCTCCAGAATATAATTAGAAAAAAGTGGTTTGGGTGTTGAGGTTCTGTGCAGAGCTTGAAGTGCTTTTGTGGAGCCAGAGCATGGAAACCTGTGAGTAGAACTGATTGCCAAAGGGAAGGCAAAAGGGTTGTGTGAATAACGGTCGCGTTTCTGAGCCTTAGCCCAGTACAAAAAGCCAGTGGTGTGGGAAGGAATTTCAATGATTTTTTTCTGCATCTTGTTTTTATATAGTAGCTCAGGTGAGGGTGAGCTTGATGAGCAACAGGTGAAACTTTTTGGCAGGTTTATGTGCCCATAAAATACCCTCACAAACAAATTTAGGCCTGAGTCGCTTAATTTTTTACGACTTCACTTGGCTTCAGAAAAAAAAAAGAAATAAAAAAAATTACAAATCTTAGGAGCAGGCTGTTGGTTGGAAAAGGTGAAGTAAAGGTTTGGAAAAGTAAAGGTTTCTTTTCTTGCTAGCTTTATTCCCAAAACTTTTCTGTATAGAGTCTGCTGAGCCTTGTGGTTTTACACTTGCATTGCCCTGTTTATTTAGAGGCTTTTTATTTCTCTCTTGTTCCTGTGTGACAAGCCTGGAAAGGGAAACAGGGTATGAGAGGTAGCAAAACTTTGGCTACATACTTCTGCTGTGACCAAACCAAACCCGAGGAGCTCATTCTGTTGGAGAGAGTTGAGAGGAGACCACAGAGATGATGAGAGGGCTGGAGCACCTCTCCTGTGAGGCCAGGCTGAGGGAGTTGGGTCTGTTCAGCCTGGAGAAGAGAAGGCTCCGGGGAGACCTTCTGGTGGCCTTTCAGCATCTGAAGGAGCTACAGGAAAGCTGGGGAGGGATGTTTTACAAGGGGTTTTGGTGACAGGACGAGGGGCGATGGTTTTAAACTAGAGCAGGGGAGATTCAGATTGGAGATGTGGAAGAAGTTCTTCACTCTGAGGGTGGTGAGACACTGGAAGGGGTTGCCCAGAGAAGTTGTGGAGCCTCATCCCTGGAAGTGTTGAAGCCCAGGCTGGATGAGGCTCTGGGCAACCTGCTCTATTGGGAGGTGTCACTGCCCATGGCAGGGGGGTTGGAACTTGGTGATCTTGAAGGTTCCTTTCAACTCAAGCCATTCTAGGATTCTAAGATATTTTGCTTGGTCACAGCAAGGACAGTTATGTCTTTCAAAAAGCAATGCTGTTCAAGTTTGCAAAATCTTTTTAGTGTGATTGTCTATAAAATGCTTTGAAAGGTGAAGCTGAAGGGCCTTTTGTAAACAGAAATGATTTTATTAATGAAGGGGTAATTTTTGAAACAGGCTCAAGCTCAGTAGCTCTGTTGCAAGAGACTGAATATTTTACTCCCCTCTCATACTCAATTTAGGGCTTCTTGTGCTTACTTCACTGGACTTCCCAGGAGAAAAATGTCTTGATTTCAGGGAGAGCATTTGGGGCCAGATTCTTGACCAAATTTAACATATTGTAGCAGCACTGGAATCAAATAAGAAATAGTATTTTAAGGGAGCTGGGGCTCAGGTCTCAATTGAGGGTACTGCTGATGCAGGAGAGTTAACTGCAGGAATGTCAGTGTGGGTTCCATCACTGTTGTTCATCCCAGTCTCGGTATAATTTGGAAATTTTGGATTGTCCACAGTCCACAGTGCCGCTTTCCTGCAGCTCTGAATGCAGAAAACTCTTGAAGTGAAGGAAGATGCAACAGGAAGGACCCTCCTCCCACTTTTAAACTCATTTCTATCCCTGTGAAGTGTCGGTTTTCCTGTCGTGTCGGGGAACGTGTTTGTTCTTGGGGAGTTGTTTCCTGTAGGAGGATTCGTCTCCTGACTGAATTCATCTTAATTTTCCAGTTGTTGCCAGGAATGGAGAATAAAGGCAGCCTCAAGTATGGACTGACTTGGAAGAAATTGCTTCCTGAGCAGGAGATGTGCTGCTCAGTAGATTACAAAGCTGAAAATAAAATCCTGGTATTTGAGTTGAACTGGGATCTATTAGGTGATAACTGTACAAAGGTTGTCTCTCTGAGGGGTGACTTCTGTCTCCCAAGCCACAGGGTGCAGTGTCTGGTGCCTCTGCTGCCCTGTAGCCCCTACTCGAGCAGACTGGCCATGTCCACAGCAAACCACCCAGCTTGGGTCTCCTCTTGGGCTCCTTGTGGTATCTTCCTACCAGAAAGGAGGTGGTAGTGAGATGAGTGTTGGTCTCCTCTAGGGAGGAAGTGAAAGGCCAAGAGGAACAGGCCTCCAGTTGCACCAGGGGAGGTTGAGGTTGGAGCTGAGAAAGAATTTGTCCAAGGCCCTTTGGGGTTGTCCAGGCCTGTGCCAGGCTGCCTAGGGCAGGGCTGGAGTCCCCCTGATCCCTGGGGGAGTTTCCAAGGCGTGGAGATGTGGTGCTGAGGGACAGGGCTCAGTGGTACCCTGGCAGAGATGGGACACTGGTTGGACTCCATGATCTTCAGGTTCTCTTCCAACCACAACAATTCTATGATTCTCTCTCCTTGTTTTCCAGACCTGTTCCTGTCTGAGCAGCAGTTCAGATTGTTTACAACATAAATACCTCCTGCTCCCGGCGGGTGGGATGTTTTATCGTGTTCCGCTGCTGTCACGTTTCCTGCCAGCAGGAGTACGAGGCCACTGGAAAAAAAGGTGTAGTTGGTGGATTCTGTACCTGGTGCCTTGTCTGCCCTGCCTGTGGGACACGATGTCAGGAGTGAAGGACTGGGCTGATCCCTTTGGGATGAGCCAGGAGCTGAGTGAGTAGGCAGAGGAGTCCCACCCTCAGCTGTGCTGCTGCTGAGGTTACTCTGAGGTCTCGGGCATGGCTTCCGTTCATCTCTCCTAAAGGAGACAGAGAGGGTTTGCTCACAACACTGAATCTTTTAGAAGTAAAGCGTCTTTGGGGAGCTTAATGAATATTTGCAAAGTCTGCTGTAAAAATCCCCCACCTCTGTTGCAGCTCAAGGGAACCTTCCTCCTTTTTGCTGTGCCTTTGGGGGATACGAGAGGATCTTCCTTTTGTCCTCACCTTGCTGAGAAGAGAGGACTGTTATTTGCTACAAGAAAATCCAGCTCCTGGGATTGTGACTTCTCGAGTAGGATTTTGGATATGGGAGCTTTAAAAGCTTCTGTCCCAGGGCTTCTGCTGGGTGGCGGGAAGCGCGGCGTTTGCGCTCCTGCCTCAGCACACCCGCTTTCCAAACCCAAACGTGCTGATTCCTTCACCTATGAGAAGGATCCTTCAAGTTCCATAAGCAAAAGGTGTTTTGTGAGGTCGAAATGTTGGCACTGGAGACTAGCAGCTTTTGTTGTGGGAGTCTAACGCTGCTCCCCTTGGCTTTGGCCGCGGCTTTTTGAAAAAAAAACACGGTGCAGAGAATGGAGATAATTCTGCTCATCAGCTGGAGGACAACTTGGGGAATATTTTATTTTTATCCTTCAGAGGACAAGCACGTGTATGTCTATTGATTTTTTTTTTTTCCCTAACCTTTTGTTTTGTTGGGAGCTGGTTGAAGCAGCTTTTGTACTGAAACAAGCACCTTGGCATTTAGCAAATGTTATTTTTTTTTTTGAGAGAGAGAGATCTTGTCAGATTTTTAATTGGTGAATGTGCCTGCCTTTTATTTATTGCTGAGTGTTTTTCTTTCCAATTAAAGTTTGCTAGGTGTTTTTTTTTTTAAACTGGCCTTTAATGGCTGCTTTAATTGGGAGAAAACAAGCTTTAGCGGTGACTCCGTAAGACCTCATGGAAATCTTTGTGCTGAGCTTTCAGGCAGGCAAACACATACAACAGGTGTCAAGGAGAACCAAAAGTGGGGCAAAAATTACTCCATTTCCTACTTTCATGCCTGCAGAAGTTGAAATTACAGGCAAAATAAAAATTCTTGAAGCATATTTTTTTTTTCCACAAGTGGAATTCTTCCTCTTTAATGCTTTCTTTGGCCGTTATTTTTATTCTGTTTACAGTGAACTTTGTTAAATGGATTCTTACTAATGACCTGGCATTTGGTCTTCTCTTTCTATCCAAAGCAATAGAAGTGATGCCCCAGTTGGTGATGCAGAGTGAGAAAGATGGATGTGCAGCTCTTGCTGCTGCTGTTACTTTGGGGAAATAGCTGTTGCAGGAGATAAAACTGAGTTATTCTGATCTGTATGTACTGGAATGGTCTCTTAAAACCACTTTTATTGCTTAATGCTGGTTTCCAGTGTTAAAAAGGCAGCGGTTCCTCTGCAAGACAAGCAGCTCAAATTCCTTCAGAATAAATTGTTTATGGCTGAGTGTGGTTTTAAATGATAATTTCTCCTGAAATGATCTTAAAATCATAGAAGGGTTTGGATTAGAAAAGACCTTAAAGATCATTTCGTTCCAACCCTGCTGCCATGGGCAGGGACACCTCCCACTAGAGCAGATCCAAGCCCCATCCAACCTGAACTTGAACACTTCCAGGAGTGGGGCATCCACAGCTTCTCTGGGCAACTCGTTCCAGTGTCTCACCACACTCACAATAAAGAACATCTTCCTTATCTGATCTAAATCTTCCCTCTCCCTCCTTGAGGGGGGAGCATACCAGCCTCAGGATTTCACTGTATTTTTTTTAAGAGAAATATTCTTTATAACTTTATGATCAGTTTACAGGGAGTCCCCCTTTCCCCTTCTATTGGTTTGTAGAATGCAATTTTTGATGACCTTCTTTCCAATACCTTTCCAATTCCGGTCTCCCCAGTTCAAGGACAGAGAAATACTAGAGAGAGTCCAAGGGAGACTGAGGATGATGAACTAGAACATCTCTCCTGTGAGGAAAGGCTGAGAGCCCTGGGGCTGTTGAGTCTGGAGAGGAGAAGAATGAGAGGGGAGCTGATTCATGTCTATAAATCTCTGAGGGGTGGGGGTCAAGTGGAAGGGGCCAGGCTCTTGTCTGGGGTGCCCTGGGGTAGGACAAGGAATAACAGGTACAAGCTGGAACCCAGGAAGTTCCACCTCCACAGGAGGAGAAACTTCTTTGGTGTGAGGGTGACAGAGCCCGGCCCAGGCTGCCCAGAGAGGTGGTGGAGTCTCCTTCTCTGGAGACTTTCCAAACCCCCCTGGATCTGTTGCTGTGTGTCCTGCCCTGAGTGATCCTGCTCTGGCAGAGGGGTTGGACTCGCTGATCTCCAGAGGTCCCTTCCAACTCCTAGCATTCTATGAACACCTTATTGTCTCTGTGAAGGGAATAGTTTCTCCTGAACATTTTGATTCATTTCCTGAAATGCAGAATTTCGTAAGAACCATCAACTCATCTGTGAAAATAATGAGAAAACATTCGACACATTGTGTTACTCAGTTAAATTGTTAAATACCTTTTGGAATTTTCATTTTTTTTTTCTTCTGGCTGACTTTGTTTCACAAGGAACCAACTTTTACAAGGATTTCAACAAGACTCTGCAGAGCTTTCAAAACGTGTATTATCCGATCGGATGCTTGGAGGTTAAATAGCGCTGGAAGCTGTAGATCACCCCATTTGGGACATGTCTGCAAGACAACAGTTTTCAATTATAGAATTCAAATAAGTCCATTTAGTTTAATAAACCTCTGGAAATTTGTGGATTGGCGTAGACAGTGCGCTGAGGTACAGTTGCTCTTCTCCTAAGGGGCTTGGCAAAACTTTTTCATTACGCTCTAAGGTCTCGTAGGGTGGGGCAACAGTTGGGAGGAAGAGTACTTGCTGAGCTGCCCTAGACAGGCTCTTTTCCTGGCCAGGATATTTTTACACCCATAAAATTAAGGCTTAGGAGGGGAAAAAAAAAAAAATCCAAGTAACCAAATCCTGGTATTTCAGAAAGGATCAGATTTTGTTTCCTCACTTAACACAGTGCCCTGGGATAGGATGAGGGGCAACAGGCACAAACTGGAACCCAGGAGGTTCCACCTCAACAGGAGGAGAAAATTCTTTGCTGTGAGGGTGCTGGAGCCTGGCCCAGGCTGCCCAGAGAGGTGGTGGAGTCTCCTTTTCTAGAGAAATTCCAACCCTCCCTGGATCTGTTGCTGTGTGTCCTGCCCTGGGTGCTCCTGCTCTGGCAGGGAGGTTGGACTCGCTGATCTCCAGAGGTCCCTTCCAACCCCCATGATTCGATGGTGATTCTGATTAACGCGGAGGCTTAAATACTAGGAAGGTGCCTCCAGTAAACATTTTCAAAATGCAGGTTTGATCTTAGACATTAGGAAAAACCATTTCACTGAAAAGGCTGTTAAGCAGTGGAACAGGCTGCCTAGAGAGGTGCTGGAGTCCCCATCCCTGGAGAAATTCAAAAGCTGTGTAGGTGAGGTGCTGAGGGACATGAGTTAGTGGTGGGACTGGCTGTGTTAGGTTAATAGTTGGACTTTGTGACTTTAAATGTCTCTTCCAACCAGAATGATTCTGTGATCTTAGATGGTGTTTTGTCCAGTCACAGAATCATAGAATGTTAGGGATTG
>VWZK01002715.1:0-108964 GCA_013396935.1 Baryphthengus martii
TTTTTTAATATGCTATTTGTTTTTTATAGTTGCTGCTGCAGATAGAGAATTTGTGGCTTCCTTCCAAAAACCACACTAGAAATGGAATGTGAAACTATATTATTATGTTTTAATATATTTTCATCGACTGTTAATAAAAGCACTCTCTGAAGAGTGTGGTTTTGAATTATTGATTTTTTTTTTTTTTAACATGAAATATGAAGTTTTTGCTATGTTGTACTTTGGCATAGCTTTGGGATTTTGTTTTAGTTGCACAAGAAACTCATTATATAATCTTACAATATACAAATGCAAAATATCACTGTAAAGTATTAATTTTACATAATCCTTCTCAAAATATTGTTGAGAGTTGCTCTAGTTTTTTCCTAATCCGATGAAATGAAGAATTTTCCTTTGTAAGCAAGTGTAGCTAACGGTGCTGCTCTAATACAGCACCCATGAAGTGCACTTTTAATTTGGCATGAAAGATGCCTTCTCCTTTTGCATCAGCTGTATTCTCTACCAATACAGGAAGCACTGGTAACTTTTTTTAACATATTTTAGCTTTGCTATGGATGTGATAAAAGTAGCAAACCAGAAGCACTTTTGAGACTATTTAGTACTTTTCACTGATCTTTTCCATTCTGAAATTCAGAATGTCTACAGTGTCTGTCATCACCTCTGAAATTTAAAAGACATAAAAATGTCCCCTATTAAGAGCACACATATTGAACCAGTTGGCTTTTATTCAGTCTTAAGCGGTCGCGAATTTTTTTTACATGAAAGTTAGAAATGCATGAAAGGGTTGAATATTTAGAATATATGTAACACTTTTTAAAATATACGCTGGGCTATTGCTTTTACATCCTGTTCTTTCTTTTATATAGCTTTATTTCCATTGCATGTAGATGCATTTGTTGTTGTGATTACCATTAAGAACTGCTTGAATTGTATAGATATTGGAAAATTGCCCCTTACAGTGGTCATACAAAAAAAAGCTGCTTAGTTTTTTTTTTTACTTTTTAATCTCATTTTTCTTTACTAATCTGCAGTGTCTTTTTTTTGTCTTTTTTTTTTTTTAACTCAGTACAGAGATGATGGGAAATTCAGAACTGTCTCCCGAAGTGGATGTAAATACTCTGAATCCTCTGATTTCGCAAAGTGTGGTAGACCAGCTTCTCAGCAAGTATATGTCCACACTGACTGTGAGTAATAATGCAAAGGCATCTTCAGATGAGTTTATAGCTACATTAGTGCCTCAGTGCTGTTCCTCCATCGAAGGAAACTAATGTGACAAATGTGAACTTGGTATCATTACTTTTATAGATTTTCATGTGCTGTTTATAGGTTTGTTTATAATCAGATGATTTTATAGAAATAATTATTCATGGAAATGTCATGATTTATGTTTTACAGACTGTATTAATCATATTTTATTAGAAAGGAAGGGAATTCCAGTGTTCATATGGTGAAATTCATAGTGCTAGTATATTAGATGTTACTGTACTCACAAGTCACTGAATGCAGCTTGGTCCCTATAGTAACTACATCAACACTTGATACAGATGCGATCTTTTCAAGATACAGATGTGATCTTTTCAAGGTAATCAGGATGTTCGTGTTTGCCAGTCTGACTCTTTCTTGTCATACCTGTCAACTGCATGAGTATAATTTCCTTTTGGGGATGCTATTTCAAACACATCTTGAATATAAAGACACTGCTGGTTGGTTTTCCTGAGAGTCACTGGGAATTGGTCAGCTACATGGCAAACAATGAAGTATGTGATTGTCAGGTTTTTAAATGTATTTTTCTTAAAAGATCCACTCTCGATTGCTTCTGAGACTGGGTATTAAAATAGTTGGAACTTTGGACTTGCTGGTTTTGCATTGTTCAATTGAGTTCCTACTCCTCCTAAGTTTAGGAGCTCTGCCAAGCAGAGGAGGGAATTTTTTTTTTCTTTTTCAGATGTGTTAGCTACTAAAATACGTCCAGCAACACCAACTACTTGGACTTCCTACTCATCACAGTAATATGAGCCGACCTTTTTCTGTCTCAAAGAAGTTACCAGTAGAGGTTCTGCATCACATTAGCTTTACTAGGACTTTTACGCAAGTTTATTTTTCTGCACTTACCTTTAGGACACAAAAAAAAAAAAAAAGGATTTGTTTTCTCAAGATACTTTTGGCTTGACTCAGGAAATATCTTTGAATTCATTTTGTCCCATCTTAAGATGAAAAAATATACATTTTTTTTTTTTTCAGAAATGTTTTTTCCCTACTTACTGAAAAATATTATATATAGACCATTATTGTATTTATCTTCTATAAGTAAAGTAAAGCAAAGCTGCTATTCTGTTAAACACAGAGTGGTTTTCCTTTGCTGGTTTGTTTTTGTTTGTTTGGTTTTTTTGTGTATCATTTTTGTAAGGCAGAAAATACTGAAAACACCAATTTGTTTCATAGGATTCAGACTGATCTAATTTTCTACACATTCCCACTTACACTTCTACTTTATTTCCTTTGATGTCATGTTTAAAACTGTTCATAAACAAAATGTAACTAGTTTTGCTTGGGTAAATGAAATTTTTTATGTAACTGGCAATAGTACTGTAGGTACTCAGCAGATACAGCACTTGACAGGTCACTGTCATCAAAAAGAGAAGAAGAAAACTACAGGTCTGTGTTTGGTCAACAGCCTTTCTTGTGCAGGAATATTGCAGAGCTTTCAGTTTCTTCCTTTATCCTATCTGCTGATAGAAATTTTGACCAAAAGATCTGATTAAATACATTAAAAAATATAAACATAAAAAAAAAAAGTACCTATTCTAGACTTTTTTTTTCCCCCCTTTCTGTACACACCTACTGGTCATGTTCTGTTTTGCACAGGGGCTCACTAATATACCTGGTATACGTTGGAAAGAAGTAGGAACCTTTATCTTTCTAGGAGTTTTAACTAAATATGAACAGAGTAGAAAAAAAAGCAGAAACCTCTGACCCTTTGAAAACAGAAGGATAATTATTTTAGACAGAAATCATGGAGTCCAGTTACATATTTAGCAAACACGCTGGTCTTTACTACTTACATTTACAAATATGTCCATGGTATCTGTGTCATGCAAGTGATCAGAACACTGGCTTAACTGAGTTCTAAAGACAGATGTTGCTAATGTCTGTTTGCTGTATAATGGGCTTGTTGAATGGGAGGAGAGCCAACTATTGTATCACCATTGCTATTTTCTGCAGCACTTACATTCCAAGAAACACAACTCATTTAATCTAATCCTGGGGTTTTGTCCCCAACAGTAACAAGCATCAGTTTCCTAAAATGTAGGTAAAAGGAACTACAAGCAGATACATGATAATTTTCCTACATTAAGTATTACTCTAAATTTTTTCAGCTGTTCAAAAATTCAGTTTGAAACCTAAAGCCTGAGGCTTAATAAATGCTTCGAAAGTTAGTAAATGTGTTGCTTCTGACAAACTGACTTGCTGTTTGTGTTTGAAGCAGTCCGCTTGCAAAATGTGCCCAAGCTTGATTCAAACCACATCACTAGTGTTTCAATCAATACCAGCCTTTATCTTTGTCAATGCACATTTTCCTTTGTGTTACCTATATCCTGTAGGGATGACGAGTGGTCAACATTATCTGTTACTATGCCACTCTTCACTATGGAAATGGATGAATGTTGTAGTGGGGATTTTTATTACGTTAAATTAAAAAAAAATAAAAATCTTTTTGTCTTGGTTTCTTCATTTGATGTAGTCTAACATCATTGGCTGGCTACGAAAAGCACTGGAGACAGATAAAAAAGACTGGATAAAAGAAACCGAACCAGAAGCAGATCAAGATGGGTACTATCAGACTACACTTCCAGCTATTGTTTTTCAGGTATAAAAGAACTTGGTAGTTCTAAAAAATCTTCAGTAGCAGTACATGGATTTAGGGGAACGGAGTGACGGGAGGGAGAAATCAAACTATGTGGAGTGCCTTAGTTTATTGAGTATCTTTTTTTTTTTTTTTTATTGTAGAGTTGTTAGTTGGAGGGGTTGTTTCTTTTGAGGTTTTTATTTGCCTTTTTAAATTTAACATCTCTGAGAAACTTGGTTCTTTTTATGTGTATATTAGAAATATATTTTTCTCAGATGATTTAGTTGATATTTTTTAGTTAATTGCTTTTACTGAGGTCTCTTCATATAAATTTGTGCTATAAGCCTACCAAATGAGTTGTTTGTAAGTTATTAGAATATTGTTCATTAATATGGTGTGGAGGTAGTTAGGCAGGTATTTGTTCCTATAAATCATTCATTATACAAACACCTTAATACCAGAAAGAAAAATTCTGTTGAAGATCAAAAATGTTGCTGCTAAATATTATTTAACATTAATGCCTGCCCAAATTATTAAATAGTCTCAAAAACAGAAAAGATAAGGCTATTCTAAGATCTTTAAAAAAAAAAAAAGGCCACAAAAAAAACCCCAACCTGCACCACCCTGTTGTCTGTAGTCGAAATGGAAAGCATTTAGTGATCTTTATCAACCAGAAAAATGTCAGCTTATTGTGCTCTTTTTCTACTTTTTCTTTACAAATATTATGTTAAGTACCTTCAATGAAAGACAGGTGATCTTTTTGTCTTGCATTTGTTTCCCACTTTACTTTTTTTCCTGTCTTATACCAGAATTTTTGCTACATTCTTTCACATTGTATTAGTGCCAAGGTTGACTTCATCTAATGGTTTTCCCAAAGCGCGTGGTGGCAGAGAAGCTGGTGGCTGATTGGCTCCAGTGTGGTGCTGTCAAAGGCTGCACTGTTGAGATTCACGTAACAGTAAAACTTTCCAATTCACCTCAGCATAAAAGCAGCTCATGTTTCCACTTGGCTTTGTACCCTTCCTTTCCAGTCTCCTTCCTCTCAAACACAGTTCCCTGTAGGACACCTAGGTCTTGTGCCTAGTTATGTTTCTAAAGTTGAGGGGTCCTTTCTACTTCACTAATGTGAACTTAGCACTTTTATATATGAGGAAAGCAAAGTAATTTTTATCTACGAGGTTATTCATTACTAGTTGCAGGAGCTGACTGAAGAGCTTTGATCTGCTGTAAAGCCAAATTCCTCATGCATTATGAAGATGAAGTACTTTTTTGCTGAAGGAATGCAACTGTTTTCAGTATCAGGAGAAAACTGCAGCATATGTTAATGGCTGTTAGTTACAATTTTGGAAATGGTTATTTTTTTGTTAGTCAGCAGCAATTGTCTGAGCTTGTGGTTTTTGTTTTTTTTTTTTAAAAAAAAGGCATCTATAGAGCTGGTGCTAGTGAGAACCTCCAACAGTATAGGAGCTCTGTCTTTTGTTTTAGCACTGATAAAGGTCTTTCTTTATAACAACACTATTTTTAACCTAGATGTTTGAGCAGAATCTTCAGGTGGCTGCTCAGATAAATGAAGATTTGAAAACAAAGGTACTCCTTCTATGTCTTCAACAAATGAATTCATTTCTAACCAGGTAAGATAGTTTTTAAAATAAGTGCTTTACCCTGCCTAAGCCTCTCTTTGTTCCTGCAATCCCAATACTTTTTTTTCCTGAGGGTGTTTCTGTATTGCTTTGTCTTTCTCTTATCACATTAATGCCAAGCAAGCTTTTCTTTGCTTTTCTTCCCTTTTCTTTCTTTCTTCTTCCCTTTCTCAGTTTAACCACAGAAATTCTCTGCTGGTGAGTGGCACTTTCAGTTCCTCTCTGCATATGGCTCTAATTTTTTTGAGTCAGTTCCACTTTCTTTTGTATCTCAAATTGCTATTTCTTTCTCATAAGGAAGACAGAAAACACCTCCTTGGCTGGATTCTGCCCAAAACAGAGAGACTAAACATCACATGATCATAAGCCCTCTATAAAACACTTCTAAATACCTGATAGGTCCTTACAGAGCACTTGTTCCTACAGCCGTACTTAAGTTATTACAGATTTCTGTCTGTTTAATGCCCTTCCTTGTATGTTTCAGGTACAAAGATGAAGCACAATTGTATAAAGAAGAACATCTTAAAAATCGTCAGTATCCTCAATGCTATGTTCAGTACATGATTGCAGTCATCAACAACTGTCAAACCTTTAAGTAAGTCCTGCATATTCTTGCAGTATTGTGAGAAAAATAAGGATCTAGGTTTCTTTTGTAATACTACATATTCCCAGGACCTTTTCCTCTTTTGTATACAAAGAAGGTTTCTATTAAGATGATTTAGCTGACGAAACCAAGACAAGAGGTTTAAATACATTACTGTTTTAAGAGGTAGATACTATGATTGCTCTTGCCCTTGGCAAGCCAAGCCAGTGCCTCTCACCAGTGAAAATCCACTTGTTATTGCAAGAATTTCCTTGTCAAAGAAAAATTTATTTTTGTTATGGTTTAACCACAACAGGCAACTAAGCACCAGACAGCCTCTTGCTCACTCCTCTGCCACACCCAGCAAGATGGGGGTGAACAGAATCAAAATGGTAGAAGTGAGAAAATTTGTGGCTTGAGATAAGAACAGTTTAATAATTGAAATAAAATAATAGTAAAAAAATGTAATCAAAAGAAAAATAACAAACAAAAAAAAAAAGGAAAAAAGAGGAAATAAAACCCAAGAAAGACAAGTGATGCAAATGAAAAAAAATTTGCTCACCACCAACCAACCAGTGCCCACTCAGAGCCTGAGCAGTGCCCCCACAGCCAACTTTCCCCTCAGGTTTATATGCTGAGCACAACATCTTATGTTATGGGATATCCCTCTGGTCAGTTGGGGTCAGCTGTCCTGGCTGTGTCCCCTCCCAACTTCTTGTGCACCCCTGGCCTACTCACTGGCGGAGTGACGAGCAGAAAAGGCCTTGACTCTGCCTGAGTGCTGCTCAGCAGTAGCTAAAACATCCCTGTGTTATCAGCACTGTTCTCAACACAAATCCAAATCATAGCCCATATCAGTTACTATGAAGAAAGTTAACTCTACCCCAGCCAAAACCAGCACAATCTTCAACTTTTAGAGTTTGAAAAAGTCATTTCAGGTAGTTTGTCTGGGACCTGCCATCTTCTCTTATGTTTGATCTGTGACATTTCCCCCTCGAGCATTGTGATCAAGGTGAACTGAACTGGAGAATCAAGCAAAGGTAGAGCTTGCTCTTTTAATATCAAAACAGGAGAAAAATGCTCATTGCTCCTGTGTCAGTGCTCAGCAATCCAACCCCACATTCATCTATATCTACTGGCACTCTCAAGTCTTCAAGTCAGCAGTAGTTTGTTACTAGCAGACAAGCAGCCCAGGTTGATCCCTCTAAAATCATACTGGAGAGTAAATTAAGGCTTCCAAAGCAAGCAGCAGGCATCATTTCCCCTTGCAAGAATAAGGCTTATGCATTCCAAAAATTTAATGGCAGTGCAATTATGCATCATTGGGTGGTGACAAGCATTGTTATTTGTCACAGAGAATCTATAATCAGTCTGAAAAGAAAATACTTGAAAATGGAAATGGAAGACGCATTGTCAAGCGGTCATACAAACATGGATGCAACTTTAGACATCATTGCCAAAGAAGGATGCTCTAGCCTACTAGATGAAGTCTTCATGGACTTAGAGGTTAGAATTTCTTTTCTTCAAGAAAACAGAAATAGTATTTTATAAAGAAAAATGTTTCAGGAATGAAGTAGTTATGAAGCCTTTTGCGTGCTAAACGTATTTTTCTATGTGATGTGCTAGCAAAATGTCAGTATTGTTCTTCACTGGTATAGTTTGCATGTGGAAGGCTGAAAAGTTGTTTAATTATATTTCACGGGATCACTTCAGGCAGATGCTTTGTATATAGTGAATATTTTTTAGCAGATTATACTTAGTCTTATGTAGTTGAGTTTTAAGAATTATTGGGGAACGACTGCTGATACCATCATCTTTGTGCAGCTGCAGTACACCTATAGTTAAGACAGTTAATTGACCCTAAAAGTGGGCCCTTTTTGACTGATAAATTTCCATGTTTTAGAATTTTATCTTCTTTTATAGAATCCCTCAGAGAATAAATAAATTATTTTTTATTACTAAAAAGAAATTGGGAGTATGGAGAGGGACGCAGGGAAATTAGAGAAAGGGCAGGGCAAAGAAAGATGCTTTAGGACTTGTTCAATTTGTAATAATATTTTGAACTGATGTAAACACCTTGAATGACTCCCTTAAAGATGTGAGAGTGCTGTTTATTTTAAACTTGGAGCTCTTAAGAAAAACTTTTCTTTCTCATTAACCATACTTACTGATCACGAGAAGACGCTCCATCTGCTATAATGACCATTCTTTACAATTCGTTAACCTCAAGCTTCATGTAACTATTATAATTTATAAAATGCCTTGCTCAAATATGTAAAGAATTTTTCCTCTGGGGAGAACAAAACAAGATAGGTATGTAGATGTAGAGAGCACTGGAATTACGTACTGTAGAGTTCTGGGAAAGGAGTGGAGTTACAGGCCACCAAGTTTGATATAGGCACAGGATGTCTGTGGGGCCATCAAAGAGGAATAACTGAGTAGCCAGTAGCGGTTCAAAAAGTCAAGCATGAAGCTGAATTATCACAGCAGCTTAAAAGTGCTTCATATGTAAATTTGAATCATCAGCTCTTACACCAATTTTATCCTTGGACCTTAATTTTCTTATTTAGCATAGACATTTAAATAGAGAATGTAATAAAGGATTTTCAGAGAACTCATGAAACAAATACTCGGGCTTGTGCAGTTGATTTACACAAGCACCTGTAGTGATGTCAGGGTAGCGCTCTGTGGCAACTGTCATTCCGACAATTGATCACATCATTTTCCTACACTAAGTGCTTATTGCTTATTTCAAGGAGCGTAGTTTAGACAGGTATAATGCTTAAGATTGTCTCCTGTTTTATTGTAACTGCTCTGATGTGATGGCAGTGTCAAAAATTTGTTCTGATCAATTGTTTGTTACCTTCCTAGCCACATCTCAATGACCTGATGACAAAGAAGTGGTTGATGGGGTCTAATGCAGTGGGGACTATCTGTGTCACTGTAGAGGATTATTTCAATGACTTTGCAAAAATAAAAAAGCCTTATAAAAAGGTAGGTGCAAAATACTCTGTAATACTCTGAATATTATGTTGGTTTGGAATTTCTGAACACTGAATAGCATTCAGAATTAAAACACAGAAATTGGAATTTATTCATCACTGGAAATTAAAAAATGAGAATCTACTACTTTTCTCTCATCTTTTTTGTTCACAACCATATAATATTGTTAAAGACAGATGAGATCAGTTCAGTTACTGGATTTAGTCCAGAAAATGTATTGGTATGTTACCAGATTCTAGCCTTACCATTTTGTACTTTTCTGCCTCCCTGTGTAAGTTTATAGTCAGATAAAATGAGCTCTTCTGAAAGTAGTTTTGCTGGCCTGTAGCTACTTTTTTTTAATAAAAGCATATTCTGTAATTCCTAGTTTTAATATGTACAATGAGGCAGTTAAATTGGTGCCATAAAGTTTAACAAATGCGTAAGTCATGTTTAAAGTGCTGTTACAGCAGCATAATGTGCTAAGTTAGGTTGGGGAGGTTGGTTTGGTTGGGATTTTTGTTGTTGGTTTGTGGGGGTTTTTTTGTTGTGTTTTAGCTATGATCGGTCAAAGGATATCTGGATTTCTCTATTATTCTTTAATTTCTAGTATTATTATACCTGGTTTTATCCTTTATTGAATTAAAGTCAGTTTTATGTAGTTAAGATGGCATGTCTTAAATGATTCCCTGAAATTTAGGAAACATTTGAAGTTAGGAAGATCAGAATATAGGTGAGGTTTTGAATAAAAACCCTTACTAAGTAGAAGTACTTAAAAGACAGTCTCAATCATACACTTACTCTTTTTTACCTTAATTCTTGAAGAGGCAGAGGGGCTTGCTCTGATGACCTCTTAAACTTCAGTATTTGCAGATCCTAGAGGCCTTATGTAAGTGAATAATAGCTTTTTCAGTCCAGAAAAAGTGCAGAACAGAAGTTAGGTTAGTCCCAGAATTAGCCTATATCCATGGAACAGCTTTTATTTCCAGGCTTGGCTGTTTTGCTGAGGTAATAGTGCTTGGCGTGAATTTCTTTAAGTGTTAATAGCTATTTCTGCCATCGCTTATTTCATCATGTAGTGTTTATTGCCACCTTATGGGGAAAATTATGACAAAATGCTTTCTTGGTATTCATCAAACCTGCTATTCCACTGTCTCCCAGTATGAAAAAATCTGCCACACAAGACACCGTATGCTCCAGCGTGGGACACGCTTTTGCTTCCCTGGTTTGGGGTGGACCTTTTTTTTTTATTTTGTTTTAAAATACTCTGGTTAAACCTGTTTTGCAAATGCCATTTTTAAAAGCCGCACGAACAGACAGCTGCAAAAAGACCTTGCCCAACGGAGAGGTCACTGTCCTGGAACAGGGAGGATCTGGATCTTACAGCCATTCTGCTTTTCCATTTTCCCCATGTGTAAAGCGAATGATCTGTTGTCACGCTGTTGGCTCTTCTCCAGTGTTCTTTTTTCTCAGTTATAGTAGAACTGCTTTTCTTAATTTTGATGAGATGGGGCATACTTGTCAGTCTCCCACAGTCTAGTCTGTGCAGTTAATTTTCCTCTGTGTAATTGGCGTTAGTTCCACCAATGCAAGAGAAGTCGTCCCTGGACTTGAATCGTATTTTCTGTGTCCTGGATAGGTTTGTGACTTCCAGTACTTTGCAAACTGTTGCTTTGTCTCTTTTTTTTTTTTTTTTTTTTTTTTTTTTTTTCTTTTCTCTTTCCTAAAATACCTCTTTCTAAAACTTTGACTGAAGAAGATTTTGATTGAAACTAAAGCTTGGTATATACTAACAAAATAAAAAGTTTGTGACTACCTGGTTATGCAGGCTTTTTCTTAATCACTAAATAATTTTGCCACTGTGCTTTGGGGGAGAAAAAATACCTGAGGACTCGTGGGATTTAAGGACTTTACATCAGAGTTGAAAAAACATGTAAATGTTTTGGGTTTTTTTGTTTTGACCTTGATTTCCAGACCTCAGCATCACTGTTGCACGGATACCAGATGCTTCATTTAGTCGCCAGTAGCTATTTCCTGTAAAGGCAAGTGCAGAACAGCGAATCAGTCAAGGAAGAGCTGAGAAAGCAATTGCTGCTGGCTCTCCAGGCTTCTTACCAGACTTGACCCAGAGCACAGACAATGTAGGCAAGATTTGCAATGCTTTATGCAGTGTACTGGAGTTCTCCACCAGAAGCTTCTGTGGTTGATAGTAATTCCTTGACCAGGTGTAAAGAGCAAGGCCAAGGACAGTTCTGTTCTAAAGGTCATCCAAATTATTTCATGTTTATTCCTCTATCTTTAGTACTCCTCAAAAATATTTCAGAAATGTCATTAGAGATGTCTTGCTTTTGTTGTTTCTCCTAACTGGCATATCCTTTTTGGTAGAGAAGGACAGATTTTCATTTCCATTAGCGATATGAAAATCTAAAGCCACTCAAAATGTGTAGTACTAGCAAAAACTGTACTGGTGATTAAGTGCAAATAGACATTTCAAAACCTAATAATTGTTCAAAGACTAAAGATAATGGCTGCACGTGCAGGTATCGCTGGCATAATCCACCACCTTTTTCTCTTCTTTCAGACAATGACTATGGAGGCGCATCGGAGGGTGGTTGTGGAATACATCAGAGCAATCATGTTAAAACGGATATCTTTCAAGAATGCAGAAGAGAGAAAAGAGGGTGCAGAAAGAATGATCAAAGAAGCAGAACAATTCAGATTCCTGTTTAAGAAGCTTGCGGCTGTAAGTATTTGCTTTGGACAATGCTGTTAACCTGCTAATTTAGAATACACCACGCGTTTACTGCTTGGCGAAAATGGCTGGAGCTAGATCATGTTCCCAAAATGCTGGGTGACTTCTAAATGAGTATCAGGGATGCCAGCTGAGGGCACAGGCAAAGTTTCTCAACACACACGGGCTTGCTGCTCAGGTTCCTGAGCACCAGTTTCTACTGCTTTATATTTCTACAGCTCTTGCAGCTGAATATTTGAATGGCCTCACAGAGATGAGCACCCTGAATTCACAGCAGCAAGTGAAAGAAAAAAGCAGTTGTTTGTTACAAGAAAAATAATAGTTGAGCTTTGCTATTCTTGGCTGGAAGAAAGGATGACAGATACTGCATCGAACAGATGCTGTTACTTATTACTGAAGTAGCACGCAGCGTGTTATTTTAGATACTACAAGGCAAGTATGTTGACCCCATTTAAAGTGCAGTAGAAAGAGAAAAGACAGGCCAAAAAAAAAGTATTTGAGAAAAAATATACAAGATAGGCCTAAAAATACTAAATCTTCTTTTAATCGCATAAAGAGCAGGAATCTGCTGGAAAGCACCTAGGGCCATCAGATGACAAAACGCAAAAAGAGTGCAGAGAAAGATAAAGCCTGAAAAGCTGGGGGTGTGAGGAAGGGGCAGTGTTCATCTCTGCTGACTGGGGAAGATGCTGGGGCAACTCCTGCATCAGAGTCTTTCGTTATGTGAGATTCTGTGTAAAATCTGGTTTGGGTTAAGGCATTGCTAGAAGAGGTTATGGAATCAATGAAATGAATGATACCAGATTGGCAGGACCAGGTGACCTGGAACTAAGAGCACTAAAATAGTCCAGAGATTAAGCAGGTATTACAGTTCAGATGATCAGCTCTTGAAAGCTGCCTTGGTGGCCAGATGACTACAAGGAAGCTAATGCGGGACCAGTATTTAATGTTTCAGAAGAGATCTGGCATTCACATCAGTTATTCCGAGTGTTCATGCTGGCAAATCAGCAAAAGTTGAAAGACTAGAATGAATCACCGTGCGGTGATTCATTGTTTGTAAGACGACTTTCTTTACTGATACTCTGAAGAACAGCAAATGAGGGAAAAGGCTTATGGTGACAATTCACAAATATTATGTTTTCTTAATGTCTGGAAATTAAGTTCTTTAGGGAATTTAAGATCATTGTTGGACAAAATACTAATTCAAAGATTATTTATAGATATTGGAGGGCTTTCTACTTTTCATCTTGCAGGGTTCTGGAGAGGACACTGAAGGACTCTGTGACATCATTGAAGCCATTGCAGAGGTTATCAAGTTAACTGATCCTTCACTGCTCTATCTGGAAGTTTCAACTTTAGTCAGTAAATACCCAGATATCAGGTAATTCTCTTTGCCCTCAAAGTTAAAAGATAGATAGATAGATAATATCATACTTTCTCTATAGTCTTGGGCAAATTTTACAACAAAGTGTAAATGTGTTCACATTTTTCATATTTTAGAACATAGCCACTTTCTATGAAAAGTAATGCTAATATAAAATGTTCATGAGCTGGACAAGTTGGTACATATACTTAAGTACTCAGTGGTACAGCAACGGAACAAGGAAAATACTTCCGTTATGTGTCTGGGGAAGACACAATATGTTTTACAGTCCTAAGAGTCAAAATAGTGCCTTATATTGAGCTGGAAAAGCCAGTTCTGAGTGACTGGAGGTGTGATTAAGAACTAAAGTAAACGCTGAAACTGAGTGAAAGGGTTGCCAACTAAGTGATATTTCTGCCCAAATCTTACATGTGCAAAGTTTCATACTAATGCCAGTTTTACCATTTTCCTTTGGCAGGGATGACCATATTGCAGCTTTGCTGACAGTGAGAGGCGATGCCAGCAGAGATATGAAACAGACTATCATTGAGACTTTGGATCAAGGTCCAAGCCAACCGAATCCAAACTACGTGCCAATTTTTAAAGAAATTACAGTTCCGACTCTAACTGTGCCAAAACTTCTGAAGTAACGGACAATTCTGTGTTTGTGTGTCGTTACTGGTCTGGGCTCAACAGAAATAGTGGAGGGCAAATTTGGCAATGCTATTTTGAGTGAAGTTCAATAGACACTGATACTTGCCAGGCATGTTTCTTTCTAGAGATTTGGATATGGAAAAATGTAACCAGATTTCTGAAAGAAAGGTGGATGTGAAGGTCAGTTTGAAGAATTAAACTTCTTCTGACAGGGGGGGCTTTTTACTGACCCATTTGTTACAGCTGTTTTTGCTGTCAGCAGATATATTTTTCTTGTGGAATATATTTGCACGGTGCACCACAATGCCATATAAAGGTATTTATACCCCAAACAACAGAGCTGAATTACTGCTGGATATACTAACAGACATTGCTTACAATACTTAAGCAGGCTCCTTTAGAACTGCCTTTATATCATGGAACCACAGCCTGGTTTGGGTTGGAAGGGACCTTTAAAGATCCTCTAGTCCAACCCTCAAGGTTGCAAGAAGGGGTTTCTACCATCCACATACTCCACACCCTGGGACCTCCACAGAAATTATGAAAATAGGGATTCTAAATCCCAATCAATAGATGGCACTGCATTGAGCATGTATTAACATCCTCAATCCACTTTCACATTATACATTGTGTATGTACTTACTTTGGTGTATAATAGTTTATTGCAGAGAACTTAATTATGAAATCAGTTTCCCAGCTAAGGGACTGAATGAAATTGCTACCATGCAATTTGATTATAGGGTGAATAGACACATAAGGTACATTTTTTTTTCATTGATTTACTAAAAAGAGCACATAAACCACCACCAGTTCAGTTAAGACATTGCTACCTTCAGCTATGTATTCTTTGCATCCTTATAGATTTACAGTAGATTTAAATCTTTTTTTTTTTTTTTGTTTGGTTCGTTTGAAGTGTGAATAAACTCTGGATTTAATAGTTTTCTGGAAATGTGAGATACTGATTATTTCTGTGTTATTTTCAGATCAATGCTTACAGCTAACTTTCAGTATTATCTGTTCTAGCTATAAAATATTACTAGAAAATGATGAATTTAAAATGCTGTGAGGAAGGACACAATGAAAGTATTATCTGTTAGTACCCGAACAGAGTTATCAGAGATTAATACAAGGAAGACACAAGCCTCTGTTGTTCTGATTAGTGTGTTGGAGTCTGTAAAACGTGTCTGGTCTGTCAACACCCAGACCTTGTGCTGTTCCACTGCTCTCAGTGAATCCTTCTTACCCCACAGGAGACATGTGCAGCATCAGCAGTTTGAACAAAGGATAAAATGAGGATTGTGGCTTTTTTCATTGACAGGGAACGTGTGTCCTAAAGGATAAGGATGGTTCAGTGCAGCGTCAAGTTGCTGTCTCTGTACCTGAGGAGTTTTCTTGAGATCTGGAGGCACTCCAGTTCCCATGGGTCTTTACACTGTCCCTAGAAATTGCAGGTAGGGGAAAGAGATTTAGGCTGATTTTTGAAGGGGTTATGTTCAGCCCACACTTAAGAATTATTGAGGTGATACTGGACTAATGTGTCTTGCATGTCAATCTCAATCCTGTACCTGAAATTCTTGTCCTGTGTGCTTTTGATCTTCAGTTTGACCGAGGGAGTAAGTCCCTGGGGCTTTGTTTCTCCTGTCTCTTCTCCGTCTACAGTCATAACCCTCCTAGGTGTTAAATTTACGCTATATCCCCCCATGTCAAACCGCCTCCCCCGAGTCAAGACCTCAGCGGTGGAAGGTCCCAGGTACGGCTCCTGGCCCTCACCTCGGGTTCCGCCCGTTGTCGCGGCGGCCGCTGCCCGGCCTTCCCTCAGGCGTCTCGAGGGGCCGCCGGTGCCCGCAGAACTTCCCGCGGCGGCTCCCGAAGGCTCGGTCCCGGCGGGAAACGCAGAACCGAGCACCCACCGAGCCTGCTAACGCGGCGGGGAAACACTCGCCCCGCCTCCTCCCGCTGGGCCCGCCCCGCANGGGGCCACCGCTGCCCGAGGTGGCCCCGGGAGGGAGCGGGCCTTGGGAGGTGCCCGGACGCGGTCACCGGCTCTGGGCATCCAGCGCAGGGCGGGTAAACATCGCGGTCATATCCCCGTGGGAGGAATGTGAGGGGGAGCTTTGAGAAAGGCTGGAGGAGGAATAAGCGTGGCTGTGTTTTAGAGCAAGGGAAGGGGAACTAATGGCAGCGAAAAGATAACCTTGAAAACGCTGAAGTCGTCTTTGAACCGGGAATCCAGAAAGGATTGTAAAGTCTGAAAGATTAATGTAGCAGAACAGGAAGGCTTGTGAAGAGGAATGTGAGAAATGCTTAATGTGAAGCCTAAAAACTACCGACACATACTCTCTTGATTACCTCTGGAGCAGGAACCTGCAAGGGAGTTAGCAGGCCCATGTTAAAAAGCACTGTTGAGACCATAGTAGTAACGAAGCTAAAGGAATTCTTCATATTTGTGTCCTGTCGAGGAAACGGGGGAGGTTCCTCCATTGGAGCCATTTTTATCAGAGATGCGTCAGAGGATCTATCATGACTCAAGCTGACAGCAAGAAGACATTGAAGAGCAGACAAACAGTAATAAGTTCCTAAAACTGGTTGGTATTTGCTCAGTAACTCAGGAGTGACTCAGGAATGTAGCAGCTTACCTACCCTGCCTTCTGTAAAGCCACTTCATCTGAGAACTTGGAGGAGACATGCATGATGCCATTTTTGTCCTGATTTTTCCACCAGGCAAACTAGTAGAAACCATTTTAAGAAATGTAGCTAGTCAGTGGAGTTGCGTGGCTTTTACTGAAAATATTCTTATCTGATAGACTCCTGTGTAAGTCCTGGAATACGTTTGCTAAGGAGTGGATATAGGTACAGTGGCGAGACCTGGTGCAATTGATATAACCTGTATAGTTTCCAAAGAGATTCTAAAGATACAGAAGTATCAAAGGCCTTTAAAGACATCCTGTATGTGCAGAATGAAAGAAATGTGCAAAAATGTCTCCTTTGGTGGATAAAGAGCTGACGTAAAAAAGAAGAGCGTGTGGTCATCTGCCACACTGACAGAGCTGTTCTGGGATCTTTGTTCAGTATGTTCAAATGCAACTAGGGGAAAAGAAGGTGAATGGTCAGGTGACGATTGCTGGTGACACTGATTCCTGCAGTGAGGCCTATGAGGAATTGCAGGAGCGCTTCATAGTCCCTAGCATGGCCAGATCAGGATTGCTGTATGATGGTCAGATGAAATCCAGGCTAGATACCTGATGTCTGTGAGGGAGACCCACTTTAACTTTGCATCGTTTTGTATATAAAATGGATGTGCTCTCATCGGACTGACGATGCTCAGCAGCAAGATAAGTAGGTCATAACGCATTTTTATGAAGCTATCACCTTAGCTCTTAGGAGCAGCTCATGGAAGGTAAAAAATGTTCAGAATACCTAGAAAAGAAACAGAGAATATAATAGAGGGATATCTTTTTGTTATTATAATTATGCAATTTATGCTTGCACTTTGAATGTTGTATGCAATTTCTGTAATTTTTGAGATGGGGAAGGAATCCAGTAGAATGAACTGAAAAGATTTAGAAAAAGATAACAAGGACTAAAGGGAAAAAAATAACCACTTCTGCAGAGGAATTAATCGAGCAGGACCCTGCTTTGGAATGGTGGTAACTGAGGGGAAATAAAACCTGTCGGTGCCAAGGGGAAGGTCCTTGTATAAAATGGAGAGAAGTCCCCAACAATGTCAGGTATCCTTCTAAAGAAGGCATGATCCTGCTTTATTTGGGTAGGAATTACTTAGTTTATTAATTTGGGGATAGAACTCCATTCTCTAAGACAACAGACTGTGAAGACTCAATGGAAGCTGCCTGTGCTTTTTCATTTTTTGAAACCCTTTGAAACAGGTCAAGGCCCTGCAGTCAATTCTTCCAGTACTTTGCACTGGCTGCGTTAGCAGCTTTCTCTCAGTTGCCAAAAATCTCACTGAGAGAAACCAGGTGCCAAACTTGGGCCTCCAACCTGGGAGCCAAACTCACTACTGTGACATGAGGCATTTTGTGGGTTTTAACGTGCTCTGCCATTCTTTTAAAAATAAGACTACTTTCTTGTGTAGAGAATGCCCCTGACTGTTCTGCTGTCAGTGTGTCTCTTCACTCCTAGGTAAGCTTTGCAGTTTTATTTGTAACTCTTACCATGTTTTAGAATGTCTGATCAGTCTGAACGAAGCATTCAGTTTTCACTAACCGTGAATGGTTTACCAAGTAATATGCAGTTAGTGACTTGTCAGGAAAAGATTAATCTTACTTGATGAATAGGAAACAGAATGTTGAAGTTTTCTGCAAGTGGATCCACCTGTTCATTTCAGACGTTTATAGCTTATGGTTTTTTGTTGTTTTTTTTTTTATCCAGGGTTGATAAAGATAGGAGTGGAATAATATCTGATAATGAGCTTCAGCAGGCATTATCCAATGGTAAGTGCGTAAAGGAGCTCTGAGGTAGTTCATTGTAAACTTTATGTTAAATTTCATGTGAGACTGGTTACTTGGTGCCGTAATTCTTTGATTTTATGGGTGTGGCGAATGTTCCTACCGTTAAGATTAATACTACTTAATCTACAGCAAAAGGCTGAGGAGAGGGAGGGGGAAATAAACAATCCTCCTGATTTTATTTTAGTGTTTTGGGTTTTTTTAATTGTTTTTTGCGAAGCCCATTGTTCCTGGGTGGGTTTGTTTTATCATTTCAAGGGAAGTTTTCTGGGCTTGGGGCATGTTAGTAATAACTGAGTACCTATTGTAAACATTACTTGTCTGTATTCTGGGGAGTGAAGGCATACACGTCCCTTTACTTTGTCCAGCTCTTCTTCCTAGAAAACATTAACGGTGATTTATATATTCCTCTCTCATCACTACTGAACCTTTGTTTTTTAACCAGGATCAGTGTATAACCTGGACAAAGATCAGCTGTTTACAACCAGCCTTTTTACTGCGCATAAAATGTTTTCATACAGTATGGTGCAGGAATTGAAGATGGTAATTTTAAATATTTTTTTTTCCCAAATGAGGCATGTTTGGGTTTTTTTCCTAACAAAATAGAAAGATGCACTCTAGTTCTAGTACTAAAACTTTCTACTCGTCTGTCAGTTCCCTGTCATAATGTTTAAAGAGTAACTAGGCTATGGTCAAATAACTCGTGGAAGGAAAATAAAAACTAACAAAAATAAATTCCCAGTAGCCTATTTTTGCTTTCCTCTGCTGACTTAGGGTGGGTAAGGTTGTATTTTGTGGTGGTTTTTTTTCCACTGAAAAAGTGCATGTTGAAGCTGTTTATGCACCTTTGAGTCCGTATCAGGTTCCCTTCCTCTCAAGGTTTAATTCCTTTATCCTTCCTGTGCTTTGTGACTGAGAAGGGCTTAAAGTGATGTTGTGAGCTGCAGTGCACACAGACTGAAAGGCTCCTTTTTGTCAGTAATTGCCTGATTTGAAATAAATTTAAATGGCTCTATTTACTAAAGTTGTAGTTCTGTAAATAAACTGGATTTACTGGAATATTTGTTTAATAATGTATCTGATCTATAAAAAGCAGTATGTTGTAGCTGCTGCACCTGATCCGTAACTAAAATACTATTTTAATAACAACTTCAGCAAATGAGAAGTTAAATTTGTTAAGTCACTGTTTTCATTCAGGACTACAGTGCTGTTCACAGCAGTCTGGGAACCTGGCTTTACCTGCCTTTTTAAACTTCATATATTTTAAATATCTTCTCATCTGATTGAATTTAAGGTTATTAGGCAGTAATGACTACCCAAACTTTTTTCTTTCCTTACTTACAGTGTAGATTAGCAGTTTCAGTGCTTTGCAGTTACAAAGAATCACCAGCAAGTGAATTGACCACTAGAAAAAATATTTACAAATCCTCTCATTCGCGGGGACTGTAGATCTTACGCACCAAAGTGACTAACAATTCACTATATTCTTTTCAAAATGTATCCTCTAGTGGATGGTTGTGCGTAGCTGTCTTGCAGTCTAACCTGGGCTAAAAGAAGAATGTTATGTATTTATTTCTAAAACATTTTTTTAAAAAGTGCATAGTGCTCATTCCAATTTGAAGTTCAATGCGTTTTTTACACTCAGCTTTTCAACATGTCAGGTTTATGCAAATAACAGTTTACTTACCTGGGAGGGACCGATCATCATTTCGTGTAGTGTTTGCACAATAAAACCCTGTGCTTCGTGTTTATTTTTCTGTGCTGCCATGGAAAGTTAACAGTAAAGTCAAGGGAGGGGAACAGTCTTTTACTGTTTGTTGGAAAGGACTGAAATCAGTACAGTTCTTCAGCACTAGAGGTGCTCTGGTTTCACTACATAGTGTCTGTGTGAGCCTTGAAAATTTCAACACGAAGTAAGTTGAATTCCAAACTGTGTTCTTCCTTTTTCGTCTGTTCTCTTTAGAGTTAAATGCTGGCACCCTAATAATATTTCCATTATTTTTTCATTTTTGTCAGGAGACATACAACTCTAAGGTACTGATGTTCTCTGTCTAAAGTAATGCTTAAGCATTTTGAGAGCAATTTTTACTCTTTTGTGCTTATCTTTCTCTTGACGTACAAGCAGTCCTGTGGCCTGCCTACAGGGCAGGGTTTTTCCCCGTTGCTGCTCCTGTAGACTTGCGCTGATAGTTACCCTTCTCTGGGGGAAATTCAGCGCTGGTATAAGCACCACTTAGACAGCTTCATCCTTCCCAAAGCCTGCTTCGGACCAGCGCAGCTTTTCTGTCAGGTGTTCGTGGTCAGCTGACTGCACTGCTGCCGATGCCTCCGCAGTAGCCCTAGTCGGACTGGCTCCTTCGTGGTCCCTGTGCTCAACCTCAGTGAATTTCATACAAGCTTCTTGGTCCTCCTGGTTCCTTCAGAGGCTCTGGAGAATTGATGGTGAAATTCCAGATGAGGCACAGTGTTTAATTTAAAGCTTAATGCTTTCTAGCACTCTGGAATGCCCCAACAAGTGAAAACTATTCCCAAGTGACTAGCCTGTCAAAATATTCAGAGGAATATAAAGCTCCTCTTCAGATGATTACTGCTCAGGCCCTTTCAAGCAGCAACGTTTCTTGGTCTGAAAATACTAATTTAACACTCTATTGATTTAGCAGCAGAGGAGAGATTTACACTAAAATCAACCCTAAATTGCACTGCATGCTTATACCATATTAGGAACCTTTCTACTCCTATCAGAAACTTGAAGTGCCCTGGAGTAACCCACCCATAAAGCAGGAAATAAGCAGATGAGTTTTTACTGAGGAAGAGATATGAGACCTCATTTGAGTTAAAACTGCTGCTGCTCCCGTCAGTAGAAAAAGTGGGACTTCAGTTTTGATTTTGCCTTTTATCTGGTACCTTCTGACTACCTGGGTTGCAAAAAACCTTTTAGCTCTTCCAGGGTTTTAAATTTCGGAGCTTTTTTGGTGCAGCCTGAAAAATATTGGTTTCTGTGTGTTATGTGTAAAGCATTGATCATTTCTGAATGGTCAAGAACATAATTACTTTAAAGCAGCCTTATTATATAATATGCCACCTTCATGTCATCTAGTTCTGAATTCACTGTTTAAGTTCTTACCTGATTTTTTGGTTGGTTTGTTGGTTGGTTGCTCTTTTTTTTTTTTTTAAATGTTATTTAGTATTGAGGACTTAAGTAATTCTTTCTGTTTCAGGCACATGGACTCCATTTAATCCAGCAACAGTCAGGTCAATTCTTGGTGAGTGTAGTTGTGTGATGTGAAATAGTCAAGACGCTGTTTTGTGATCTGTTCGGACGATTGAAAACGCAACCAGTTGCTGCATTGTTGTAGAGAAAGAAGTGTGTACATATAGTACAATACATATCCAGCATGTATTTCTACTATAATAATGAATGCCTGTTTAAAGGTCTTGTGAGCTAATTTGGCTGTAGCATTAACAAGCTGATCTTTCGTTGTTAGATTGTCTGTTTAAATTTGTCTTCATCTTTTTCTCCAGATAGCCCAGCTGTGCTAAGTTAAACACCTTGGGTATTTTCCCTTTTGAATAATGCAGGATCACCCATCGCGTGTACACACGTGCACTTGGCGAAGCAGCCTGAGAAAATGTTACCCTACAACTGAAGAGATAGTAAATGTAATTTATGTGTGACGAAATGGTCAGCTTACATTTTCTAAAAAGATAGTTTATAGCTTGTCTTGATAACACTTTTTCCCATCTTGCATTTTAATCCTATGTTCTGCTTCAAAAAGTCCAAACAGAAGCTTCACCATGTTTGCATTCTTTAGCCCTAAAATAATTGCCAGTAATGTGAAGATGATGATGGTAGAAAAGAAGGATAAAAACTCAAGCATAAAAGAATATTTTGTATCACACAGTTCATATAATCCAAAGACTAAATATTTTGCTTGGTTTTTAATAAGTATTCAGCAGTGTGAGTTCCGTGGCTGTGTGATGACAGTTATCCGTAAGTCACATGCAGATGAATGTCCCAATACTTTTGGCAGTCAACAGATGTTGTAGACTTTATATGAGTCCCTAGGAAAGAACAGCCCTCCCTCTCTCTGTCACTGGACGATCAATCAAGCCTTAAATACTTTCAAACTGGAAATGAAAACCCAGGAAAAACAAACATTCAGTGATTTGTTCTTGTTCTCTTTTAGCTTGTTTTATCTTATCCTCCTTTGGTGGACCATGCCTGCTTTTTTTTGGCAGTACTTTCAAAAATATTACTTGGTTTTTTTCAACTTCTTTTCTGTCTTCGGTACTTTCTGCAAAGCGCTCTTGCTTCCTTCTTAAAATACCAGCAGTTCCTATTGACAAGTAGTATGATTAAAATTTTCTGTGTGTCTATTTTTTTATTTCAGGCATGTTTGACAGAGAAAACAAAGGTGGTGTGAACTTCAATGAATTCACAGGAGTCTGGAAGTACATCTCAGACTGGCAGAATGTCTTTCGAACGTATGACAGAGATAATTCTGGAATGATTGACAAAAATGAACTAAAGCAAGCACTAACAGGTTTTGGTAATTCATTTGTAATTACAGTTTTTGTGATTGGGTTGCGTCATCCGATGAGCTTCTTACTGTTAGGGCTGTACTGCTCCGACAAATGTGACTGAAAACGAGGCAGATGATAAATCCCTTTAGGTATAGGGTACCTTTAAAGCTGTCCATGCCACAAGCACTGGTTCAGCTGTTTTCTTTAATGGGGAAAATGGAACTGGATGTGTCAGTACACGTGTGGAATGCCTTCTGCCTCCCCTGTGAGCTGCTCCGAGGGTGTTACCCGTACTTGAGGTCACTGCCTGAACTTAGGGCAGTACTTGATCCAACTTGCTGCCATACAAAACAAAGCCTAGCTGCTTACGCAGCCTTCTGGTGGAATTCTGAAAGTTCACTTACTTACAAAAACTTGAGTTGCAGCCCTGAGCCCTTCCCTCAACCAACTAGTCACTTTAATCAGTAATTACGTTTATTGTGACTCTGTCTATAATTATTATTAAACACAGGGTTTTCTTCCTGCCTGCATTTTAGTTTAACACAGAAGTATTTGACAAAAAAAAACCCTCTTGTAACTGCTTACTGCTTTCTGGTTTTGCTCTCCATGCCTGCTGAACAGCCTAGCTATTTTTATAGAACTGCAGTCATTGAAACCTTTTAAAGCATTTCTCTTTTCCAAGGTTATCGGCTGTCTGATCAATTCTATGATATCCTTATTCGGAAATTTGACAGACAAGGAAGAGGACAAGTTGCTTTTGATGACTTTATTCAGTGCTGTGTTGTTTTACAGGTAAGAAAGGAGATGTACTTTAATTGAAAAACAAAATGACCTTTTCTTAAACTTTTATGGTTCTCAATTTAAATATAATAGTGGATCTTGAACTTGCTAATAAATAAACCATTTGAATGAAGTCTATGAGAGGTGCTAGAAACATCTTCATATATTGGTCTTCACTTCTTATCCATCCACATCGCAAATAAATTTGATACATTTGTTTTGTCCTGTTAAATACTTCTACGGGACAAACACATGTAAGAGAGTCTTAGTATTTGAAAAGGAAATCATGTAACACTATTTCCGTTAGTTTAATACACACCACTTCCTCAGCATCTTCAGTGTGTTGTGTCCTGTGGTGCCCATAATTCTCATAACCTCAATTGTGAGGGGTTTGTGTATCTCTCTGTTTAAGACTCTGACTAGAAAGAATCTGAGCTAGCGGCTGAGTTATTCAGTTGTTTGTCACTGCTGTTCCTGCAGGGGCACTGGCAGTAAAAGACATTTCAAACCAAAAAGTTCCAGAAATGAGGAGGGGGACAACAACTGTAGTTTTACAGGTGTGTTCTTTTGTTTAGAAATCAATCACTGGATGATTCCTCATATCATTGCTTAAGATCTCTCTAAGTGTATCTGACTTTTCTGAAATATATGTAAGACTTTGGGGAAAAGCTGGGGAACTGTAGCAGTAGACAAGCTGAGTTTTAGTAGGATAGGTAAGAAGTTGCTGCTCTTAACTGGCCAGCATTGCAACAGAACCTTAAGACACCTTGCCATCCGCATCATGACGAGGGAGCAGCGCCCCGTAACCGTAGGTGTTTTGTTCTTCTCCTTTCAGCTTTCTATCTATAACTGTAAGCCCGCTGAAACAGTTGCCCTCATAATAATTTGTAATGTAAGACAATTATACTTAGTTATAAACTTGAACTCTGGTAAAGAGGGCTTTGAAATGGAGTCATCCTTCAGCTGGTGTTAGCAAAACCATGCTGGTAATTATTTTGGTTCACTCTTTGCACTGCCTGGCACCTCTGAGGTTATACAGGGTCAACCTGGTACCAGGGATACATAAAGCACATTTGACATGATGAGAAATGGACAAGGTACTTGTTGGCTTCTGCCTCCAGCCAACTCTCAACTGTCTCACAAGAACTGTGCATTATTTTCCCCTATTTCTAAGCCAGTTACAGAAAGCTGTCTGGTCCACAAAGCCTTAGGTACCTAAGGCAGTTGTATAACCAGTTCTGCTACAGCTCAGGCAGGAGACACGGCACAGAGCAGCCTCTTGATGCTCGAGATTGTGGAGTGGCTACAGACAAGTGTTCTCACATCTACAGAAACCCAAGTGGCAAGTGGAACTTTCCCCATGTACAAAAAAGTATGGTGTTTTTCCCTCCCTTTTCAGAGGCTGACGGATGTGTTCCGACGATACGATACTGATCAAGATGGCTGGATTCAGGTGTCCTACGAGCAATATCTTTCCATGGTCTTCAGCATCGTATGACACTGATAACTAGGAATTGCACACTGACATTACACAGACTGGAGTTGCCAAATCATCCCGTACTGAATGAGATTATTGATGTATTATAATGGATATAACTTCACGTTCTTCAATTTTTGTATGTTGGTCATCACCTTCAGAATCTGCACTTGAGTTGGTTTTAATTTTGTATTACTGTATGATACAACCATCTCTGCTTACTGTAGTACAGAAGCACGGAGTCTAGATTTAACTGGTGCAATGTCAAACTTAACCTCCCACATATCATGCATGGGGAAAAATGACTCTTTAGAAATGCCAAATTAAAATAGTGCTTGTTAGTTTATAAGAGAGTTGAAAGTCAGAAGTTGCACAACGTGTTTTGCATGTGCCTTACTTTTATAAGAGTTTATTGTATTAATTTTTAATACAGAATTTAAAATTAAGTAAAAATACTACATCAACTTCTATAGCCTATGCCACTTTTGTACAGCTTTTCTTTTTTTTAAGGATGTTGTGGGTTTATTTCTGTATTCTAATCTTTTGCAGTTCAGGGGTCCCTCCCACTGCACAGTGATGGCCTTTTTTCCTTGCCTTACGGTTTTTTTTTCTAGCTGCCGCCTTCTTTCAGGGTCCTCCTTGGGACATCTACAAATAGAACTTTTTCAGACCTGTGTCCAGTACTACATCTTCCTCAGTGAGTTCCCTGCAGAAACAAACTGTATCTAACTGCTCTGGATATATCGTTCCCTCTGCTTAGTGGGCTCATTTAACACTGATAGTCTTCCTTTTTTGCTCTGAAGCACTTCTTTGCAGTGGCCTTGAACTGAGAGTCAAACATTCTCCCAGCCTCTCTATCTCACCATTTACAGTTGGTGAGGGACACACTGGAAAAACTGAAGCAAAAAAGCGTAATGTCCAAGCCCTGTCGCACAGCATCTCCTGCAGCCACTTCAAACAAGAAACTTGAAGGAAACAAAGAGAAGTTGACAAGTTCCCTTAGGCTGTTCTAAGAAAATCTTACACCAGTTCCATCTAAAGCACGTAAAAATACTCAAGCAGCACTATTACTTACCTATAGTGGCTACTCTTCAGGCTATGTTTAGATGCAAGAGCTTTTAGCTTTTATCCAAAGGCTTTTTCTTAAACTGCAGCGATACTGATTTAGTCCTAAATCCTCTCCCATCCCCAGCTCATTGCAGGCAGCCAGTCCACACACCCCCTTTTGTTCCCAGTTACAATGACGTAAGCCACGGGCAGGTGAGCTGTTGCTGACAAACATCACGAACAGGTCAGTATTTCTCTGTTGGTGTATCATTTTGACTATTTATTTTTCCCTATTATTTTCTCTGATTGCCTTGTACATTCTACTATTTCTTAGTAGGCTTTTGCCAGTAGAAGGAATCAAGAATTTTTATTTTAGTACGGATCAATCCATCAAATGAGTTTTTAAGTTGATTTGTAACCATTTCATTCTGGATGTGACTGAAAAAGTCTGCATACATTTCACATCCCTTTTTACTTTGCAAAAATGAAAGCAAGAGCTGTGCCCCATTACACAGCAATGCCTGAGACTAGATTACATTGTCCTCATACAGCATCACGTTAAGACAGAGAATACCTTTGCTGTGACATTCTCCTTTCTTTGTCTAAACAGAAATGTAATGGATCAATTTCTAAAAACAGGCTAATTATAAAGCCTCAAATGAACCAAACTGGCCTGACATTTGTGTGAAGAAAACTAAACCTGTATTTTTATGCAAGGGAGCTGTAGTTTCAGTGAATATTCTTCCTAAGTAGATAACATAATAGTAAACCTTTCTTCTTGGTCGTTTTTTTTCTAAGTTGGGAAGGGTGTTAAAAGGGTTATTAGCTTTTTGCTGTCATAATAACATTAACATATTTTCAAAAAATAACAAAAGATTTTTTCTGTAGTATACTAAGATATAACAAATACATTTAAAAAAGCCTCAACAAAATAGTATGTTCACCTCCGTTATGTTCAAGTTTGTGTTCAGCTGTATTTCACATTTTAAAAAATAAAATCGTACCTCCCTTTCCCCTTCTAAAACCAGTCAAACAGAACTGAATGCAGTTTCTTTCCTGAAAGCCAAGAGATGGAGATTCTTGAATCTGTGGATTTGTTTCCAATTCAGCTGTTGTTGCTCCTTAATATTTCCCTCTAGTTTCTACCAGCACGTTGACTAATGTCTGAATATTTAGTTCTAGAAAGGGGAGATAAAAACATTTAAAAGTTACTTTAATTTCATGTTCTTTCACATAATAAAGCAGAGAGAATGCTGAAGTTTTAGTATTAACCAGCTACCTCCTTAATTAACTAATTCTAGTACCAGAAGCATAATTTGTGTTTGTCCAAATGGACACCCAACGACAGCTGTAGAGTAGCCCATCTCCCTTTAAATCCCTCTTACAATCTACTTCCAAAGGAGAATATTTTCTTTTTAATACTGTATCACTGCTTTTAACATTAAGGAATATTTCTACAAAAATTGGAAAAAATAATTTGTCATATAACAAACCAGCTCTTTGATAACATTTCTCTCGTTATCTCAACGTGTTCGATCCATTTGGAGTATTTTTATCTGTTGTAATGCCATCCAGGTTTGGCTCTGCAATGGTTTGTTCCTTATGCCAATACATTCCCTCACCACTGTTGCCACCCCAACAATACAAGGTCTGATCATGAAATAAGATGACAGTTAGCAAGATGACTTAGGAGAAAATTCAAGATTCCTTTCAATTCAGGAAATTTTTGTGCTATCAAAATTTCCTCCCACTCGCAGCTCTATTTAGTTGTCAAGAGGCAAAGTCTCCTCAGAGAGGCAACAAAGGCCATTCTTCATCTGATAAGAGATGTTGAGCAAAATGAACTCCTCAGACCGGAGCGTACTATCTCTGCAACACGCTACCTCCTGCTTATGCTAAAGCAACTACATTGATGTAATTCATTTTATATGAGAACAAATCACAATCTTACTTTGAAGTGCCGGATAATATGGAGCCCACTGTTTAAACATCCTGGTCATTGTAGGTGTATCCTTTCCTTGTAGTCTACTCAAAATGTTAGGAGTAACATCAACAGCTTCTTCCTCCAACATGTCATCTGAGCTTCTGAATTGCTGGTGATCTCTGTATGAACTACTGCTAGGAAATGAGTACTGATGTGAACTCCAGTCACTCTTGTAGCCTGACTTCTGATGCCTGAATCCTTGACATCTAGAGTCCTGGTTCCAGCTAGAGCTGGGGTTCCACCTAGAATCCTCATTCCACCTGGAGCCAACTCTTCCTGAAACAGCAGAATTTGCAGAAGATGTACAAGTATTCACAGACTGATCATTCTTGTAAGAGGAATAGCTTTGTGAAGGATAGATTGTGGAATAGCTTCCAGATGAAGGATATGAGGCAGAAGAATTGGGGTAGGGTAATCCTTGATCACTTACACGCCTCGTTTTTGTACACACTTGCTGATTCCTCCAATTTGTGCTTTCCCCGCCGTATGAGATTCTGTTACCAGGGAGTTTACTGCCTCGCACGTGGTTGGACACGTATTCTGCCGAGTACTCGCTCACTGGACTTGTCTCATAGGAAGAGGCCCCACCAGCGGAATTGCTGCCAGAAGCAGATTGGCTCAACTGTCCCAGCCATTCACTGGTACCACTGGCAGGACTTCCAGTCTGAAGAGCAACAGAGTCCCTGAGTGCTGACATCATTGCAAAGTCATCAGATCGCAGTCTGTAGGAAGATGATCCATCATCCATTTGGTAACTGTGCGAGTTAGCAGGAGCAAAAGAAGTATCTGCGGAACCCTCTTCATACTGAGGCAAAAAGCCTGGATTCCTGTTAGAATTTCCTAGATAAACAAATAAATAAATAAATGGCACTAAAAGCTAGCTAAATATTTAAAAACTGAAAACACAACTACATTGGGGTTTTATGAAGTGTTCTCCTGTTCTTTTCCCATTTCCTGCCTTTATGTCTTACCTGAGTCCAGTATCTTTCCACCCAAAACTCCTCATGTTAAGTAGGTTAGGAAAGGTTATTGGATTTCCAATAACCTTTACTGCTGTAATGCTATCCAGTGAGACACAAGTGTTCTTAGGCAGTCAAGGTTGAAGTCTTGAAGGCTTCAGAAAATGACATCTTGAACTGATGCAGAGAGCAAAGACACACAGCTCTATACCCAAGAAGCAGAAGTCTGGCCATAAAAGTAAATTTTTGCAATCTGTGCAGCATTAAGAGTAGATTTAAACCAGTAGAACAAACTATCTAAATTACCTTTGGATTTTCCATACGGTTTATAGTGCTTTGGGATGGTTCTCCTTCCTGGAAATTCATCCTGGGATATTGACATCAGTGGCCTCAGGCTGTTTGTGTAATTAACCTGGATAAAGCAAAACATCAGAAGGTCTGGTTTTAAAACTCCAATCTTGATTATTCTAAACAAAATAGCGAGCTCCCCATAGAAAGTTAGCAGAGTACAATTTTAGGTGACCGCAAGCTCCACATGAAGGATGTGTTTTTCTGTTGTTCACAAATGCGGCATTAAACCACAGTTTTCAAAAGTAGTATTTGGAAGAGGTACGTGTCTGGAGAACAGAATGAGGTGTCTGGGGAAGACAATGCCACCCATTTCAAATTTCTTTATTGCCCCATATCCCTCACCATCACCTGGCTAAAACTCAGAATGCAGAAGGGAAGGCTCAGCTACTGCCTGGGATTAAGCTGCGGCAAGAATTTTTAACTAGCTCATGAGAACTGTATTATATTCATATACATGACATTTTTAAAAGTGCAGCTCTCAAAGAGCTGGTGGTGGCATTTGCACAGAGACAGTTACCATAGCTCAGCTGACATGGAATATGTGATTAATGTGTAAGCAAACAGTGTGAAATACCTTTCAGAAAACGTATGCTGAATTTTGTAAACCAGTAGCTGCCAGAGGTGATGAGTCATTTTTGTACAGATTTTGGTCCTTCTTCAGTTTGTTTTCCTACAGGTATTCAATTTTTATGCAGAGAAGCTATGAAGGTTTGTAAGGGCCAACAGAAAAGACAGGAACATCTTGCCTACCTTAGTCTTAACAGATTAAAGCTCTCAGCTGGGAGCTTCAAGTCACTGGAAATAAAGACTTAACCATATGCTCACAAAAGAAAGAAACGACACATTTGGGTAGCACTTAAAGCCTGATTAATCTTAGAAGAAAAGCTATGCAGCAAGGGACCAACTACAAAGGAAAGATAACCAGACAGCATGAAAAAAAAAAGGTGCACAAAAAAGGGCCGGAATGCATGCAAAAGAAAATCAAACCAGATGGAAGATGATGGAAAATTAACAGAAACGTACCATGCAATTAATGTATTTGGTACTTAGAAATAATTGAAAAAAAGCTGAAGTATATTTAACTGAGGGTTTTTGACCTATGGCTGAACTGTTGACAGTCTGGTGGGATGTTAACACCATGAGTTCAACCACTGCTTTCCTCCCAGTGGGAAAAAATTCTGGTCGAGACTAAGTTACTTACTGCTGCTTTCTTTTCACAAAAGGCCTTCAAAGCCTCTGTGAGCTCCTGTGTAATACGAACAACAAGTGTTGCTTCTGAGTCTGAGGTGATGTGAAATGTCTCCTGTTGAAAAACATGGTCAGAATTGGTCATTAGGATGTCAAAAGGTCATATACACAAACAGAAATATATACTTTGATTTTGGCATAACCGAGTTTATACTGTTAGTTGATATATAAGGCATATAATATATGTATACACAAACACATATGGAAAAAAAAAAATCGTGACCCTAATTATGGCCCAATAAAAGGTAAAGCATAGACCTAGATGTCTATGCCACCCCCACACTGTCAATCATGAACATTTTGCTGAAGATGGAGAAGGGCAGAAGTCCTACTTTTATAAAAAATAAGCTTCAGCACCACCAAATGTCTTTGATGCCCCCATTTTAGTAACAAAAAGATGAAAGTTTCCATTATAATTTTCCTATGTGTAATTTTAGGAAGAAGAAATACCAAAAGATATTGATATAATTCTATAGCGCAAAGAATAATTATGGTTATCTCTCTTTTTAATGTCCAAAGAGACTGATAGCAAGTATATGAAGTTATGACTACAGTAAATTAAAAGAATATAGGCAGCCTGCCGCAATGAATAGCTGTGATTCCTGTAGATAAAAATAAATCACTGTCTACCAAACATTTTGGTAGTTACTGATTATCCCCAGACTTGCTTTCTCTCTACCTCTTCCTAAAGTCACAAGTAACCACAGTTTAAAATAAGAAAGGGAAGAAAAGCTGAAAGAGAAATAAAAACTCTTCAGTTGGTAATGAAGCGCACATCTCAAAACATTCTACTTGTGACTTCAGCATATAAACACGATTTAGACTCAAATGAAATGTTGTAATTGCCTTAGGTACAGAACATGACTTTCATGGAGTAATATGGTGAATATAAACAGGTATTTTCACAACATAACCCAAAAGACAAACAGAGGCTTAGTAAGGCACTGCTAACAGCAACTGAACTGCTCAAGCTTCCCCACTCCAACACCAGCAGCTGTGCTCCAGCCCAGTTTCACCTGGCTGCGTGGTTCCACAGCAGCAGCACTGGCCGCAGCAGCACAAGGCAGCAAGACCAGACTGGCTCCTCTCATTCAGCGTTACCCACAATTCCAACAGATCTGGGCTGCCAAAAGTACTTCAGCAACATCACGGCAGCCAACACTGCCTGTCAGGTTTGTCATTTCTCCTTGGCAAAGGGGAGAATGATCCAGAGAACAGGTAGAGGGCTCAGAGCTCACGGGTAGCCCAGCAAGTTGCTCTGAGCTGGCGTTACGCCACAGCTGCACTAGCTGCAAAGAGCCAACTCCATTAACACACAACTTAAAACTTAGTATTGTGGTCAAACGAGCTGGAGCGGCAATCAAAGGCTCCTTCACAATATTCATGGCATCATACTGGTGAAACTGCACAACTCATCACAATTCCTTTACATACATACCAGGAACTCCAGAGCTTTCTGTTTCTGAACAGGATCATTCTGTGGGAATGTAGAATGGGGAAGAAAAATCAGAAGACTGACTACTACAGTATTTGTTGCATTTGTCTTGTACAAAACAAGACCTTTTAATCTTTTATTCAACAACAAAAGTCAACACAAAGAAAAGAGTAAGTTTAGGTCACAGCCATAAACATATAATATTAGAGCCTCAATAGCAATTCGGTAGCAGCTACTACAAATACAACTGCATTAACTTCCAGTACCAGGAGGAGCAGATTTCACATCTAAGCTACATTCCTAAGCTTACCTATCTTTCCTCACTCAGGTCCCACCTCATATGTAAGAGAAGTCAAGTGCCCAGCCACATCTAGCATAGCGCCTCACCAGCCTGAGGCTGGAAAGAGCAAAACATCATCACAGAACACATCAGATTACAAAACCACCTCTGCCACTCGGTGTTTGTGCCCAGAGCTCTTCAGGATGGATACCTGAGATCATTTTGAGGTCGACCTTTGAGTTAGAAAAAGGGATTGTAACTCTTTAGATATATTTAAGACTTAAACCAAACCTTCAATATAGAAACCTCTGATCTGAAGAGGGGCAAAGCAGAGAGGTGGAGACTGCAGCACTGAAACCTGGCCTGCAGACACTGGGTCTGAGACTCTTAGTGACTTTGAACAGGAATGATGAGAGCTAAGGTGGGTGAGCGTCCCTGATGTACAGCATTTATTTCCCCTCTGCTGTGATGAACACAAAACTCTGGTCATTAGCTCAATTATTTTGCTTCTGCAGTAATATTAATAAAATCGCAAATGAAGCCAAAGAGTAAAAGTTTTTCAGAACAATGACAAGCAAGCATAAGGAATCTGCTACAACATAAGACACTTGCAGAATTACTACCTCTACATACCTCATGCTTATAATCATCTTCCCACCTTATAAAGAAAGAAACAATAAAATTAAGATGCGTTCTAAAGATTACTAAAAAGTTAGGTTTACTCATAGTATCTAGAATCAAAATATTTCAATTTCCAAATTTAAATCACCAATACAGGATATCTTTTCCTACAGCATATTTAAAATACTATTATTTTTTAAAGGTCCTTATTCTGACTGACTCTCAAAGAGATAGCAGTACTCATGAATTTCTTTACAGATCAGCTAAGAGAGATGACTAAAGCAATGGTGTGGTTTTTCTTCCTGTATGAACAGAGGTGCCTCTTACACAACTTACTCAGGTGACAGCATCCCAAATAAAGTGGTAACAGCTTGAAATTTGAATTGCAGTTTCTTTGTGTACATCAGACTGGTATTAAACTGCATAACCAGTGCAGTATTTCAACAGCCATAGCTCCTATTTCCTCACAGACAGAAAGGAACAATTTAGACAAGAGGACTAAGTACAGTGGAAAGACAATATAAAATATTTTCCCCAAGTGTGATGATGTTTCGTACAGAAATCTCAAAAAAAAAAAAATCTCTTTTGATTCCCTTGCGGGGGTAGTAGTCTCACCTTGCTTTCTTCTTTGATGGGGCTAGAAAATTAAAAAGAATTATTAGCAACATCATAGTGTTTCCACTGTATTACAGCAATAGAAGCATTACACAAATAGAACAGTTACTGGCCCTGATGTGGCTGCAGTTTCAGCAGCTTAAACCAAGGCACATAAGGGAGACCTGTGCCCCAACAGCTCTGCAGGGTACCCTACAGCACCTATGTTCAGGCAGCTGAATCCCACACAAGAAGTAAGTATGGGCTGAACCGAGGTGGGCCAGCTTTCTCTGTGAAAAACAGTGAAAAGGTTGGTTTGGTTTTTGTTGTTTGTTTTTTTTTTTTCCTGTGGACATACCAGTGAACCTCAAAGCTGCACAGATAATAGTTCAGTCTCCAACAGAAGTTGTGGAGGTTAGAATTTCTAATCATCTCTCTTGCCAGTACAGTTCTTTAGAAGAAAAAAAAGCATGATTTTCTTCTAAATAACTTGATATTGCCTTTACCACTGGATCAGAGTAAGCCTTAATATTCAATGTCACAACACTTTTGCAGCTAACTTAATTCTTGTTCCTCCAGTTCTTCATATCCTGTAGGACAGGGTGGGATCACCCTTTTTGAAGTTCCAGTTTGATATCTGAGCATGTCTTCCAGTTCTACGGAAGTAAGTGATGAGAATTTCTGAGCTAGGTTACTGGGTCACATTCCCTCTTCTTCACAAGGGAGACAAACGGAGCTCAAAAAGGGTCTCTGCCACTTTGTTTTGCAGACCAACATTAAAAACCACAATCCAGAGAAGCCACTGATGATCAATCCAAAAAAAAAACCCACTGGTATGGTAGTCACCTACAGCAAGGTTCACACTGGCAAACTGTTGATCTATGCAATGTCCATTCATTTCAATCAAACCTGCCTTCCCCCTGATACTAGTACTAGGGTCAAAAGCTAACGGGTAGCTATTTCGTCTGGCTGGCATCATTAAGCATCTATAGCACATCTGCAATAACAAAGGACATAAACATACTGCATAAGGAAAGATGCTGGGTTTGTGTTTTGAAAGTTTGGTTTCCATTGCTTGATTCAATGGCCTTGCTGAAAACTCCAACTTCACTTTTAGCAGTGACTCAGCATGAGGTGGAGAAGGCTTTATCAGCTTATTCAGAGAAACCCATCAAATACCACACTTTTTCACTTTCCTTGATTAGCAAATCACTGTAGTTATCTTAAACACCTCCAGAATCAAGCAATTAAAAACTAAGAAACACTGCAAGTCTCACAATTTCCTTCTTCCCTCATTTCAAATTCACAAAAACTCGTTTTCTGAGATTTTCATTTTGTGCTATTACAAGCTGAATGTTTTAAATCAATCAAACCCTTTGAGTTCAACTACTAATTCAATTTAAGTCAAATAGCAATGACATCAAATGTATTGTATTCAAGTAATTCATAGACTTACGTGAGGTACTTGGTCTTATGTAACCTTCAATCTAGGAATAGAAATTGTTTCATATTAGATTTCCTGATTAAAATTTCATAACAGTCTATACTGCAACTGCCTTTAGAAATGGAACAAATACCATTTTTTTATCCCAGAATAGCATAGCCCATAATTTTATATATATATATAACCTTGTAAATAAAAATGAAAATAGAGAAAAAAAACACTTACATTTGAGAAAAATTAATTTGGAAAAATTAAAAATCATTCAAGGAAAGCAATAACATTTCTGAACCACTTAATTCAGACTCAACATTTTCTATCTAAAAGGCCCTAACTTTGTAAAAATAAACAACTATGTTTTTTCAGATGAACTTCAATACTAATGTTCTTTTTCCCCAGAATTTTTAGGGCAACTTTAAGTTAAGTTTTAGTTTAATTCAATACTACACTTCCTATAAACACACAGAAATTTAACAAAGCTTTGTCAGCAGTACTTATAAAATTTACTGGGTCAAACATAAATGCACTGATAAAAGACACATTTCCAGATACTTTACCTTTACTTACAATTACCTTATACATTTTTAACCCTTCAGTCTTCTCTAGCTCTCCTGCTATCCGTCTGAGAAACGAGACTTTGCATTCTTTTGCATCTGTTGTCTTTCTCTTCATTTTATCTGGAAATTCTTTAGACTGTTGACAAAAAATTTGTTTGAAACAGTCAATATCAAAATTCATCACAATATTACAAAACTGGCACATTTCACCTTTGGGACAAGCTTCCAAAAGACTGGTAAACATAGTTTTGAACATTATGAGCTAGTTTCTTCTCTGTAACAAAACCAATTACATTTTAATGTTAAAGTTGTTTAAGTAGTCTTCAAAACAAAAAGTAAAGCTTGCTACCAAAATATAACATGCTCTGTACCATATCCAACAATACTATGGGCATGCTGAGGAATAAGAAAGAACCAAAACATTCTAGGAACCTGATCCTGGACACAACCAAAACACTTAAGAACAGATGTTGAGCAGATAAAGGCATGAGCCTCTGGATCACACATTCTCTCAACAGCTCACAGCTTCATAGCTATTCATGTTGATCTGAACCATGAAGAGTCAACCATGTAAGTATGAGCAATTTATCATATGGGGGTTTAAACTTCAAACTTGATGTAAGTATTTATAAAAAAAGAAATAAAATAAAAGGGGAGTACCATAAAGAAATTGTAATCAAAATGCATCCAAATTACTCACAATGTATGCTCTTCTGTGTTTATATCCACTAAGATGTTCTATCATGGGTGCCATCTCTGTATTAAACCCACACAGTTTGCACTCATAATGCGGCTCTTTTCTTCCTTCAAATCTAATTTCAACCACATGTTCTAAACCTGTAAAAGCAAGAGTTACAAATACCTATATTTTAGTACAGACTGCTGTAAATACCTGATCTTCAATGTTGCTCATTAAAAGCCAAAATGAATAAACAAAAGTATTCCATTTTCAGAATTTCAGCACTTCTTCGGACTTGTTACCCATATCAGTTAAATTTATCTCTTTATAGTGCTTTATTCTGAAAGGAAAAACATTGTTCATGGCAGATTTGCAAGCCCATAAAAATAAAATATTTCATGTACCTTTTTTCCTGCCTGGGATATTTTTAAGAAACTAAGAGTGAGCCTTCCATGCAATACAGTCATGAAAGAGAATCCATGGAAAAGTGCATATAAGAAAGAGAATGAGAACAGTAAATACCATGCAAATATCTAGATTTTAAAAATGCTTCTAAATTAGTCAAACACAATTTGGACAGCATCTGAGTAGCACAAAGCACATGTAGGAAATACAGTAATTACTTGACAAAATTGAGTCCTCCATAATCTAAAAATCTTCCATAAACTTTTAAGAATCACAGGAATTAATTTTTTCCTTCATTTTTTCTTAGAAATGACCAAATGATTATGCCTTAGAGATATTTAGAAATCTCTATATTTGAGGCTTACACTTAGCAGGAAAAATTTTAGTCTGAACAGCTTAAATGTAACAAGTTTAAAATCATCTTAAAACAAACAGGAAAAACTTGCAGCTGTTCCCTAGTATCAGAATTTCCAATTCTGTATTTGTGAAGGATTGACCTCACCCAGCAGCTAAGCACCACAAAGCTGTTTGCTCACACATTTACACCCCCCTCAGCAGAAAGGGCAAAAGCAAGAAAACCCATCGGGTGAGATAAAGATAGTTTAATAGGGGAAGGAAATAGGGAGGGGGGGCAGGAAATTAAAACCAATCACTCACCTTCCCACAAGCAGATCAATACCCAGACAGTATTTGAACAGCCACCTTAGAAGCTAAACCCCCACGCTCCACCTTTGTCTTCCTTTACCTCAATCGTGATGGCTGAGCATGACATCATGAGGTAGAGAACATTATTTTGGCCAGTTTGGGTCAACTGTCCTGGCTGTGCCCCCTCCCAGTCTCCTGATCACCCACAGCCTACTCAAGGGGTGAGGCGGGGGGGACCCAGAGCGAAAAAAGGGTCTTGACACTGCCCTGCTCAGCAGCAGCCAAAACAGGGGTGTGTTGTCAACACCCCTGTTGATAACACAAATTAGAAACACAGAGACTGCTAGGAAGAAATTCAGCTTCATCTCAGACCCACTACAGTAATACACTAAATCTTAATTCTGAACATGAACTATCACCAAATGAACTGAGTGTACAAGAATATAACACTTTGCTATTGACCTTTTTGCTATTAAAAATGCTTATACTAATACATTGCTATAGTTTTTAATATTAATACCCTAACAGCAAGCCAATTCACTAAAGAAAAATTCTCTGCTAATATTAGTTCATTTGCTACTTAGCTCTTCATCAGGGAACATGTTTCTCTAGGCCACAGCACGTACCAGGAACACAAAGCCCACTGCCAGGCAGCATTGCTTACCTTCTCCTAAGGGTTGCCTAATCTAGCAGTACAAAAGAAAGAAAACCTTAAAATTCATCTCATAATTTCTAGGATTCCCAAAGACAGTGAGAAAAAATGTCTCACTAAACAGGAACACCTGTATATCCCACCAAAATGGAAAACCCTAAAGAATCACCAGATGACAAGTCACCAGAGGCATGAAGTCTAACTAGAAGCCAGTAGGTAGCAGTGTACCCCAAGGATCAGTGCTGAGTCCAGTCTTATTCTTTAATGATCAGGATGGGGCAAGGTGTACCTTCAGCAAGGTTGCTGATGACAAAACTGAGAGGGATAGTCAATACACCAGGGGGTTGTGCTGCCTCCCAGAAGGACCTCAACGTGCTGGGGAGTTGGGCTGATGGGAATTTCATGCAGGTCAACAAGGGGAAGTGCAAAGCCCTGTGCCTGGAGAGGAACAAACCCAGATACCAGTACATGATGGCTGACCAGCTGGAAAGCAGATTGGCAAAAAAGGCCCTAGGTGAACACCACGTTGAAGATGAGCCAGCAATGGTCCCTTGTGGCTAAGGCGGCTAATGGTATCCTGGGCTGCATGAGGAGCAGCATTGCCAGCAGGCCAAGGTTGATGATCCACCCTCTCCACTCAGCACCAGCAGGGCCATGCCTGGAGCGATGTGTCCAGTGCTGGTCTTTCCAGTACAAGAGACCTAGACAGATGAAGGGCCATGAAGATAACAAAGGCACTGGAGTATTTCTCCTACGAGGAAAGGCTGAGAGAGCTAGGACTCTTTAGGCTGGAGGAGGATGGGGCGTGTGCGTGTCACCAGTGTGTATAAACACCTGAAAGGAGTGCAAAGAGGGAGATAGGCTCTTTGCAGTAGTGCAGGACAAGAGGCAGTGGGCACAAAATGAAACACAGGAGGTTCCATCTGAACATCAGGAAACATCTTTAATTGTGAGGGTGACTGAGCACCAGCACAGGTTTCCCTTAAGAAGTTGCAGAGTCTCCCACCTTGGAGATACTCAAAAGCCATCTGTACATGGTCCTGGGCAACCAGCTCTGAGTGACCCTTCTTGAGCAGCAGTTAAGACCAGATGACTTCCAGAGCTCCCTTCCAACCTCAGTCATTCTGTGATCTGTGAAAAGTTTCTTTATTGCAATGGCTCCTTCTGGAACAAGTTGCCTTAACAATTAAGGTGTATAGAAGAGCTTTATAGCACTCGGTGTACTAAGTTAAACTTCAAAAGGTGTAAGAGAAGATATATCCTGTAAGTTATTCAATACATTTACAGACAATGAAACAACATTTAAAATTCCACCTTTTATTTCAAAACAAAAGCCATTTGATCACATATACAAAGCCATACCATCTAAAAACCGAAAAACATACCAACTAGAGGTTCTTCTCTTTTGGGATCATTCATAAAATCCTTCAGACAGGTTATGTCCTTTGTGAGTCCTCTCTTCACTAAAGTAAAAAATACACACATATAGTACGAATTAGACAGTTTACACACAATTTGTATGACTTTAAATGAGATTCTAATGGAGACTTAAGGGAGACACAAATAATTTGCACTCTGAAACACATAAGGAAAATGGAAAAGATCTCAGTCACAAAAAGATTCCAACACTGTTTTCCATTACAATTTCGCGTGCAAGGAATTAATGCCTTCAAGAAGGTAATCAAGTAAGTAAACTAGACCTTCTAACACAATCCAACTTACTGAGGAAAGATAGTAAGTTGACATTCATAGCATACCCCAAACTATGTCAGTTCTCACTAGAAAACAAACAAACAAAAAAAAAACAAACACACAAACCAAACCACCAATCTCTTTCTTTCCCTAAATCCCTTGTCGCCTATTGGGACTGCCTGTTTGGAGTCTGAAGTTCAGGAGTCAGACTGCCTTAAGTCTAAGAAAACCTAACTTTCACTAATACAGCAATGCCTCTTGTACTCTGAGCAGACCAGAAGTTGCACAACCACAGTTAGTAAGACTCTAAGCCTGATAGGGCTGTTTCAATCAGGGCTGTATTTTGCTTCTTACAGAGTTTTAATAGCTCGGGTTTTGCACTGCCTAAAACAGTTCTTAAATACTCCTGGTCAACTCAGAGCACTAGCAGAGTTCAGCTAAATGTATGCACAAAACAATCTCAGAGGCATTAAGTGTATTTAAGTGCTGGTTGTCATAGGGCATGATGAAGTGTTAAGATACAGATTTTCAATCTGAGAAAAAATGTCCAGAGATAGAACTCATCTTCCTAATTACATACAGCTGTATTTTAAGAAACTGATGAATTTCATAGGAGTCATAGATACTGCTAGTATCTTCAAACCAGAGCAAACAAGAAGTACCACAAGCATTGACTTGTTACTGTGTTCTTTGCCCCTAAGTTGCTAGGTTATGGTTTGGAAAAAAAAACACAACAAACTACACACAACCAAAAAACCCCCCCACCACAAAAGTTCAGGAGGATAGAGAATTCCACTCCCGTTCTTCAATCTTCGTGCCATTAGGAATGCGCTTGTGTCACCAGCAAGTCAAACTCCTTATTCCATTTCCATATAAAGCATTACTTTATATGGAAAACCTCTTGTAATGTAATTGTGGTAGAAAATATCCAATGGGACAACTCCTTTCATGGGAACACTGTGACCCATTCCCACCAGAACTTCAGTCTTGTTAAAATTTTTCTCTCTTGTTTTGTTTTTTGTCTGAGGTGACATGCAGCAGTAGAATAGTGCGACAGCGCTGACGTGCAACTAGTTGGTGCCACGTAATGATCTCTACAGACAAGATTTTTACCAACACTTCAATGTATCGTGCATTTCTCATGCATTTGTGTGCTGTGCAGGAGCTGTCAGCATGAGCTGATTGTTCCTAGGCTGACAGTGAAATCATATGGTCTTTTGGGCTTAATATGGAAAGATCCATACAGAAAAAAAAAGTTAAAAGTCTCTACAAGGTAATGGCCATTTTCTTCTTGCTTCCAAACATGCAACTAAATATTCTTGTCTTAGTATCATCTTGGTAATAAACAACCCATACTGTTCACATAAACCAAGAACACTTTCAATGTGTTGTACGTACATACACATGCCTATTGCAAAAGCTTGTTTAAAACTTCATGAGTTAAAAAACCACATTAACATCTAATATCAATGAATCTAGCTATCACATAATCAAAAAGACAGAAACTATGGCTCAAGTTTGACAGTGATCCTGTGAAAATACTCATAACGTCTCATTCTCTTAAGATCTTTTCTTACAAAAATTAATCAGTGCACAAAAGAAAAGCAATAGTTCAAGTGTTTGGTAATTTGCACTACTACTTCTTAATCCATAATCATCCACCTGCTTTGGTCATCACTAAATCAAAACCAGTGATTTCAGAGTTGCACCCAAAAAGGACATTAGCTCATTTATATTCAGCTACCTGGTCTCTGGGTTTCATACTTCATCGGAGTTCGGACTGGAGCTGGAAGACCTAGGATAATAGTTTGACAGTCAGACCACTTCTCACTTGCTTTTATTAAGTACCTAGTAGATCACCCAAACGAGTCAGAGAACCGAACAGACATCTTCATGTTACAGTTACATAGAGGCTCAGTAACAGCAGTATTCCATCTCAGTACACTGCTCTTTCTAACTACACCGCTCTAAGTAAGAAAGAGTCTTTGTTTCCACTCCATTCCTCCACCAACACGATATTCCAAACATATGAATGAATACTCTATGCTTCTGTGACAATTTATTTGATTAGGTGCTTTTCATACTGCCTAGTTATTTTAATTATTTTAACTCTTTAGTATTGCGTATGACAGTCAGCCTGTGTTACATGTATTTGACAGAAAACATCTGCTCAAAACATTTAGAGCCTAAACACAGTCCCAGAGGCAGTTAAGTCATTAAACTGTATCTTCTTTTACATAGGGTTCTGTATACTTTCTTCAGAGTGAACGTTTAGACATGCTTTTGTAAAGGTACTTCCACTCCCTTCCTTTAGAATTTCTTTCCCTTGCTCCCCTCTTCCCTCAAATCCATAGACACAGACACACCCCAAGCACATAGGAACAATGTTCTCAGTATATTGGAAGTTGCAGCATTCAAGATTAAAACAGGATGACACATCAGTATTCATGGACCGGAAAAAGTGGAAGTTTAAGTTAAAACGTTACATGTCCATGTAATTCCTACTTTTGAAGTAAAGAAGTTTCCCATAGTCGTGCAAAATACAAGGTGTTGTATACATCAATGGTTTTCTCTTACAGGATACAAATTAAAAGCTGTAAATCAAAGCAAAGTCGTAAACATTTTGCAAACAACTCTGCAATACTAACATAAGGGAGTGATATGAGAAAGCATATCTCCCTTGACTTTCTTATAATAATTAACCCATCTTTTTCAGTAAAAAGCTTCAAATTCTCTGGTAGCATGAACAAAAAGTACTCTGCGAGTACAAAAACTACTTAATTCCAGACCTATTCAGCTAGTGCCTGAAGCCCAAGTTAGATTCCAGGTCCAACATGTGCAGACAGAGAACGCGGTCAAATGTTAAGTGATGCAAAAAGTACCCATGAAGTAAGTTTTTTAGTATTTTATTTTGTATTTACTTCTAAGAACAAATTGTATTTCCAGAGAATGGCATCAGAAGCAGTTCATGTAGTGGTGTCTGCCTTAATACAGTTGAGGTTTACAAATACAGTCAAGTTAAAAATCCAGTTGTAGCTTCTATTATTAGCAAAGGTAGCAGTTTCAGGGTTTGAGATTTTCTTTTTCCTTACAAAAAAACCCCAGGTATTTAGTAAATATTATAGCTGCTGCCTGCAAAAGTTTAATAAAGCAATTATGATCCTGAAGACACTCTCCCATTCAGTGACAGCAGCTTTCCAGGCTAACATTTGTCACATTTACTAGCCACATGGCTTTGTAATGTTATTAATAATGTAAGCTATACTTTTTAAGCGTATCAAAATTAAACCACAGGAGTATTTTTCCTTAAAGCCTATCAGACTAAGCTGAAAAAATCAGCTTGACTGCCAGGCTCAAAGGGCAATGATCAACAGCCCAGCCTCTTGGTGGTCAATAAGCAACAGAGTACCCCAAAGACCGATTCCAGGGCCTACAACAATTAACAGCATCATCAACAACGTGGTTGAGGATGCGCGGAACACCCTCCGCCAATTCACTGACAAGAGCAATTTAGGGGATACAACCGATGTCACAGCTTCAAGCGAGCAGGACCTTGATGATCAAAGAGACATTAAGAATCATAGTAAGTGGAGTTCTACAGCTGAAATAATCCCATTCGTAAGTACAGGCTGGGACCTGACTGAGAAGCTGCACTGAGGTTCAAAAGGAACTTGCGAGTTATGATGAATGTTAAGCTGCATATTGGCCAAAAACATGTCTCCCATAAACTAGGCACACTCCACACTGACATACTGCACAGACAGCATACTTCTTTTATCCTTAAATATCTTATCTTCCATTATTTGAGACTTGTGAGGCTGTCTAGTTCCATTCTTCTCCCGTTCAAGTGAGATGTGGAGAAACTAGAAAAGGTCCAGCCGAAGGGGTACCAAGACAAACAACCCAGGGCAAATAACTTATGACAACAGGTCTGGGAGCTGGACTTGTTTAGTCTGCTAAAGTGGAGGCTGAAGAGGAGATCCAGTAGCACTTGAACAGCAGTTAAAGATCAATCAAACCTGTAGGGGGTGTGACAAGGGCATAACAAGTAGCAGCCAGAAATAGTAGTTTAGGAGGCACAGATTAGACATTAGGATGAAATTCTTCTTTAAGACAGAGGAGCAACTAGCAACTGTTTAAACACAGTTTAAACAGTTGCCCTAAATGTGGCTTGAGACTTCAGTCAGTAGGTGATGATCCAGCACTGGCAGTAGTCCTGCTTCAATCCAGAAATTAGGAAATCACCTAACCAGTCTCAGCAAATCCCTTCCAATTAATTATTTCATTTGGAAAGGGATATTTTCCAGATCCTAGTTATCTACATGAACAAAAAAATCCCTTTCAATATTCAATGACATGGTGCTGAACACGTTTCTTTGTTCTCCACCTTTTACATCTATAAATGTATTTGCAATGCACACAGTCCTAACGACCGCCAGAAATACAACAGCTACATTTCAAAACTTAAGGGCAATTTCAGACATTGTCATTTCACTTACTCAGTGGCAACAAAAAGCTACCAGACTCAGCACTGCAGATTCACCTTCGAATACAAGAGGTGAAGTGCACAAAGGCTCTATATGCCACTGTACAGAGAAACTCCAGGAGAGAGGTAGTAAAGGAGTTGGAGTGGTGCTTAATCTTAGTACTTCTACTACTGTAGCTTCTGAAACATTTCTCTCTTCTAGTCTGTAACTCAGAAAAGAACTTGCAAGTTTCCTTTCCTTGAAAATGCAGCAGTAGTTCTACACCCCAAAACTGCAACGCTGATCAGGACACCGATAAGGTTGTCACTGGTGAACCCAACCTGACATTTGTGCTTCTACTCAAAGAACTTGCAGTCAGCGTTGCTAAATAAATGCAGTTTATCTTCAGATCTGATTTCTCCTCTTGACTCCACATTTGACAGAGTAACCATAACAAAGCTTTCTTCACTCATGGTGCCACTCAAAAGTTTTAAGTCAAAGAATGTAGACAGGAGCTGCTAGATCCAGCAAGCAAACATCTACAGCATCCCTTATTACACTTTTCCTCTGTATCACTGCAAGACAAGTATTGCGAGCTAACTCTGCATCTGCCTGTAATGCAAGAAAAATTCCACAGGCTGTGCAAAAAAGTTCCAGTAATTCACCCTTCTTTGTGCCAAATTAATTTCACCATTAAAGCCAAGCAGTCCAGAAACGGCTTTAATAGAGCACATACTCTATACTCCTCCTACTTGAGCTGCCTCATTTTAGCAGTAAACCACTGGAATTTGCTGCTGCCCAGGTAACATTTGCATAATACGTGTATTGGCATTTCCCTATCATTTAGTGCCTCTTACTCAAAGCAGAAAGTTTTCCAAACTTCTATCTGCTTTGTCCAAAAGGCCCCAGGAAAGACAGTAATGTTCAGTCTCCTCCTCTCCTTATCCCTGAACACATAAGTGCACCTGCCTCAACTAGAGCTGAAAGAAGTCTTCTATTAATTATATTATTGTACAAAGAAATCATATCACTGAAATTTATATACTTAACTGATATATATACTTTATATTTTGTTTATATTTTATATACTTAAATTTTAACTTAAATCTTTGATTTAACTCTTAGTAAGTCCTAGAACTTCAGCATCTTCTCCTCCCACATGTTCCTCCAAACTGCTGGAGAGCAGGCAATCCAGATATTTATGTAGTAATGACAGAATTGGATAACTTATTGATAGCTTTGCTATATGGAAACTCACAAGGTATCCAGATGTCTTTCTTCCAGAAAGTCGTATTTCTCCAAACGCAATCATCTGGAAACAGATGCGTTTCCTGACTTAACTAACTTCAAAGCCAACAAGACTGTACAGTTAAACAGTCAGATTATGCTCATGGCTTCTGGATTACAAACAGCTACTTCTGATGAATTCAGAGAGAATTCTGTACGTGGCATGTGTCATTTGAAAACACTCAGAATCCAAATAATTTGACTTTAATTGTGGCTTACAAATAGCAGCATAAGTGGTGTTCTCCCTACTGACAACGTTGCTTCTTTGATGCAGAATGAAAAAAACCTGCAGATGTTGGTGTAAAACATTTTAAGTATGTCAATTCTCATCCTCTGAAGTACCCACTCTTCTTTAGACAGCGAACATTTCAGATGCTTGACAGGTTTTGTCCCAATTCATTACTAAGAAAACTCATCCTTTACTTTGACACCATCCATATAGGTATTTGATCCTGGCTCTTTGAACTCCAGATCTCCGAACACGCTGCCACATTTCACTCTCACTGGAGTATTTGCGAACGTGAACTTAGAACAAGATTGCAGATCCAGCACCAATAACAGGAGCATCTCATTAATTTATATCCTGAAATACTACTACTCATACTTTACATAGCATACATAATTTAAGAATATCCATATTTTCCATGTTCATGCATAAGACTTTACTACTTAAATCCACAGATGCAATATACATTTTGTTCACACTTACTACATATGTCTGCAAACTGCAGGAAAAAGTCATCAAATATTTGAAATAGAAGAACAAAGGCCAAGAAAACTCAGAATTTATTTTTGTATCTCAATGACAGAGTACAATGAATTTCCTGGATCTGTTTGCTCTCACAAGTGAGACTTATTTGTATAATTGGTAATATTTCCATGGAAGTTGTGAAAGTTCTGCATATATATATAGAACATGATTCTGCACTGCAGTTTCCAAAATGAAATCTGAATTGCCATCTTTGTAAAGTTACTCAGGTGGAAAGCTTCTCTACCTGTAATAAAAATAAGCAAAAAAACACCCAACACAACTAAAACATACAAACTAACTTCATGAGGCCAAATTTCAGTCCCTTTTGGACAAATCAACCCTAATAGTGGCTTGCAAATTGGCCTCCCAATCTGGATCTTTAGTGAAGCAGAATTCAACATGGATATTAGAATAAAGGAGTAATCAATAGGATGAAAAATCATTTCATATTAGAAGTAAAAGATGTTGATTGCTTCAAAATGACTAGCGAGGCACAGAACTTTCTGGATTAAAGCACATCTTGCAATGCTTCTTGACCTGTGGTATCTCATGATGCTGGGACTCCTCCAGAAGTCAGTTCTAACTTGTGTACCAAAGTTTCATGTCTAGATGTTCTAGATTCTTCACTTTAATAATCAGGTATTTTAACTTCTCTCTTCTTGTTCTGTAAGATGTATTACAGCTGACAGATTCTAACCTCTGGCATTTCCAGAGATGCAGTGTTTATAATGAGCATACGTTCTTAACCTGAATTCTCCATGGAATGCTGGACTTGAAATACATTAAGCAGTACTGTTTTCTAAAGGTGAAGGTCTTTGCAACACATTCTTGCATTCCATCACTTTTTCAGTCTTGCTGCCACATCTTCTGTCCTCTTATTCAAGTCTCACTCTGTTCCATGCATCCTTTACATTACTTCTCCAAAACACAAATTTATGCTCTTGAAGCAAAAGCCACTTCAGCAAATGAGTACTACTTTTAATGACTGTTTCTGACAAGAAATACAAAGAAATCTCTAGAAATTGTCTTCCACTGAAAACACCATCCAAACAAGTCTGTTGTTGCTGAGGTATAAATACAAATTTTGGACTGCTCAAATCCACTGGATTTTAAGGAGATCTGTATGTTTTAAGAACTTGTGCAGAAATTCTGTCAAGGAGCTTCATTATCAGTGTTTCTAACCAGAGAAGATCTGCACACAATACTCATGTCTGCTGTGGCAAACATCTCAATTGGTCATATGCTTGAACAATGTGTCTTGCACTGATATTCTCTTGTCAACATCAAGCCACAAGAGCAGCTAATTAAGCCCAGACTCTTAGAAAGTGGACTTTGACCAGTGCTTTTCTAAATCTTTCACTTGTGTTGATTCTTCAGAATCCAGTTAAGTGATGAGTTCAGCCTGCAGCACTTCATCAGCAGAGGACTGACACCATCTCTCTTCCCTGTGCAGATGTGTATTTTCAGGAACCTTTCATCAACTTGGTTCAAAAAAGTGGAGGGGTTCAAAAGATACTGGGAAACAGATGATAAAACCAGAATGTAAGCCTTGTTGCTTAGGAAAACAGGCTAAGAAGATAAAGTAGAAGTGAAAGGCTTAGCTCGTGTCATGACTGATTGCATAACCATTTTGCTTTTTAATCTTCTCATTGGTTTTTATCAGTATTCCCATATCTGCCACTGTTCTCTGCTTCCTGTACTTCAAAAATCTTGTATGTAATCACCAATGCCTTTCCAGCAAGATTTCCATTTCTCCTGTGAGCTAATTATATCCTGTGTTTTCAACCATTCACCACAACTACTTCCATTGCCATGTGACAATGTGGATTCACATTCTCAGTTTCTGGAGGAAAAGATAACCCAGCAACTGAGTTTACCTTGAATAGGTCTTTGCTACTCCAAATCCACTACAATAAAAGAGAGGCAGAACATCCCTGTGATGCAGGTAAGCAACTCCAGCACTAGTAGAGCTGCATCTGCAATGGTGCTGTGTTAACCTGCTGACTTAGCTTCCCAGCACCCTGCCTGAACCTTAGCACTGAGCGCATAAAGCTGACAGATAACTGGGAGATGGTTTAGCCTGGGAAGATAAGAAACTAAAATACTGAATAGTCATCCCTCTACTAGACAGCTATACAAATATTTAGATGTGGAAAAGCATAAGTAACGTTTCATGCTCTAAAAACATTTCTTTGGTCAGCAGTTCACTAGACAGAAATCTTGGAAGATTGTTCAGAATATAAAAAGAAATACAGTTACAGACACATAAATGCAAATACTTGAACTACCAGAAAAGGAACAAATATTAAAATTCCCAAGCAGTATCTACCCTAGGAGGTTGGAAAGAAAAAAAGTGTTATACTTACAATAGACAGTCCTGGGTCTCAGGGCTTTCTCTTTCTTTAATTATGAAGATGCAAGTCATCCCAAAATAAAATAAGAAAAAGAAATTAATGTGCTGGACCATTCCAAGGAAAAACCCTGTACTTCCTGAAAGGCCTTTGCAGATGAACTACATTACAGCCCAAATTTTCCATTATCAAACAGGAAAAATTAGAGCCTTTATGATTTTCTGCAAAAGCTGGAAGTACTGACAAAGTGTACTTACCATTAATAGAAGGTTAATTTCAAGAAAGCCCTGATATTAACGAAGTTTTAAGAGATTAGTATGGTTTGAAACATAACATCTTAAGGATGCCAGACAAAACTTGAGTTCTACATGATTTCAGCTCCTAAATTTTCAGAAGTTGTAGTTCCAACAACAACAAAAAAAAAAAAAATAAACAAAAAAAAGGAAAAAGAAAAGTCAGCCTCAAAGCTAAAACAAACTAACAAAAAGCAGCTCCCTCACCATTCTGAGCAGATTTGGCTAAACCTCAAGATAAGCCAAGTCTCCTGAAAGTTCATTTGTATCATGAAGAACAGGAAAAGTTGCTTTCATCAGCTGAATTCAGGGCAGAATGCTTTTTGGCAAAGTCTAAGGAAAAGATGAACTTAAATTTCCATTTCAGAGCATGGCTACAGTGATCCTGACTCACTTTGAAAACTTTTTGGCAAATAAAACCAAACTTGCCATTTACAAGAAGAGCAGGTGCGATCATTGTACCAGTAAAGCAGCTGTCTGCCCAGAGCAGCCCGTGGAGTTGACTGCTGTATTTTCAGTATTCAGTGGCATGGAAAAGATGCTGCACATCAATGTGACAGCTCAGTAGGAAGGAAGACTGACGCAATGGTTAGTTGTTCAAGAAGCCTGATAGCTGTTCCTTCACAGCAGTTATAAAAAAGGAAGTTACCCAAGTCCCAGTATTGCCACGGAGGTGGTGTTGTAGGAGCTCAGCAGGCTTTTATAAGCTTAGAAGACAGAGTCTCCCTTGTAGTTATGCTGCCACAAGTTGTTTCCATTACTTGCCATTCTACAGTGTTTGACAACAAAGAGCTGCTAACATCTAGCTTTTCAGACCTTAGAAAACCTTAGCAACTGTGAGCTGCTGCTCAAAGAGAATTTCTTCCTGATCACTTTCAGACAAACAACTTGGACTGCATGTGAATTATTGCTTTAGTTAATATTAAAAATGGAGTTCTACAACTGAAGCTAATGGGTCCATTTCACTTGTGACCTCTTCTTGAGGTTTCTTTAAAAAAAAAAAAAAGGAAGGAAAATAAAACCCCAAAACTATATCAGGAATGAAGCTTGTTACACATTAGGTAAGAAACTTACTCTCTGTCCTGGGTCATGTGCTGCAAGGAAGTTGCAACAGCTCCTTTTGAGCTAGGACTATGAAAAGTTAGAGTGACTTTTTAACAAAGTGTCTAACTGAGAAGCCAGAACTCTAAACCTGCTGGTTTCCAGGGTTCAAACCTCCTACACACACTGTAATCTGTAAGAACTACTGCATCAATTAGTTTTCCACACAATTCAAGTTCACAGGTTATCTAACACAATAGTTTCACATGCACAGTCATCATGTAAGCATAAAATTTAGTTGCTCCTAAATACATACGCTCTTGAAATCACATCAGCTAGATGTTAGCAGCTCATACATAGAAGTTTTATTTATTTTAATTCTTCAAGCTCATACTAAGCAAACTGAGGATTTCTACAAAAAAAGTGCTCTACAGTTTAAGCCTCTTTGGATCATGAATACAAGATGCAGATGGCAACAGCGTACCTCTTGAGACCAAACAAACAATATAGCAGCAAGGCAGTCTCCCTGTAACCCAAATCTAGCAGTGTTAACATTCAAAGAATCAAAGCAAGAAATGCCCAATTAAAATGCTTTTCCCGCACAATTGATTTTAGTGCTGCACAAAAGGACAGAAAAGTAGCCTGTACATCAGGTATTTTCAACCGCAGGTTCTGAGGCACAATGACCAGGGGTAAGACATAAAGCAGAAATGAGAGCACTGAAATAGTGAAGACAAAAAAAACCAAACAAACAACTCTTCCCAGATCTGAACACTCCTTGTTTTCATTGAGGTTGCAGAGTCCTGCATGCAGATTCCTCTCCCTTTTCAACATAGCAGGCATTTCTACCCTATCTATCCCCAGATAAGCAGGGAGGGCAAGGAACCTAGAAGCCAGGATAGAACCAGAACAATCCTTCACAAATGCTCCAATACAGTTCACAGAAGAGGCAACAGCCTTCAGCTGGTGCTACACCTGCAAAGGGCTGTTCAAAACACATGGAAGAGACATTCCACTCTAGGATTCTCTCTCTAGTAAACTGAGCAATCAAGCTAATGCTTATTTGCAAAACCAGAATAAGATACATCCCACAGTATCACATTTCAGATATATATGCACAACAGGGATATTTTTCCTGGTGACTGCTTCCTCAAAAGGCCTGACTTTTTACTTAGTTGTCAAAAAAAAGTAAAACAAACCCACCTTTCATGCCTTATATCCTCCATTACTCCTATAGACTTCATTCAATGAAAAGGATTAGTAAATTTATTTACTAATAAATAAATAAAAATAAATAACTAACAATAAATATTGTTTTCTAACTATTTTACCATAATGGCTAGAAGTAACATTCAACTGTTTTTCAAAGCAGGTAAGACAAGTCCATTCCAATTTCCGAAGAGCTAGGAACTATCTGCAGATGTACGAACACTGTTTTGGCCAAGTCATTTTCCACACCCCCCCAACAAAAGCACAAAACCCACCAGTATGCAGCTATTGCGAGGCACTCAGTGACAGCCTTGTGCTGTGCTCATCCCAACCCCACAATCATTTCTCCACCAGTTCATTCTACAGGAGTTTGGCCTGAATTATCCACAATAGAGAAAAAATATCAGATGTTTATTCTGCTTACTACTCAAGCTGCAGTTCAAGGACAGAGAAAGTATCACAGTGACGAACACTGCAGTCAGTGGGAAATACAAATTACTGGCACAAAAAAAGAATCAAGTTTCAGGGACAGAAACTAAATGAACTCTGAAGAGATACAGCATACAGAATTAAAATATTATCTAGCATTTTGTAAATTAAGCATTCAAAGACTTGAGAACTTCTATGTTGAAATTTCATATATCGTAGAATGAAGTGGCAATAATTTTATTTAATTAGATAACTGATCATCTATTATTTGACCAAAGCAGCTACTCTGAGACTAGTCAAGAAAAAGAATATTCACGTAAATTTCAAAATGCAAATGAAAAAGGCTTCAAATAAACAAAACTTAATCTAGTAACAAACTAGGAAGAAATTCATTGCACTGACTAGTCATTTGCTCAAAATATTTTTATATTACTTCTATTTTATGATGCTGTGTGTCATCCAATCTACTTCTATTCCTTAAAATAAATCATTCATCAGTTCAGTGGGTTACAGAGAATTAAGCCCACAAGTATAAAAATAAAAATACAAGTGAAACAATTTTCTTGCAAGAACATAGACTCAGCTTAATGCATGAAATTATTAGCCTGCAACACATTTGGAGGGATTCCACGAGGCTTTAGGTATAGGCTTATGCTCTTTTAGTTTGGGAATTAACAAAATATTGTGGGTAAAGGTAAATCTTTCATCTAATTTATAACGGATCTGGGTAGCCTGCCTAAACTGCCACGAAGAGACAGGTATTATTTACATTTTCCCCTCCAGCAGCAAATTATTTAGGCACTGTCAGTTCAAGCACACAGATTGAGAGTCAGCACAGGAAAAATACCCTAAAAATCTTCAACTCATCAAAAGTAATATTCCTGGAGTCTGAGTTGTGTAGCGCATACAAATTAGATTTCCTAAAAAAATAACAATCTTAATATGCCTGGAGTCTGAGTTCTATAGCACATACAAATTAGATTTCCTAGAAAAATAACAATCTTAATTTTGTCCCAGGTTACTAGTAAAAATCTCCCTAGTTTTATGGAAGCTATGCATTTGATATAATTTACCTAAGTATGCTCAGAAACATGGGAAGAAATTATGCATGCTGATGCTGTTAAGAGTCCATGCTACTGATATACGGCTGAACAAACCGAGCAACATAAAGAGAGAACACAAAGGTACGCAGAAATAGCCTAGCTACCTATCTAGTGGGCCCTTCCAACCCCCACCATACTGGGATTCTGTAATCAAAAATGGCTGGTGGGTTGGCCAGGGTTGCAGTTTAGGTAAAGAACTATCCTCTTCCCTACATTCTGTATATGTTGTCTAGACATCCTTTGGTATTAGTTTGAACAGCAACTCCGCTAGTAAGGAAAAAAATAAGAGCTATTTACTATCAACGTCAAGCCTGTATCAAGAAGAACATGAGCTCAGAACTTTTACGGTTACTTCAAATTTGCTGATACAAAAACTTGTTGTGATAACTACATGAATTTCAATCTTCTTCTACCAAAACACATCATTACCACCATTTTCATAATTTAATGTGAGAACAGAGGTAACTGAAAACAATGACGGTGTGATCTTGGAGAGAGAGTCATGTGATTTACCAGGACTCCACACACAAGCACAAACAATTAACATCTAATAAGCATCCAGTTTTCAACCAGCCTGATTCTTCTTTGCTATCAGTTTGTAATCCTTCATTAACTCAGTAAAGTTGGACAGCTCTAGTCTGGGCTTACACTGCTTTCCAAGAATGAAACTGAAGGAGAACCACATACAGATCTTCTAAGAAACTGATCACTCGTTTTCCACTTTAAAAGGGAGAAACAGCAGTAACAGGAGTTCAGTCCAAGAACATTTACAAAAGCCTCATCTCTACGTATATCCTCCAAGAACCTTGTCTAATAATTTAGCACAAAACAAGTAAAAGCAATAAACCAGGAATTTGCTGCTGAGATGCTTCAAACAAACAGAAGCACAGGACTTGCTTGGCAGTTAAGTCAAAGTAACTCCTGCAGGAAATCTGAATTGATGTTACTATCAAAAGAACAAGCAAGCCAGTTTTATTCAAAGTACAGGTGAGATCAATAGACTTGGAAAACAGCAGTACTTTTATCAACTCTATCCAATATCAAAAATTTGTATTCTTCCACCACATGTGACTTCTTTTTAATTCAAATTTTATTTTCATAATTAACACACATTTACCTTTAGGTCCAGCTAATGTTTCAAGTCACATGCTGTACAAAACAGACTTGTGAGATTCCCACCTCATCTTTTTCTTGGCATTTTTCAAGCAAGTTACTGCTACAGATCTACCAATAAGTTAGATAAGCACCTGAATCCATGTGAAATCAATTACCAGGCTTTACAAGAATCACAGATTATTAAATTTACACATACACTTAATATGGAAAAAGGTTACCTTTCTATGCTTTGCACCACGGTAGTGAGACTGAAGACTTATGGAACTCATACACGGAACTTTACAAACCTAGAAAGATAAATTGAAAGTACATCTTCAGTTATACTATGAATATACTGTAGGTGGGGAGTTGTAAGAATGGGAAATGCAAGCATTTCTACAGCACAGTTCTCAAATTCTACTTTGGCTGAAACAGTACAACTCACACGACATTTAGGAGAGCAGCATGCTACTGAAGGAACCAGAAATAGCGTGCAAACCTGTTCAAATGATACTCAAAAGACATGTTTAAATATACCAGGTGCTATGAATCCTTTAAGAGTCTCCCCCTTCCCTTCTATCACCATTTATTCTGGATTCTTAGTTTTCTAAACTTCTCCAGGTTGGAAAGCAACAGGGTCAAAATTACGCCCTAGGATAACTACAATTCCATTCACTGGTACATCAAAAGGATCAGAAAAACAATGGAGGAAGAAATCAGCATTTCATGAAGATCCACAGACATATATATACCATGACAATAATTAACAGAAATTATTTCTTCCGTAGAAAGTCTAACCTATGTTAATATTGTCTATTCTTTTGACATACTGTCCTATAAGTTAAACATATCAGAAAAAGAAAAAAAACAAAAACAAAATCACTGCTAGAACAACATACAACTGAGAAATATAACACCTTACAGAGCTGTAGCTCTCACAGATAAATGAATCTTTACTGACACCTGTGAGAAATACTCAGTAGCAACCAAAAAGTTAAGGACATTATACTGCAACTGTGACTGCTCGAGAACAAACAATTCACCGAACCCCAAGGCAAGCAGCTCTTCCAGGGATTGACGATGATACTCCACATTCACAGCATCTCTCATTCAGAGATTTGCCATACTACATCAAGGTCAGGTCCGCAGCTCTAACAGCCTGATCTCGAACATCTCAGGCCCGCACTTGAGGATCTAGTCTGAAAAACCACCAAGAAAAGCACTCACTTCACAATAAAATATCTTTTTTTCAGATCCCGGTTTGCCATCTTCTGGCTTAACTTCTTCAGTCGCTGCGCACATCCCGCAAAGCGGGTTCGCTGCACACAATGGGAGAAGAATCAATCCAACTCTCGTTTACGCGGCACTTTTCAGCCAGCAGCTGCGGGCGGGAGGGAAGCGTCAGTCGGACGAACTCAGTCGATTATCTCGGTTCAAGGCATTGCGAGAAGGAAGGGCATCTTTTGCCACCAGGACACCTCCGCGGCCTTAAGCCTTCCGGCGACGGGACCCTCCCCGCTCGCCTGTCCGCAGCGGAGCTGGCCCCAGGGAGCTCGGCTCTTCGGCCGCGCCCGGCCCCGCTGCTCCCGCCTCCTCCCCCGGGGCNCGGCTCAGCCAATGGGGAGACAACGTCGCCTCGCGCGCCTGGCCTTGAGCCCTCCCCGCCTTCCTCCGGCTGCGGCGACCAGGCCGCCCCGCCTGCTTCTTTGCGCCCCCTGGCGGCCCGGAGGAGGCGGCAAAGCAGCTCGCAGCGCCTGATCGCGCCAGCTCCCTCTGTGCCGGTCCCGGTGGGACCGAAGCGGCCCAAAGGTCCCCGGCAGGCAGCGTGTGCTGCGGAACGGCATCACACTGTTCCCTTCTCCTCTCTGCCTGCTGGTACCTGTGCTGGTGAGTTTGTCAACTGCAGCACAGCATCGTTCCATCTTGCCGAGGATTTTGTACGAGCAGGTGACTGAAACTGCGTGGAAATGACACCGGCTCGATGGAAATATATCGGAGTAACGTGGGAACCTTGTGTCTGAAACAGACGGTTTTCAGACTTTCATTTCCTCTTCGGCAAAAAAAAAAAATGAATGCACAGGCTTTAGGCACGAGCTTTAGCAACTCAGTGCAGTGCATCGTGTGTCCAACGTTTTGTACTTTTTAATTGACGGGTGTGAGATACGGGGCTTGGCTTTAGCCGTTTCTGACAAGACCAAATCATGGAAAGTTAGAGTTTTGTCTTCTCAGAAAACTAAGTACAAGTATATTGTAAAATCTCCAAAATAAATCTCCCAAAATAATCTCCAAAATGAAGGTGAACTGTGAAATTTAATAGTAGGTGAAAATGGAACATTTGTCCCACCAGCCCAGGACCAGCACCGAGCTCAACTTTTCTGCAGGCAGCAGAGAGCTGCCTGTTTCTCCCAGTTTAGCAGGGAGCTCCCAGCAATCCCACTCGTCCCCCTGCGTCGCCCCATCCCCTCCCTGGGCCCTCAAAACAGGCATGGTGCAGGCCTGGGACCACAGCTCCCACACCATCCCAAGAAGCTACGGGATGTCCTGAAGAGCTTCTGGGAGCGATATTGGGAGATGTGCCTTTTCAGCGTCAGTTTTTCTCGTCTAACACCACATTTTGCCATGTAAATAATTTCCAATTAAACACAGAATCCCAGAATCCCTTTGATTGGAAGAGACCTTCAAGATCATTCAGTCCAGCCCTCAACCCAACATTGCAAGTTTGCCACTAAATCGTGTCCCTAAGTACCAGGTCCACAAACCATTTGAATACCTTCAGGGATGGTGATTCCACCATTGCCCTGGGCAGACTGTTCCAGTATTTGATAACCCTTTCAGTGAAGAAGTGTTTCCTAATATCCAGCCTAAAGCTCCCCTGGCGCAGCTTGCATCCATTTCCTCTAGTCCTGTCACACGTGCTCAGAGCCTCTCTGGCTGTGAATTAGCCTGGAACGTGGTGGGTGGTTTGCTGAATCCCAGGCAGGAGGAGGCCACACACTCCAACTTCTGGGGGAGGGATTGTCATGGCTCTTGTGACTCAGCCCATGGCTGCCCTGTGCTTTCCTTCATGGAAAAGAGACAAGCAAGTGTGAATTCTTGGTTTGTACCCTGGATTGGCTGCCTAAAAAGTCTCTGTCCCCAGGGACATTCCCCAGGTCAGCAGGGCCAACCACTGCAGGCACCTTGACGATGTCTGGATGCTGAGGGCAATGGCAGTGATGTGGTGGTTGTGGCCTTTCCATCAGCAGAACGCATAGGAACCAGATAGGAGAGACATGGAGCCGGCTGCGGAGCCAGTGTGAAAGGGGAGGAAAGGGAAGATCCACGGCTCCAGTGTGCTGCCAGGCACAGGGAAACCCTGCATGCTGCTGGGGATGGGGAAGTCCTGGCTGCTGCTCTCTGATCGGAGTGAGAGGCTTCAAAATCCCAAGTTATGGGACAATTCAAATCCGGCAAAGGGAAGAAAGAAGCATTAAAATGAGGGCTTCTACTTAAAGAAATGATTTGACTCAAGCTGTCTCTGCTTCTGTGCTCTGGACATCGCTGCATCTCCCTTCCCTTCTGGAAGGAGCCCAATACCTTCTGCAAGGAGCCCAACACCTTCCAGGCTTCAAAACCTCTCTGGGTGACATTTTGGCATGGCTTCACCCACTGCCAACAGCAGCCAGAGCTGGGAGCAGATGCTCTCTGCTGGGGTGTTGTCCCTGTCACACAGCCCAGTGCATTTCCTGCAGCATGGCACTGTATGGCTGCTGGGGAGGAGATGGGAACCATGGTCCTGAGCCTGTGCCATGCCTGCTCTGAGGGCCCAGGGAGGGGATGAGGGGACACAGGGTGCATGAGCTGGCTTGCTGGGTGTTCCCTCCTAAGCTGGGAGAAGCAGGCAGCTCTCTGCTGCCTGAAGTAAAGCTGGGCTCATTGCTGGTCATGGGCTGGTGGGACCAGGTGTCTGCTTGCTGCAGCCCAGAGTGAAATGGGCTGTGTGGGGTGGGGAGCTGGGCCAGGCTGGGAATTGCTGGGGCAGAGGAAGCCAAGGGCACATGAGGCTGGTGTGCAGTGAGGCTGCGAGACAGGAGCGGGTGGGTCTGCCATGGGCCCGGGGGCTGCCGCTGGGCACAGATGCACCATGCAGACACACCATGCAACCACTCACACCGGTGGCTGGATTTCCTCTGGCCAAAAAGCATTTTCAAGGGATGCCATTCACATGTTCCCGAGGGGGAGAGGCAAAGGTAATGCAAGACCTCCTGTCCCATTTTTCTCTGGGGATAGCAGCATCACTGCCTGTGGAGTTTTTTTAATGGCTGGGGAAACTGAGGCACGTAGACCTGCTCATACCCCTCAACAGGTTAGGGAGACAAGAGGCGAGACCCCGATCTCCGGATGGGCAATGCCAGCTCTGCCTTTGGGACTGCTGATATTGTAAGTTTGCATGAGGTTTGGGGTGTAGGGACCTCCCTGGGGACACTGCTGAGGGTAGCAGTCTCCCCAGGGAGCTTGGTTCTCTGGCTATGCCTGGCCTCGCAGACTCGGCAGGGCCTCAGCGTCACCTTCCCTGTGGAGCCCTCCCGTGCAGTGCCGCCGGCGCTGTGTGGCCAGCAGCTCGGCTGTGGGGTTTGTGAGCATGGGGAAGGGGCAGGAAACACCCTCTTTGACCGTTTTAATTTAAAGGCAAATATTTATTTCAAAATGTCTTAACTTTACACTTCTGACTGGTAATAAAGGTAAAATAGAATTTAACAAATATGCTTGAAAGTTCCTTCTAAAAGCAGACGGTTGAAAACAGTACAAAACAGAACAGAAAAGGGCACCGATTTTAAATGCAATTCCAAAATACCAAATCCAGAGTTTTCTGTCTGCGTTCTGTCAGTGCAAGTAATGTCTCTCAATGCCTGTTGCACCACCACACGCAGCAGCACAGTCAGTACCAGTCAGGTTACCTGTTACCAAAGGGGTTTCTCTTCACTCATTTGGCTTTTGCAGGAGCCGCTTGGCAGCTCTTGGGGCCGCAGCTTTGCCGGCCTGCCGCTGGCCACCTGAACCCTTCAACCGTCACAGGAGTCGCACACGTGTCCGAATCACTGCCAAAGTGCCCACCTCATGCACACAAACCACTACATTTTCAAACATCTCTCGGCTGGTTGCCATGTTCTCTCCAGAAATAACGTGCCCTTCATTTGGGGGATCATGCAATAGCAGTTAGGCCAAAACTCTTCTTACATCTCCATGCATGTGGCTTCTTTAATCCTGTCCTTCAGGAGAAGCCCGAATGGCACTTTTAGTACAGGATTACTGGCCGAGTTTGATGGCAGATTATACTCCATTTCAAGAAGAATGATATTATTTGTGCTGGTCATTTTTTCATGGGCATTTCTATAACAGTCAGAGGCCTTTACATGGAAACACATTAAAACAACAATTATTTGTGGTTTTAATCTCAAAATCTAAAATGGGCTAGAAAATACTCATCTGTACATGTGTAATGCTTCCATACCCTTCTTTTTAAAACATTTACAAATTAAAAGTGCAATTGCTCAATGAAAGAACAGACATATGTAGAAAACAATGAGAGAAGCATAAAAGGAGAAGATGGGTTCCTTGATTTTTTGAAAGAGAGAGGAGGTCTGAACAGAAGAGATTTGGGGGTATATATACTCACAGAACTCCACTGTTGGTGGTAGCTCAGAGTCTATTGGTAGTACAGCCTCCTGAAGAGAGGATGTTTCATCAGCAAAGGGACCATTTTTTCTGTCTTAGGAGTACAGCTGTAATTAGTCAGTACCTCTGTCTTACTAAGGAGGGCAGGGGCAAAATGGGGGATTGCACTTCTGCCTAGCACTGTTCTTTTGGCAAAACTTTTGAAGTATACCTGAAGTGGAAATAAAGCTACAGACACAGGAAACAGAGAGTGAAGGCCATGATGTTCCATCCTAGAAAACCTAAAATGTAGATAAAAGCTAGAGGGAGAAAAGAAGACGTGCCTTTAAAAAAGAAAGTATTCTTTGGTTTTGGTAAGAAGCTGTGTAGGGAAAGAGGTGCAAGGAAGGACCCTTTCAGAAGAGTTTCAGCCACTGGTGCAACTGCATGCCAGCAAACCTTAGAAGCATCAGGAAAATTCATTCTTTTTGCTGCCCAAGTTCACCCCTAGCTCAAATCAGGCTGGTTTTCAGGTAAAGATAGTGGCTTGCAGTGATGCACTTCAGCTGGAATAGCGTTCGTATGATGCTCAGCAGCTGTCTGCCAATAGCTAAAATCAGGCCATATTCTCGGTGAAAACTAAACCTTAACTGGAAGCTAAAGCACTGATAATAGCCTCTGCTTTCTGTGGACTGAGTAACATCTCAGCGGAAGGCACATTCTCAGAGCTTTTAGAACTGCTTACCTTCCATACCAAAAAATACCCCTCTCAAACACCAGAATTCATGAGTTCATGCTGTTTCAGCTCTCGAGAGTTTATGGCTGAAGAAGTTTGAATGCTATCATCTGTCAGGAGTTAAATGCGTGCACTGGACAAAGAAAAGCATTTCTTTCAGCCTGTACGCTCCAAGTTTCTATCAGACAAGCATTTGACTGGGCATTTCTTCTACAAAAATTTTTTTATTATTATTGTTGTTACAATAAATGCATTGGGAGGCTTCTAAAACAGACTTTAGGGCTGTGCTTGAGGGATACAAGTATCAGCTCATTTAAGATAAAAGCTAAACACCAGTGACTGAAAACTTGTAAAACCCTACTTCTCAGTGCTATTTTTCAAAGTAATACCAAAGTGAAAACAATCACTAAGAAAATGTAACCATTGAAAATAACTACTCTGTCTTTCATGCTATTTCCTCATCAGTGTCAGGGGATCATTAATGTCTGCATGCAAAAAGGTTTTATAAGATTAAATGAGTGTCAATTTAACAGGGTACAATGTAATGTCAGATTTCAGTCCAGACTCACATGTCCTGGGGAAAGGTACATGTCCTGGGGAGAGGATGAAGGAATACTTGTGCTTTAAAAACAGATAGCAAGAGATTCTTTTCTGGCATTTACTTCCTCTGTTCTTTCCAAATGATGCAATATACCAAGCACTTAGAAGGAACTGTCTTTGTTTATTATCAACAGTCGTTAGTGATTGTTCAAAGAGAGGATAAACTCCTTGTTAAGTGCAGTTCTTAGGAGATTGCTGCATGTGTGTGATAACTTGGACTAGAAAGACTTCCACTAGTACCATGTTTTTTTCCTGTGAGACCTAGAATAACAACTCAGCCACAAGTTATGCGGGCCAAATTCAAACATGATGTGCAGGATAAGTAGAAGTTATCATGTGTTTTTCTTGGATTCAGACTTTATGGAATGATAAAAAAGTAAACCTGACTGCATTTACATCAGGGGGAGTCAGAAGGTGACATCTCGTTTTGAATCACACGTCCATCCTCCTAGAACCTCTTAGATCAGATCAGATTCTCTCACATGCAGAATATACTTATATTCATTCACCTTTATATATATATTTATTCACCTTTATAATATCAATTGAGTAAAATGTGACTTGTTTTGTTGGGAACATGAGAAAAATCATCCCAACCAAAAGAAACCAGGAAAGCCTTAGAATAGGTGGAGTTATGTCAACACAACAGCATTTATTCAGTAATGGAGAGATCCGTAGAGAACTTCTGTTGCTAGCACAAATAGCTTTCACACCAAAATCTGCCTAGCATTGTTCTCCCACTGTAGTCATGCCAGGAAATACTTCTAAGCACAGACAAGACATTCAGTGGCACAGTTTTCTACCGAGTTGCCCTTGGTGTGACCACTCACACCTGTGCAAAGTGGCACCAGCACATCCAGGTGAGGATAACAGTGATTTACCATCATGTTGCATCAATGTAAATGACGACAGAAGGCGCAAGGTAGTGCGAAACCAGGCCCAGGTACTCTCCTTCAGAGGGATGTGACAGTGAGCCCAAGCGCGGGATTAACCGAGCAGTTTTTCAGCAGTCATGCTGGGGTCTCCTCCACTTGCCCCCAGCCATCTATTCCCACACTATCCTGTCTCCACGCTATCCTATTTCTGCCAGGCAGTTGCACAAGGATCTGGACTGAAGGATTTCACATGGTTCATAGCACAGCCCTGCCAGCAGATGTGAGGCCACAGCAGAGTGTCAGGCACCAGGACATAAGCGATGTCACTGCCACATGCCACGCACAGGACTATGAGGGCAACTCTGTGAGACTCTAAAAGAACTGCTGCTCTTAGTCTTGTAGACAGTGAATCAATGAGGCAGAAGTTGTGCAGCATCACTAATTTATGGCTGTCTCACTCTACATGAGTTTGCTTGCTCAGAACTGTTTTTGCAATTGGACTTGAATTTGTGTGATGTGAACAGTGGTGTGCTAGACAGTGGTGTAAATTCCACCACTGCAGTCTCACTTCAGAGCCAGGTCTGATGTTGCACTGCACTCACTGGCAGGAATAGTAGGGCAGGGATATCAAGGAAGATGTCTCAAGGAAGAGACAGCACATAACCAACAGGGAGCTGATTTACCTCAGAAACAAAACCAGATGATATTCTCATGGCTTGGGTATGGTCAGCTGGGCTATGGTAGATTTAACTTGAGCTACAGTAAGACATTATTGCCCCTCTTTACTGTTCAGCCTTGTCTTTGTGCTAGGAATACTGCCTTCTGCTGGACAGCCATTAAAAGGTACCATTTAAGTGTAAAGTGCAGCATTTCAGGTCAAACCATTGTTCATAAGCACTTAACTGACAGGCGGAAAATCTGCCAACTTTAACATACAAGTAATAATTTCTGTCATAGAATCATAGAATGGTAGGGGTTGTAAGGGACCGCTGGAGGTCATCAAGTCCAACCCCACTGCCAAAGCAGGACCACCTAGGGCAGGCCACACAGGAACGCATCCAGGCAGGTTTTGAAAGTCTCTAGAGAAGGAGACTCCACAACCTCTCTGGGCAGCCTGTTCCAGGCTCTGTCGCCCTCACAGTAAAGAAGATTTTCCTCATGTTGAGGTGGAATTTTCTGTGTTCCAGTTTGTGACCATTTCCCCTCGTCCTATTACCGGGCACTAGTGAAGAGACTGGTGCCTTCTACTTGACATCCACCCTTCAGATATTTGTAAACACGAATAAGATCCCCTCTCAGTCTTCTCTTCTCCAGACTAAACAGCCCCAGGTCTCTCAGCCTTTCCTTATAAGAGAGATGTTCCGGTCCCTTAATCATCCTCATAGCTTTCTGAGAAGACAGTCATGGAGAAGAGCAGCCTCCCAGGTGCAGAATCATTGCCCTACCTGAAAAACTACACTTACTTCACATATTTATAGCATTTGGGAGAAGTTTATGCCATTTTTCTGGCATGTAAAGCCATGTCCTTAGTGAATAATAGATAGAGGAATGAAGACATTATAATTATTTATAACATTTTGGAAAATAAAACATTCATTATAGGGCTTCTTTCAAAAAGCACATATACATCTAAGCTTTTTTTATATGATGTGGTTTTTATATAGGTGAAGTTGATGTAAAGTTGAAATAGTGCATTATTAAAACAAAAGTTAGTGCAGGAGTCAAACCACAACAACAGCAAAAATCAAAACAGAAGTTGTGCCTGGGTTCAAAGGGCAATAAATCTGTTTTCAAAAGCATCAAAGTGCACTGAAGTGATTTTGAAAGCTATAGATCCTCCAGTTAGCTCTCGGTGAGATTCAGATTTTCTTTTGGGAATGAAACTAGGATGTTTTTGAAAATCACATCTCCAGCCTTAGTGTGGGATTTGGTTTTGACGTCAGGTGATGATGTCTAGCAAACTGCTATCAATTAAAGAGATACTATCCAAAAAGTGCATTTCCTTTGTTAATGCTACAAGTAAGAGCAAGGAAAATAATTGGAGAAATAGTTTCTTCTCGTGACCATTTAACAGCACTTCGTGCTGTTCCACAGAAGTGGAAAATATCCCATTGTTCAGTTTTTCAAACAGTAACATCAAGGGCTGATGGCTTTAAAACAGAAAAATACAGGTACTAAAACATTAGTATTATCAAGGAAACCTGAAAAGAACTTCTGTTTGAAGTGAGATAATTGCTAATGCATTTCAGGAAACAATTTGTTTTAATTAATGCTATCCTTTTAAATTAAGAAGTTGTGTTGGGAAGTCCTTGTTTGTTGTCATCAATTTAATGTAGTGATAAAAAAATAGCGGATGGTTCTTATTAGAGTAGCAAAAAAACAAAAATGCAAAAAGTCCTAAGGTAAACCGACCATGTTGAAGACCATAAACATTTCGCTTTGCACAGAGGCCTCACATCAGCTTGAGAAAAACAAACACCACAAAGGCAGGAAACAGAAATAGCTTGACTTTAGTAAGGAACTGTAGACAAGAGAAGAAAAGATGATAAAGACAAAATAGCAGATATATCTGTGCAGGGAGGAATGGATACTTTTTGGTGCCTGAGGTTTTATCTTTCTTTCCAAAGATCACCAAGAGAAGGGCAGTAGGGGCTGTCAGATGTGTGTATCTGTGTCTGTGTTTGTTCTCACACACAGATGCACACACACACACGCACAAAATCTTTCCACTGGATTTTAATTTTAGTAACACATTTAACCCAACTGGAAGAGAATCTGCAACTTCTTGCTTTTAACATTATAAATATTCCAAATGCTATAAAATCTATTGTAAAAACGTACATTCAGTGGGTTTATGAGGCACAGGACCTGCTAATGTATTTACAGGGAAGCTCGCATGTACGCTGTTCTGCCCACTGTCGGACAATGGTGGAGAATCCAGGGGCTCCCGCTTGATCGCTTGAACTAAGCAAGGGTTTTTAAATTCACATGGCATTTTAAACCCCTCGTTATTCTGCTCTTTCTCCTCCCCTGGGCTGGGGCTGTAGAAGTGGCCGTAAAACGCTGCGTGAGGCAGGTCGGGCGTGCTTTCCAAACACCCAGAGGAGTTCTGAGGGCAAAACAGGGCTGCCTCCTTGCTTCGTGAACTCTTCCAAGATCTGTTCAGGTTTAAGTTGTTGGGATGATTTGCTACGATGCATTGCCAGTTACGCGGTGTGTAAAGGCAGTGCCTTGGCTTCTGACAGGGTGAGACTGGCTCACAGAGGTCCGGTTCTGTTTTGAGGTGCACTCTATTGGGGTAGCTAAACACCTGCTTTCTCACCGAGCCGCTCTCATCCAGCCAGGCTCGGTTTTGTGATGTCAGGTAGTTATCAGCAATGTTTTCAGAATCAGAATCATATTCCATTTTGATAGGCATCTCCAAGGGGAAAGCTGTGTCATAGAGAGACTCTGAGGATATTAACGGTCTCTGCAGCTTCAGATGGTCCATTGCATAGTTCTCCGTACAACGCTGTTGTACACCCGAGTAAGACTGGCAGCTTTCTGCGCTCCCCCAGTGGGAAGGGCAAGTGGATGCTAAATTTAAGAAACTTTGGTCTCTGTTGTAGAATGATCCGGCTCTCCTGTTTGAACATGTGTTCATTCGCTGGCTCATAGAACAAGAGCTCGAGTTTCTTAAAGCCCAGTTGCTGTTTGTGGTGCCGTTGTTTTGAACACCTAAAACTGACGTGTTAGAACTGAGAGGTTCCTCTTGCATAAAACACTCACCGTTTGTATGCGGTTCAAACTTCACTTTTACATTATCTTGTTCATTTTTAACTGCTGTCCAGTTAAGGTGCTTCCACTGGCCCAGAGTTTCAATGGCACTGTTATAGCAAAGTCCGTCCAGGTTTCCTTTCAAACTGGCAAAACCACTTGGTATCTTCAGTTGCTCATCTTCTTCCCTTTCAATAACAGCAGAAAAAAAAATCTAGTCAGTCAGAGATTTCTAAATGGATGCTTTCTGGGATACAGAGAGTGTGGCTCAACACACATTACGAGCAATACTTTGTCCTTAATAGGGGACTCTCACACTCCTGCCCATATACCTTTGCATTTGTTTGAGAGAAAGAAAAGAGCGTGCATGCATCTGGGTGTCAGTTTGTGCGCACAGCTACCTTTCTGTGGCACTGGTATGTATTTATTCTCCCATTTCATCACACAGTTTACAAAGACCTTAAGTATTGTAGTACAGTATGGTAACTACCTTGCACTTCTGTTCTTCCCTTAAAATATATCTAAACATGTGTGGAAAAACCTAGAGATAAAATGTGAAGGGTATCTTGAATGAGATCTATTTTCTTAATGAGGAATTACTTGGACACATAAGAACTTTCTGATCAAAGTGATTTGAGAGAGAACCACGGGGGTCTTATATTTTGTGAATGCAAAGTTAGCTGAGAGGAAATAAAATGCCTGAACTAAGTGTCCAGAATAGTCACATTTGTGCTGGGTATAGGTTTGTTTTACATGTCTAAGTTAATTTATGTTGTCTCTCATTTTCTAAGAAGGCCAGTAGACTACTTTTTTGTAACCTCTAGCTGAAGGAATCGACATCAGCAAAGAGCTCTGGCACAGAAAGTTGCCTAAGCATTTCCATGCCTGATGAGCCAATTTCAGAACTTGGGGTCCCTATCTTCAGGTTCAGGATTTGTCTGGAATTCACTAACGTGCTGAGTTCCAGGCAGGCAGGACCAGCACTACGAAACCACCTCCTCCCTCTCCAAACAAGAAATGGACATCTCAACAGGAAACCGAGCATGAAAACCTGGAGAGCTAGTAAGGGTTTCAGAAGGCTTTTTCTTAGCTTGCTACTAAGAACATTTCCCTCGGGTGTGGATTCCATGTGCAAATATAGAATTTTCCGGTAGAGGGAGTCCATGTTGTTACAAAGTGAGCATGTCCCACTGTAATAATGTACATCAAGAAAGGAGAATATTTTCTCTTTTTTTTTTTTTTATTTGTATGAGGAATGAAATATTTTCAGTCCTCTGCTAAATATTGTTATTTATTATTGATAGTCTTGAGATGCAAAGGATATGACACAAGTTAGCTGCAGAACTGGCTTCTCAGGAAATGGTCTAATTGGGTAGCAATGGACTGAACAAAACAAAATAGTCACGAAAGCTTGGACCCCCAAATGAAGAATTTTACAGTGAAATAGTATCTAGTGAAAATTCTCAGTAAGAGTGCATGTTTCCATGAAGACAGCATACATTTTAACAACAAAAAAAATAGTAGTAGTAAGGCTGGAGTCTATTGCTGACTAGCAGGAGGACAGAACTGAATAGTAACTCCAAGGCCAACTCTTATAACATCTCAGTCTGCAGGAATGGTCAAGAATGAAGGAAGAATTTTAACCGCTCAGAGGGTAAAAATGTAAATAAATACACAACAAAGAGTATGCTTAATTTCACAAAAAAAGAAAAAATAAGAAGTAGAAACTTGAATACAAGAAACAGTCCCTTTCAATCTGCTTCTTAATAGAAGTTCATTCCCTCACACGGCAAGAAGATGTTTGTGCCACCCCAGTCAAGGTGGAGTTCCATCACCCTCAGGTGGGAGGCCTTCTGCTATTCACATGGATCCTGGGAGATATGGGGCCTGCAAGGGATATCTACTCTAGAAGTTCAAAGAGTTTTTTATTTACTTCTTCCCTCTGCAAGGCATCATAAAGGAAAAAAACCAGTGATAACAGTCACATTTTTTCCGCTGGGCCAGATGGTAACTGTGTACATCTCCTGGCCCCTGCTCATTCAGTCTACTCTCTCCTCTCTTCCCTCAGGCCAGCTCGAAGAGATACGTCAAGAAGACCCACAGGAACTGGCACAAACAATCCCATGGGGGATGGAAGAAAAGTCTATTTGGGAGGAAAGGGTAAAACCCAGCGTAGAGGTCCTCTCTGAATGCAAACCTATGAGATTAGCGTCCACTTCAAGCCTGAGCTCACAGCCAACTAGATCTATCGATCTACAAACATACAATGAATATGAGCATCCCTCTTTAGATTATGTTAAACATCCACAACTAAAAACATCAGCTCAAATACTACCCATAAAGAAAAAGAAAAAAGCTTAGTATAAAAATTAGAAAAACCAGCACACTAAATCAGTGAAGAGTTTCAGCTGCAAAGTAAAACAAAACCCCAAAATACATTTTTTGTGCAAGTAAGTCAAAACATATCAATAATCAAGCATTTTGATTTTGAAATATTCTGGTTTAGCATGTATGTACACCCAACTTCGAAGGAAAAAAAGACCTGAAGCAAATATTGGTTAGGATTACAAGAGCCATTTCATGTGATCCAAGACAAAAATGGACTTCCATTTCAAAAGTAAATTAAATCCTTCTCATTCAGCTCTTCTCTTAAGTCGCTACAGTTCTTTTCAAGATCTCATACATAAAGAATACATTCATTTTTTCTGAAATACAGAGGTTTTTTAAGTATTGCAAAATATACTTACTTTAACATTTGCTGTTGGGCAAGGACATATTCTGAACAACCACTTCGATACAGAAGCTGAGTGTTAGCTTGAACCCAGACCCAGTGATCTTCATTTGTTTGTACTTTAACTAGAGAAATGCCATTTTCTCCATTATTCTTTGCTGTACAATTTAAAAGAAAAACTGTTTTAATCCAAGCAGTATATAGTAATTTTTCTTGCCCCGGAATCATCAGCATAGAAAAGTACAAGCTAAAATATATCACAAAACTAGGGAATTACATTTAAAAATAAAAATTTAAAGGCCTGATGAGACACTTAAAGTATAACCAAGGATTTTTCAGTGTTATTAGTTGATAAAAATTTTTCCCCCTCAGTGGTAGCACTATACCAACCAGAAAATGTTAATGAAAAGTGGGGCTATGATAGAGGAGTGGTTTAAAAGAAGTTAAAGGTTTCCAGCCTATATGACAGAAGGCCGAGTACAACTATACTGAGGAAGGAGTTGCCCAGTGGGGTAAACCCACCATCAGCATTTTACCCATTGTAAAATCTGAAATACAGCATAGACTCTCATAATATTGCCACAGCCAAACACTGGGAAAGCATCAGTCAAAGCCGTAAGCAAATCATGAGCTTTAAAGACATTACATTCTACTTTTCTTGTTTTCTGATCTTTGGGGAAAACTAGCATTTGTAACATATAACCCATTTTTCCTCAAATAGGGACAGATATTGTCATTAACTATTAAGATTTTCACATAGTCTTATTAAAATCAGTGCTGTCATTTTTTTAGGAAAACATATGTTGAGTATTCTTGTTTACTATGATTGTTAATGTGTCTGTACACTTGGCATCACAGTGTTTCTGCCCACTGCAAAAGAGCAGCACTATCTTTTGAGGCAGACGTTTTTGTATTTTTTTAAAGAAAGGGTTTCAGAGAGAAGAAAAAAAGAGACAATTGAGACCAAAATCTGGAAAAAAATAACAGGAGAAAATAAAAGACAAGGTTCTTTCCCATAAACTGTATATAACCCAGAAGTATGCAGCAGACACACCTTTGATTTGGTTTTCAGTAATCTGTAATACATTAGTGAAAGTGGCACTTTCAGGATGAATGTTTCTTCCATATAATTCTCCTGCTTCACACAGCCCTGAGTTACCTTTGGAACTGGAGCTGTAGACGACAGAAAAGGTGGGAAATTCCTTGTCAGTGGATGACATCACAGTATAATCACAGACTCTGAAAGATGTGATGATCAAGCTGTTGCCCAGTAGCAAGGACTTATGTTCTAAGCATATAGTTACCAACATCAAAACATTGTCTATGTCTCCTGCATCATTAGCTTGCTCAAACTAGTGTATGACTGGCATTCTGTATTCAATTAATAGTTACATTTAGGAATTTTCTGCTCATGACATATATCTGGAATAATAAATTGCATTTTGAATAGAGACATTTGCTCTGTGTATATTCTTCTCTGCCTGTTCAAGGTAGAGTTAAGGTACATACATCACACTGACCACAATGCACTTAGGAGTCAGCATGACTTACTTCAGTTTGCAATGATCATCACAGGATTTGAATGGATTTCTTCCAATCTTTAGTTCAAAATGCATATTGGTGCTTGGAAAGTGTGCAAAGTCTGTAACATGGTTATATGAACTTTTCCCTTTATTAAGACCAAGAGAAAATAAATGACTACATAAATTTGCCAATCATCCCTGGCCAGCATGTGTGAGGCCTGAACCAAAGGAAATACTGAAGTTAAATGCCCACTTCATTCTTGTCAAATCCTTGGCCACTGTTTAGTCAGTTAGTAAAACTTCAGTAAAGCACCTCTCTTCTAGGAGCTGAATTCTAATCAACTAATTTCACTGGGGCCACTGAAAAACTCAGCAAGTGGAAATGACTTTCTAGCTCTGTCCCAGCAGTCTGCATAGTCCGTTTTATCAGCCATCCAGTAACTTAATTATTGTCAGAAGGATGTATCTGCTAGAATCACATTACACGTCTGGATAGTAAATCCACACAAACATGAGCATATTCTAATTAAAAGCCAAGTTATGATTTTGTCAGTGACACTGACGAGCATTTTCCTTCACAACAATGGACCTCATTGCTCTTAGGTTATATTTAACCAACTAAGGGAAAAGATAATCCTAGCCCCAAACATCAACTAAAATTGAGTCATAGAAGAATGACAAAAATAAGTGTTAGGAAGGAAATGGCTCTGAACACGATCTGTCCTGATCTCCTGTGACTGTTACCGAGTGATCAGCCTCAGGCCATACAGTGCAATCGCAGACTTACGTGTTCACAAGCCTTTTGTTGTAAGATAAACACATAGACCAAAAACATCTCATTTGACTCTGTGTGAACATCTCCACACACGTACATTGGGCTTTCTGAAGTTTTCCTTTTACTTTGTTTGCTACCAAAATGTCCAGGTCAAAATAACTGTGCTACTCTTGAAAACTCAGTAAAAATACTTTTTCTTTGATACTTTTACATCTAGTAGAATTACCTACTGTCATGGCAATTTCTGAAGGTTAGGAAGATACTCTAACTTTCCATTTTTTATGTAAGATTATATATAGCAATATAATATTTAATATATATTCTATATAAAGTACAGTATATAATATTTGTTATATATTAGATTAGATCATAGCTATTATGTATTACATAGTTAAATCCAGAGAAATTATTCACTTTTCTAAGAAGTAGTTTTAAAATGGAGTCATTTAGTCTAATTTGTGGCATTTTTTACATGCTTAAAAATCATAAAGCCCAGAGTATACTTTACTAACTGCTAGAAGATTAATTTGAAAATACTTTGCATTCACTGCTGCTGCATCATCAGCTTTGTGCTTTGCTTTCACAAGCAGGCTTTTCATCTTCATCTCTGTCATGGAAGGGAGCAGAAGTGGTACCACTATGCAGAATAAGGACAGCTGAGGTGGCAACACTGTTCCTGATGAAGACTTCTTCCTTTGTCCAAAAAGAAACTTTAGTTTGCCTTGGAACTGCATTGTCTGTTGTATACAAAAAAACAAAACACACCACAATAAGAATTACCATTTAGCATCTAAACATTTTAAATGCTAATACAACCAATGCAGTGTGTTTTTTGACACCAAAACTGGTTTTGAAACAAGGATGAAAATTAGGAATTTCATTGTCTTCATACAAGTTAAACCATGTCATTTCAGGGACATAGTGAGTGGACGTACTATCAACGTTAAAATGAGACGTTCGAGACTGTTTGGTTTTTTTTTTCTCTCCTGTGTACTTGAAGTTCTACATTATGTTCTCTTTACCGAGATGGGCAAACAGATGGGCAAACATGGTGGTGCAAACAGCTGCTTCCTCTGTGCCTCACTCCGAAGCTAGAACTATTATTTTTTCCATGCTCTATTCTCTTCAGTGAGATGGCTTCTGAGTTTCTAGCGCTGTCTCAAATCTCTATATCATCAGAAGGCAGAGATCAATAGCAAGATGGTGCCTCTCATTGAAAACCTTTCCTACCAAAAAACGACCAGAGAAAAACCAGTCCATTGGAGTTGGGCATTTTCCAGAGCTACAAGATTAGGGCTGAGATACAGAAATAACTAACTGGTACAGCTGTTCAGGCCCATGGTCTTCCAGCAGATGAGCATCTGAGACAGAAGAAACAGCATTGGTCTGTACTAAGCACACGGGGAAGTAATTTCTAGAAATTTCTACACCTAGTATGGGTATTTGAGAAGTGTGTGAGAGATTTTCTAATTCTGGGCTTTATTACTAAAGGATCCTTTACAAAAGAAGAAAAGAAATCATTATTGTTCTTGTTCCTTAAAGCAAACACTTTGTGCTTAAATGTCAACGGTTGAAACTCAGGTTTACCACCCTTGTGCCAGGGCCAGGACAAATTGAGGGCAGATATACTTCATAAGAACTTAAAACATAAAAGTTTATAGATTCTTTCAGTTTCAAATATTACAACCTTCTTTTCTCCCATCACTCTTTATATATATTAATAAGTGTCTGTAGGTGTTTCATGCTGGTGCACAGTAAATGAAACATGTATCCTGGCCATGGTTCTCCACAATATTCATGTTGAAATACTTTTCACACGACGTAAGTAAAATCTGGTATGTTAGGACTGCATTTCTCTAAGTGGAATTATACTTACAAGGAATCCAGAAGTACTGTCCAATAAGCAGCGAACTCGACAGATGAAACAACGAGTTAAGAAGGAAGAATAATCTGTCGTCGTGCTGTCATTCTCTTGCGCTTTAAACAATTTACTGAGAATATGTTCTTCTCCTAGGAACAACAGTGGAGGTAATATATATCACATCACACTAAGAATAAAAATGTGCTGTAGCCAATTGAAGAAGCTGTTACGGAAACTGCTAAAAATTACTTTATGGAAAGGCAAATATTAAATTGTGTCATGTATAGATACATCTGCATAAGCTCTATCAAAAGAAAAAAGAGAATCTCTACAATGAGATTCAGGTGAGTTTCTTCAGAAACTTTGACTTTTTTATTTCCTGAGTTTTTGTGACTGATGCAAAGTAGGGTAACAGATGTTCCTGGTTTTGAGATCAGAGATCACAGAAAACGTATTAGAAAAAATAAAAAAAATAAGGAAAAAAGCTAATGCAAGAAAAAAAAACCAAACAAATGTGTTTGTGGCTTCACTGGCTGAATAGCTAATGTTCAACTGCTACCTCCTTGATTTTTAAGGAAGCTTTTTCCAGTTTTGGACTACAAGTGCATGGTTTTTGGAATACTTGTTTCCCAAAAGACAGAAGTATTTGTACAGGAGCATGAACTCGGGAACTTAAATTTTCCACTGTATGTATTAGAACAAAAATTCCAAATATTTGCTACCTTTTATAGTTTGAAATAGCAATGCACATTGTTTGGTTTGTTTTCTGCATAATCCCTACAAAATCTTGCAAAGTTCCTCAGATACCTGCAAGATGTTTACAATACACGAAAACTACAAGAAATTCTACAAAAGTTTCATGACTGTGCTCCTAAGGACATCAAACAGGCTGCTGAAGGATTTCTTGCAAGTTTCTCCCCACCTATCTGGAGACTCTCCTTCAGTTTCTTTCTTCAATTGCTTCCTCATCTTCTGGTGAAATGCATACATTTTCCTGGGATCAATAATTCTCTATAAAGTTAACAACTTCAACCCTATAGTATTTTCTGTATTCATGATTTCAGCTTAATGACTCATGTAGGGGAAATCTTGAGCATACACAGCATTAGAGGAAAAAAGGCAAACTCCCTTGCTCTTCCTAGGACTCCTCTATACATAATTTTGCATGGGAAAATGAATGGCAGAAAGTGATGTTACCACAGTGGTGATGTGTAGAAACATTTTGCATGGGATGTTTTTGCATTGAGAGGAATATTCATGTCCTGATCAGTGTGAACAAAACGTTGGTAGGATGAACACTAATGCTGTTGTTCTGCATGGATAAGAACATCTGTTGGTACATTAGTCAGAGAAAAACAAAGGAAATATCAACTTCGTAGCCTCAATGGCACACACTACCTTATAAATGACAAGGATCAGGAAGAAACATCATCTATGGGACAATAACACTATGAATGGCCACCATGGAGATTTCCTATGAAGAATTTGACGTGACATGGAACAGGCATGGGCGCAGGTGGAGTGCAGTTCTACCTGTCTACAGTGGTGCCTATGTTTTCAATCAACATGTACAGTCCCACCTGTTTCTGTCTGTAGCTGCTGTCCAGACAACATCTGGGGAGGATTCATGGCCCAGTGCAGTTGTCTACAGAAATCCTGGCGATCATCCACATGAATGTAATCATATATGTTTTGGTGCATGACATCAGTCTGAAACAGTTAGAACAAGGAATATTTAATTTCTAAGTCTAGTGGGGCAGACACTTACCTTTAGGTTGATACTGTCCTTAAAATAGCAACTGGTGTAGGATATCTTCTTAGCAAAGAGTGATTGAGAAAATTATTTCAGAGGCCCCTTTATTTCAACATCTGCTTTTTGACTTCATGGAATCATAGAATTGTTTTGGTTGGAAAAGACCTTTAAGATCATCAAGTCCAAACCATTAACCTAGCACTGCCAGGTCACCACTAAACCATGGCCCTCAGCACCACATCTACAGATCTTTTAAATCCCTCCAGGGATGCTGACTCCACCACTTCCCTGGGCAGCCTGTTCCAGGGCTTGACAACCCTTTTAGTGAAGAAGTTTTTCCTAATGTCCAACTGAAACTTCCCCTGGTGCAACTTGAGGCCATTTCTTCTTGTCCTCAAAGGATCAGTGCCAGTGGCTGCTGACCGTGCATGCTACTGACCACAGCAAACCTTGCCACTGCACACACCCTCAGTGCCCCAACACCAGCCCAATATCCTCATCATCCTTACCAAGAACACACCCAAAAAGCTGTGAGTGACATAGCACATCACTATTAGACTACTTTAACAGATGCTTTCCTTGGAAGTCATCAAGATACAGGCTATTCCTCTGATCTCCTGGCTATCAGCCATGGTGCCAGTCTTGTGGAGAGACACCAAAGATGCAATTCCATGGAAACATCAGCAGTGGCAAAGCGGACTGCATGTGTCAGCTGGGGCAGTGAGCTGAACAAGGGAACTTAGTCAGCATTAGAGAATGAAATGAACCTGTTCATTTGCCTCCTGTCGGTTTACAGAATCACAGAATCACAGAATCACAACATGGCAGGGGTTGGAAGGGACCTCTGGAGATCATCTAGTTCAACCCTTCTGCTAGTGAGTAGGTTCACCAGAGCAGATTGTCCAGGATTGTGTCCAGGCAGGTTTTGAACCTCTTCAGAGAAGGAGACTTCACAACCTCTCTGGGCAGCCTGTCCCAGTGCTCTCAGTAAAGTGCTCATAGTAAGAAATTTTTCCTCATGTTCAGAAGGAACCTTCTGTGTTGCAGATTGTGCCTGTTGCTCTCCACCACTGTATCCTAAGATGACTATTTTCATTCTGAATTCTTTTGTGCATATGCAAATGTGAGTCATAAAAAAATCCAACTGGCAGCCGGTAATTAGTGGCATCTCCCAGGGATTAATACTGGGACCAGCCTTGTTTAAGTTCTTGATTAGTGAATGATGGGATAGAGTGCCCCCTCAGTAGGTTTGCATAACATACTAACTGGGGAGAGCGGGATGGCTGCTCAGACCTTGACAGGATGTGAAAATGGGCTGACAGGAACCTTGTGAAGTTCAACAAAGGCAGAGTTCTCTCTAAATTTGGGCGCCTCAGGAAAACAAAGATATTAGCATACCAAAGTGAGCCCAGGAGACTGCTACCAAGACACTTAAGAGGGCTGGAGCACATGACTATTGAGAGAGAAGAGCAAGGTTTGTTCAGCCTTAAGAAGAGAAAACTTCAGGAAGAACTCTCTGCTGTTTACATCAACAAATGAACGCGTGTAGAGAAGACAAAGCCCAACTTTTCCCAGAAGAACAAAGTGGAAGAAGAAGTAACATACAAAAAATTTATAGTCAGGGTGGTTAAACACTGGAACATGTGTTCCTGAGGAGTCATAGACACTCAAAACTTGACTCGACGAGTCCAAGATCAACCTGTTCTACCTGGATCTGCTTTGAGCAGGAGATTGAACTACATGACATCCAAAGGTCCTTTCCAACTACATGGTTCTGTTATTCTGTGACATTATGATATATTCATTATACTCAGGCAACCAGTCTAGAATGGCTGCATCTCATACTGACATTGAAAGAAAACTTTCAACTAAATCTTCTTTTGATAATGGATCATGTTTCTGTTAATAAATACAACAACATTACAAGGAATTCACCTTCATCTGTCAGATCACAAAATAAATAATAATAATAATAAAATTAGTCTCAAATGGTGTAGTAAAAAACCAATTTCAGTAATAGTGTATGTCTCAGCAGCAGCAGAAGGATAAGTCAAAACATGAGTGCTGCATTTTAGAAAGCCAGTCAGCAGAAGTGACTACCAGAAAGTCATTACAATGACAGTGACTAAGTATTCTAAATATTTGTTAAGATATTTACCTGATGAAATCCTAGATAGTCCACAATGGTCGACGATGCATAAAATATCATTCCATCTGCACTCACTACCAATGCGAAACCATTCAGTGACTAGAGAAGAGAAAACAAAATAATTTTAAAAATAGAAAGTAAAGAGTAAAATGGGTATATAATGTAATAGTATAAAGAATATTCTAGATATAAAAAATCACTCTTCAAAAAAGTTGGACATCAAATTTTTTGCAGAAAGGCCTTTTTTTCTTAACATGAAAAGTGAATAACAATCTGGAACGCGCTTTTTTCATTTTTTAAAAAAAATTAGGATAGCTAATTACAGTGTAACTACTATAATATTAGGTTATTATCTACTTTTAATTTTATTTTGCCATTAAGTCATATAAAGCAAACTTTAATAGCAAGTATCTATTACCTTTTTTTCTTTTAATTTAAAACATCACATTCCATAATAATTGCTTTTGAATGTATATACATTAATACATAGATAATACAAACTCCAACAAGAAAATTAAATACATGTGCTATTGTAGCTATGACTTTTAAACTGGACATGTATTTTGAAGTATGGCTATTTTCTTAAGCTTCTATAAAAATATATTCAGAGCATAACTGCATAAATGCAATGAATATACAAAGCAGGCAATAAAAGCTTCACTGTAGACCAATGTTTAGCCTAGAAAAAAGTGAAACTAATTTTCAAAGACTCAGTAATGCAAGGACAGTGAGTAGAAAAATATATATATAAAAAAGTAAAGATTAAATGAAACACATGACATAAACATTAATATCCATCATACTGCACACAGACTGACTAATTTTGCCTCTTTTTCCCCTTGATAAAGATTCAGTAACATATCTTCACTCCAGCAGCCTTGTATTCCAAGGTAGTTTATATGATCCTTTCATGTGATGGTTTTGAGGCCTTTTGAGACTACAGTTCAAATAGCTGCTGATGAAATCCTGCTATATTGTTACTATCCTTGCTTCACTTTTCATTCAGTTTACTGTTGTAGCGATGTGCCTATTAATCCTGAGCTAATCCTGAAGTACAATGAAGGCAGATAGTCAATTTCTCAGTAAACAGATACACTGACATATTTTTGTGAGCTTGGTTCTCTTTTTGGTTCCTAAATAAGGACCAGATTCCCAAGACTGCTCAAAAACTGCTCCCACTGTGACAATGGTGGGCAGCATTTCAAGAGTTCAGTGCACAACAGGCCAACCTCCTCAGAAGATTTGGTCCCAACCATAAATGCAGAACACCTTTGGAAATATGGCCCAGTGAGACCACACGTGGACAGGGGCCCTGCACCTTGAAGAAGCTGTGAAACAGTGACTGAAGAAATGTAGAGGAGAGACTGCCAAAGCTTACCTATGTTTGGAAGGAGTTGTAGCAGCAACTAATTCAATTAAGTCAATTCTAACCATGAGTCATCACTAAGAATGGTCAAGGGCAAATCGCATTCAGCTCCAGGTCAGCTCTTTAGACACAGATCCTTTCCAGAATAAGTGTTATCTCTGCCTAGTTTGTTTTTTTTATTGAACACTAGTTATCCCTGTTGACTCTTCAAGCACAAGGAGTTCCTGTACTCATGCTCTTTTCTGCTCTAAATAAGGCCCAAATTCATCCCTGCACCTCCCCAACCAGAAGACAATGTGTCAAGATTTCTACGTCTTCACATCTGTGCCTTTCACTGCTTTGAGAGAAGCCTCCATAGATAGCATCTGTCACATCCATTTCCAGCGTCACGCGGAGACAAGAAAGTATTTTTGGCATCTTGTCTCTTTGGCCTCATCTTCATAGCAATGAAAACATCAGTGATGTGATGTTAGGAATTTTATTGTATTTTGAGCATCTGGCAGGCCTTTTAATTTGGACAAACTCGAAATTTCCACAAAGATAACCATATGACATTTAAGGAAGCTCCTTTATGTCTGTGGGTGTTACCATGAACATTCCAAAAGACCTCCAGTCGTCCCCGTGAAGCCAGGGCAGGTAGAAATAATGAACATTAAAGAAATGTTCTTAACCCATGCAAATTAATGCACCAAGCCCTATCTGGGAAGGCTTTAAAAAATGACCACAAAATCTGAATATGATCAAAGAATCTCACACGGTATTATGTTGAATATCCTTAAAATGCACCTTCTGTTGTCCCGCAGGCAAGCTGGAGTTTTTTAGCTCATATAGGAAGTAGCCAGGGAGCACCTGCCTTTGCCAAGAATTCATTTTATGAATCAAGAAATAAATATCACTACTCAAAAATTACTCTTCTTCATCTAGCATATTGGTACATATTCTTTAGACCTAGACACATACCTTAAGAAATCAGTCTCTACCTTTAAAAACTTCCTCTCCCACAGTGGAAGGGGGACAGGTTTATCTTTATCCAAGTTTTTCTTTTCACAGAGTTAGACTGGACCAGGTGCAACAGTTTGTAAAAATGGGAAAGGGAAATGGGACCATGTGCACTTCTAAAGGTTCAGATCAGTGAACTGGCCCACTACATCTGTAGGGTTGGAGGAGGTATTAAGGAAGGGTGGGAGGGAAAAAGAGGAAGGAAGAAGTGGAGGAAAAGTTCAAGAAGCCATGTGTTTAAGATTAAGCCAGAAACTAGTATGGATTTGAAAGAGGTATGTAAATGAAGGGAATTACAAACTTCCCCCCTTTTGTTTTTGTTTTGTGCTCAAAATGCTGATGTCTTCTCCTGAGTTAAGATCTTGTAACTAAGCATGGCCTGGTTTTCATGACCCCAAACACAGACATCAGATGATCTGCCCTGCAGGCAGGAAAACCAAAACCCGCTTTGGTGCAACAACAACTTTTATGGAGCCACATGAGGCTATTGAGGATTAACACAAATTCCATGTGTCTAAACCTTATGTTAGCTGGGAAACCTGCTGCCTCAGCCACACTAAATAGAGACAAGCTGGACATCGAGTAAAACTTCATAATCCACAGTTGCAACTTTTTCTGTTTTCTCAATATTACCCTGAAAGGCAGTTCAGTGTGAAACCTGACATCAGGAGCACCGAGGACTCTGGCTAAGATTTATACTTTTCTTACCTCTTTACCACAGCTGGGGAGAAGGAGGAGGGTGTTTGCTAGCACAGGTCTGGTACCCAACGAGTGGATAACAGTGACTGCAAATTAGTCGAAAAAGATCTTCTCTGAACTCTGAGAAAAATCTCTCAGATATTATATACAACTCTATACTCGAGATATTTACAGTAATACTGCATATAATTTTTCATTATTCTGGCCAGAATCCTAGTGATTTGTTAGATTGAGTGGAAAAGAGAGATAGCTTCAGTCCACAAATTGCACCAGAACTAGTGTGACCACTAGGCACTCGTGAGGCTGCACCTTGAACACTGGGTTCACTTTTGGGCCCATCACACCAAGGAGGACATTGAGGTGCTGGAGCATGTCCAAAGAAGGGCAATGAAGCTGGGGAAGGGTCTAGGAAATAAGTCTTATGAGGAGCAGCTGAGGGAACTGGGGTTGTTTAGCCTGGAGAAAAGGAGGGTCAGGGACACCTTCTTGCTCTCTACAACTCTTTGAAAGAAGGTTGTAGCCAGGTAAGGGTTGGTCTCTTTTCCCAAGTAACAAGCGATAGGACAAGGGAAAACGGCCTCAAGTTGCACCAGGGGAGGTTTCAGTTGGACATTAGGAAAAATTTCTTCACTAAAAGGGTTGTCAAGCCCTGGAACAGGCTGCCCAGGGAAGTGGTGGAGTCAGCATCCCTGGAGGGATTTAAAAGATCTGTAGATGTGGTGCTGAGGGCCATGGTTAGTGGTGACCTGGCAGTGCTAGGTTAATGGTTTGGACTTGATGATCTTAAAGGTCTTTTCCAACCAAAACAATCTACGATTCTGTGAGAATGAGTGAAAACTATTCTCTTTTTTTTTTTTTTTTTTTCGTTCTAAGTTACTGGGTCTTGCATTAAACAGGACAGCAAAGTATACGACTCCATTTATGATTTTAAACTTTCTTAGTTACTGAAATAAGATTCTCAGCGATAGCTTTCTCTCATTTCCAGTGAATGAGAGGCTGCACTGGTGTGCCGTGTCAGAACCACAGCAGCCACCTGCCTGAGCAATTGATAACCTGAGGGGTGGGAAAGGGAAAGAGGACATGGACCAGCCTCATACCTTTGCAGTTCATGCTCCCTAATGTAAGCACGTGTCTGCCCGAAACACAGAGGGGACCACACAGAAAAGTAAAGGTAGCTCTCCTCGTTTCACTTTATTTCTTTCAGTAGAAATAAAGGAAAGCTTAATATATGGCTCTTGAATTTAGAGGAGGAAATACCTGAACTCCGTGGTGCTGTGTCTGGGGTGTTTGTGATTTGTGTACAAAGCAAATGCCCCAGACACCAAGAAAGTCCACTTGCATCCTACCACAATTTTTAGGAATTTTGCATATGCTTACATGTGCACAGAGGGACACACCCACACACAGAAACACACACACAAAGATATTAGCGTGGACGTTAAAACTTCTGCAACAAAAAACAACTAACTTTGAATCTGCAAAAAAATAGATGGTTGTGAACTGCCGTTTGTTAAACCATATGGATTCAATGACAGATGGAATTTCTAATCCAGGATAATAGCTGAAACATGTGAGACAGACTTAAGTACGTATTGTGAACATTTTTGGTTTGTATTTGGCTTTTTAAAAACACTTATATGAGTTTTCTACATTATACTGAAAAAATGAAATCATAGGGGTTTTTTCCAAAAAAGAAGGAAAAAAAAAAAAAAAGAGCTTGGCACCAGACAGGAGCCTGTGTTCTTTTGAAAAAAACATGTACATCCAATTATGTACTCACGAAACGCTGCACCTGCTACTGAAACAAAAAACAATTAATCTGTCAGTTCAAAGAAAGTACAACATTATTCTGGTGCTCACAGTAGCTGTGAGATGAAAGTTATCAGTTCCTTCCATTAAGAAGTTTTTGAAACACTATTAGTCAAGAGGCACTCTTTTGGAATGAAGGCAAATATTTTGAGGAAGATAGGACTTCCTTTGGCAAGATTCTTTATATATCCTGATTTTTTTTTTTCTGGTCCCGTAGCAGAAAATCAGCCAGTAAATACTTCAAAGATATTTTGGTCAAGGTCATGGCATAGTAAAAATAAGGAGAGGAAAAAAAAAAAAAGACAGAGAATAAGTTCCAATCCACATTTCTCTTATTACTCTTCCTTGAAATAAAGGAAAATTCACTAGCATTAGGTCTCCAGAGACCATGTTACTATGGTTACCAAAGTACAACAGTCAAGGCCTGCAGCCATGCCTTGCTTTGAACAGATTTTCAAGTCACGCAACTTGGGTACTAAATTTCCAGGGTCACTTGGCTCATGGTTTATCTGGAACAGCTTCATTTAACAGTGGATCGCTGGGGGTTTGCATCCGATGTGGGATGGGACCATTTTCTGGTGATCTAAATAAGTAGCTATTTTAAAACTCTGGAATTGATATACTTGCTCTTGTCTTATGAAGATTAGGAGAAAAATGCAGACAGTTAATGTGTCTTCTGTCTTTAACTGTATTGTTTAGTGAACCAGTATTTCTTTCCACTGGTATTTTTTAGGACTCATAATTGCCCTTCTCCAAAATCCCTCTGGAATCCCTGAGGTTCTCTTTACAAATTGAAAAAAAAAAACCAAAAGAACTCTTACAGAACCCTGACATAAAACCCCACATAAAAGACTATTCACAAATACCATATCTGGTGACATCAGAATATGGCCATTGCTCAACAAGTACAGTATCTCTTAGCCCTCCGGAGTCTTATGTATCCCTCTGGTATCTACAAAGCAACTTCAAAAGGAATATTTCTGTGAATTAGTACTATTTTGTGCAAAGGAGGAGTGGCAAAATTGTTTTTATCATTCAGTTTTGATCAAAGGCTTGTATGTATTGCTTAGTTTTCAGGCAAAAGAAACAAAAGAGAAGATGAATTTCCATCATTTCATCCAGGGGAGAAAGTAAATCCTCCAGGCTAGAGTTATATGGGAAGCCTTTTGGAGGGAAAGTGCTCAATCTGATTGACTGTTTTTCATAGGCATCAGAAATGTTTCTTTGCCAATACAAAGAAATGCATACATGTGATCATTATGCCCCTTTCACTCTTTTTGTCTTCCCAGATAAAACAAAGTTCACGTTCCTGCCTATCTCCTTGAGGCTGGGTATCACTTCAGGCTCCTTAAAGACAGCATGGAAATTCAGCATCTAATGTTGTGCTACCCAGAGCAGGGCTTGGAAAAATTTTCCAAGATTATTCACATTGGCAGAAGAATGTGAGTCCTAGCCGTCCCATTTACTGACAGAGAGAACAGCTTTGCCATCTGAAAGGCACGGACAATTGTGAACCAGATGGGAAAATTTCTCATTATTCCATTTTTTAGTATCCCATCACTTCCACCAAGGAATTAGGGCAACTTTGAAGAGACTTGTTTATATATGAGTCTTCTGTCTAACAAGGGCGCTGGAACACTGTGGCTCATCAAGAGGCAGCAGACAACTGGCCTCCTGGAAATCAGTTAGGAAAATATAAGTCATTCGGCTCTGGTAATTGTGAGCTGTAAGCTTTCAAGAAAACATAGTAGTTCCCTGGAGGTTGAGACTGTAATGTGTGCACACATGTAACTTCATTTTAAACTATGGTGATGTTGGTTTTCATATGCTTGATATGTAATAATTATTGGACGCAACCAAGAACAATTCTGCCTTTAAAGTTGTTTTGATTGTATGATGCAAAATTTTAAATGTATATGTATATACTTTCCTTTCAAGCTAAGTTTTTGTAACAAAGCTTGCTTAGTCTGCATTAAGACCTTGGGATAGGGCCTCCCTTCTTTACTATATGCATGAACCCCTGGCCCGTGATGAGCCTGGTGCCTCAAAACCAGCCACTCCGCCCAAGATGGTGCTGAGAAAGAAGAGCTGAAACGTCATTTGTAGGTGCAGAAAGTTGATATGGTGCATGCTAGAAAGAGATAGATCCAAACTGAATCCCATTGTTTTCACATGTTCTAAACACTGGAAATAAAAATACAGACCATGCTTTCAGAGTGGAGCAGTACTAATGACTAACAGCTTAAGGACAGGTTAGGGAAGGTTTCGTTGCTGGAAAAGTGATTTCATGGGTGACACCAAACAAATCAGTACAAATTTCTTATATGGCAAGTTTACTTTGTCTAGACTAAATTATTAACACCAACAATGCTTTCTATTGATGTCAAAGTTTGGTGGATATTTTCACATCTAATTGTAAAAAATCCATTATTCTTTCTTTGCATTACCAATTAGGATTTCGTATGGCAAGTGAGTATATCAATACTACCTGAGATTAATGAACATAATAGAAATACTGGAAACTATTTATAATAATATAAAGAAGCAGAATATTCAAATTATTAATTCTAAAATTTTGGGGGAAAGCACGTTTCATTTTTTAATATACGGATATATGTATCATGATTATTGGATATGCTAGAGCGTACTTAATGAGTAGCATATTGTTTACCTTAGCAATTACCATGAAGACTACTAAAGTATGACATAATATTTTATCTCTTTTCCTTTAGCCTCCTCGTTATTCATGCTGAATTTAAAATTGTGCTCCACCAGTAATGGAACCCTACTGTCAATGTTCTTTCACAAATAGTATGCCCTGGACTACTCTCGGAATTAGAAACAATCTTTATCTTGATTTATGCAGTTTCTCATTTCACTTCCTCAAAAGCAGATGTTGTATTCACTGATGGAAGCAAAGCTGGGACAACATCATATCTACAGTGCAAGTTCAGCTCTTATTCTTTCTGAGTTCGGCAGCTGCTCTGAGCTTTTCAGTCTTCTCTTCAACAATTTCAATATAGAAAATGCAAGCTTGATTAATTCCATTTGACAAGACTCAAAATGAAGCATTAATTACTCACTACTCTGCACTTGTAATAACAAATTTAGTTAGGTAGCCTTTGCCATAACAAACGTGGTAAGATTACCCATTATCTTCCACAGAAATAACTTACTGAAAAGAGACTCAAGTAATATTTATCCAACATGTCGGACAATTAGACATATGTAAGTACCAAATGTCTGGAATTCTTTTTTCGGTGTTATTTACATGTAAGTGCATCAAGTCCTGAAGAGAGGAAGCCGTCATAATATTCCATCCACAGCTGACTTTTATTTGTACTTGCAAACTGTTAATGAGCATGAATAGCAGACAGCTCTTTCTGTAAGGAATCAAAACCCAAAAGAGACAATGTTGCAGCCTATATACCGTAAACAGAATGTGTTGTCCTCATTTCAAAGCACTGTTTTTCTGTGTATTTAGCACTATCTATCACGTTTTCTAACAAAACTATTTCAGGGGGTGAGCAGAAGAGCAAAACAATCTGTATTTCACATTCTGCTCAATAATATAGGCTACAGTAGCTTTTTAAAACATCATTTCAGGTCAGTGGTGTTTTTAGGGAGTGTGGCATTCCTGAATTCAACTCTGTGAACTGTCTTACTGTGCCAGTTACCATCTTATGCATGTTTTGTATTCTGTATAAAACACACCCTGTCCCACACTAGCAGCATGGGGCTATTACTCTGTTACACTGACCCAGAAAGACAAGCAATACTTTTTCTAATCTAGATATCAAGTGAATTACAGTGGACAGAGGTAAGAGGTAAGGACAGAAAGTTAGAGACAACTCCTGACCAGAAGCAACTGCAAATCTCAAACAAAGTTACAGACTAGATGAACCCTTCTCCAAGGCCCTTCTGCAAGGCCCTGCTTTATCTCGAGCAGATGTTTTTTTTCTTATCATTACAAAAAGCCCAATCGCAGTTATGGGAGAATTCTGGGGGCATTGCAGTACTGGGAGGAGCGGGGAAGGTGTGGAACAAGTTGGGGAAAATGCCTGCTGATAGCCACCATCAGTTTTTGCAGCTAGGAAGTTCTGGAAGAACTGCAATTACAATGGGAAGCAAAAACCGTCTCCTTTTCCTTTTTTCTACTTATGAAATGTCAGGGACAGTTAAAATCAGAATGATGGTGATTTCTCTTGAAGTTCTTGGAACAGGAATAGACCTATTTTCAGGGTGCCTATCTGCTTTCCTCTCTCCAAATCAATACTATATCCTTGCTGATTGGAAATAATACATTTAATGGTCAGCATCATGGTTTTTAATAGCAGTTTTCTTTACAGTTCAAGCCTGTCAAATAGCATATTCAGGTTTTATTAATTGAGGTAGGCAAAAAGTGAAATTGAAATGTACTCAGTATTTCTAGTAAAATATGTAAGTTTTCATTTTGAAACCTTCATAACCACAAAACAATATCACTGCAAATTTGCAGACATTCTTGTGACAACACACAGTCTTGCTTGGACCTGCTATCTTGCTTGTCACTTTGCCTTACTGAGAAGACAGCAAAGCTGTTTTTCTGAGTTGAGAGTGAGGAATATATTGGAAGCAAGTGTCATCTGTAATACAGATTAGGCTACTAATTTATAATTTCATTTCGACCAGCGGAAGACCAGTTAAATAATGTAAGATTGCAATTATCTAGTGTAATAGACAGACATTATTTAAAGCGTGTTTTCATTTCTTCGGTTCTTTTTTTTTTTATAATACATGACTTTGTCATCTTCAAAAACAGGACACTTCCTCAAAAGCTCATGCGTAAATGTGTGTGTTATGATTGCCTTCATTACTTGAATGTAGGAAGTCCAGTTCTAGTAGCAGACTAAATCCTGATGCATCTATACGATGCAGTACTCACATATAGATGTTGAACCCACAGATTGGCGAGAACGGTTGCCAAAGATTAGCTCTGAAGTCAGTAAGAGAAGAAAAAAACCTACCCGAGCTGAAACAGGAGAATATGTTTTGTTGGGGAGGAAGTCACGTGGCCACTGGACTGTCTCCAGAGGCACCAAAATAGACTGAGCAGAAACAGAGGAAGCGGCTGTGAAAAGTGAGCTCGGGTGGAGTTGGCTGTGATGAACAGTCTGAAGACAGCAACACCAGCCTGAAACTGGGATCCACGCCTGTGGATGTGGTCTGTGCCCAAAGCTTATTGATTCTTTACCTTAACACTGCCGATGGACAGCTTCTCTGTTCACTGATATACCTATGATTTCTCAGCTAGGCCTTCTCATATGACAGTAGGTTTGTCTCTGCCCTGACAAATGGAAGCCAACTTTTCTGATGCCAGTGCAAACCAGAGAGGATGTACCTGTCCTGCTGCACACCTGCACTGGCTGCCCCCTCCCACTGCTCTATCACATTAAACATAAGCTGCTTGTCCTGATTTTCCAATCTGTTCACAGCTTTCTCCCACCTCAATTATAATCTGTCTTTTCATGTTGGAGAAGCTACATACTAACTCACAACAGTTGGACATGTTACTCTTACCCATATGCAAGATTTGACAACAAGCACTTAATGGTGTTTCCCAGTCTGCTAAAAGGCTCCACATAAGCCTCTGAAGAAGTTCCTAATTTTTCTCCTTAAAATCCCTTCTTAAAACTCTTGCAAAAGTCCTGGCAAGAGTCAAACTGCTCGTACACCATGAGTACAAGCAATCACGGTTACCATTTTGTTCATCATTTCCAACATACTGTTCTGCACATTGAAATGTATCTTTCATCACTTGTCTTATATTTAGGCTGCAAATCTGAAGGGAGAGCATCACATATTTTTGTTTTGTTCTGTTCCCTTGTCAAGCTGGAGGGTGCCATCTCCTGTATTACAGAAACCTCAGCACTGTGGCAGCATCGTGATCGTTATAGTCGTAATACTGGTACTAAAGACTGGAGGAGAGAGCAAATGGTATTTAGAGGTCACAGCCTTTTCTGTCCGGATTTGAATCAGAAGGAAAAAACAGATGAAAGGAATAAGTGAGGACATTAGTTATTTGTTTAAAGGGAAACAGAAAGGATATTTTTTGCACAAAGTTGTGGTCATGCCAAATTTCAAGTCTGGATTTTAGAAATATGCCTATTTGCAAAGGAAAAAAAAAAAAGGGACCAGGGTCCTCTGAAATGTGTCTTTGTGTTTTGCCTGTGCCTGGCAAGAAGAAAGTGAATGTACGCATGTGATAAAATGGAGTTACTCCTGACTCCATTCATGGCTCTTTTTTTCATGTATAAATTCCCTGTAAGTTATCCCAAGTGACTCATGTCAGCTTAAATCATGTCATCTGAATTACCAGGAGAAGGTTCATGTTTGAAAACAAAGGAAAGCAAAAGGATAGTTTCAGTAACTTTAAAAAATTCTATTAAGTGGAAAAGAAAATGCGCTAAGACTGAGAGCTTTTTATGAAAACCTCCTATTTTGATGGTCCCATTTTAAACCAGTAGATTAAAAGCGGAAGCACTGTATCATCCAAAAGAATTTACTTTAGAAAGACTGTGTTAAGACAGTTAGCATTGTTGAAAGCTGAAAGGAATACAAGACCAGAATAAATCAAACAGTCTCCCTTTACTAGTTTTTGATTTCTAAAATCTGTGCCTTGGTTATGGCCTCATATAACAACCATGAACTTTTATCTGGCTCTCAATTTTCCTTTTCAGGTTTAAATTAAAAAAAATAACAGGAAGAGTAAAATCTCTTGCTCTCAGACTGAAATTCAAACTGGAGTACCTTTTTCAAGAGCACAGTTTTATCAAGTACTGATTACATAAGTCAGCTTGGAAGGAGGAAGTGGAATTACACTAACAAGTTTTAAAAACTTACAGGAAACCAAGAGGGAAAAGGGTTTCCTGTGTTATTTCCTTATGCAGAGTGAAGAACAGCACCAATAGGATGTTTTCTAATGTATCATTTTCCAACTCCCTTGGAATGAAACTTGAACTCTATTTCAAGCTGTTAGTAGAGGCCACCTGGAAATACCCTTCAGTGTCAAAATGTGCACATGCACCAATCTGTCCAAAGTAACTCCAGAAAGCTTATTATTTGCAGCTACTTTTAAGGTAACAATATAAAGTTAAATAATATGCTTCAAGGTTGCATTGTATCAAATCCTGAATCCTTTACTTTGATTAAAAAATCTTACTTTCATTGGTTTCAATTAAGAAGACCTGGATTCTATTTGGCATTAAAGCTAACTACAAAAAGGTTCACTGACTTCAGTGAACCGAGCAAGAACCAAAATTTCTTATTGACAGTAGTGCCCAACCTGTGATACAGAATTAAGAAATAATTTTTAAAGGATGTTGTCTGTGTGATAAAGTGCCTATACTTGATTATGCTATCACTTTGCACCAACAGTCAATTCCAAGCACAAATGCTGCTAGTTCAGTAGCTAGATACCTGAATTGCCTTACTAGCTATGTTACAACTCAAATCAGCAAGGTTCATCTGCTAAATGGCAGAACAAAAGTATGCCTACAAAACATGGAGGGCCAGTTTGAAAAATCAAACTTTACGTGATTGAGTAGTTAATATAATGAAGCTAAGTTTATTGATACTAGTGGAGAATTTTAAGATACGTTTTAAGATGCCAGGCATCTGACAATCTTTGTCTAAATATTTAAATAAGTTGGAAGCCTGTCCAGATCTCTCTGTAGAGCCTTCCCACCCTCAAACAGATGAACACTCCTGCTCCACTTGATATTGTCTGAAGACTTACTGGGGGTGCCCTCAATTCCCTCATTCAGATCATCAATAAAGATATTAAGCAGAATGTACAGTGTCACTGAACAAGAAATACCAGGATGGTATGATGACTGGCATATTCAGTGCAGCCATTAAGAAAAATATGAGACAAAACCACAAAAATGTGATTCTTGTGCCCTGAAATCTTAACAGTAGAGACTTCGTGGAAATCTGTCTGTGAACTGGACAAAAGACTGGCTTGGAACATCCTGAAAACAACATGGACCTTCCCCGAAAGAGTGTGAGCTGCCGATGAGCACAGAAATGATAAAACAGGCCAGGTCTGGCCTTTATCACTATTCATCAGCAAGATGAGGCCTGACAGGACCAGGCAGTCTTACTCCATTAGCATCTGTTTGGGAGCTGCCTGGATCATCCAGATTTCTTTTTAATTTTTGTGACAGTTTGTATATAAAACACTATTTTCACACCTGAAAAAAATTATGTTCAGTACATCTGGTGACAGAAATACCATAAATCTCATGCTGCAGCCTACAACAGCAGAATAGAAAACCAATAGAGTTAACGAAGAAGGAAAGAAAGCCCATCGGGACATCTCCTTCAGCAGCAAAAATTGAGCAGAAATTTGAACATCAATGATTCTTCCATAATGAGTGTAAGAACCACAGGAGCAACTGTGAGGTGGTCAATAAAGTCCAAGCAAGAATTTTAGCAGGATGCTGCTTTGTACATGGGTGATAATTATACAAGAAGCAGTGTCAGTGGTGATGGTGGGGCTACTGCCTGACTACATGTCATTGAAAAAAACAAGTCTAAATGGGGTCTTCCTCTCAACAGTGAATATTAAAGTCTTCTGATAGGATTGTATAACATGTGAAGATTACATATGCATTTGAGACAAAGAATTACCTGTACAACAGTGTAGACACTGAGTCTGGACTTGACACTGTGAGTGCAGCATAGCTGGAGGGAAGAGTAGGAGGTGGCTAACAGCCATGAGATGATTATTGCAATCAAGGCTATTGCCTAGATACCCACCAGTGATTCATTCTTATTTTTCCAAGTCACCATTTTATTGTGTTTCCCCACCCCATCACCCCATAAATTCTATCTGGATTTATTACCTGCCAGTACAATTTATTTTCCCACTTCTCTGGTTATGAGTTTGGCCCAGTGTTGCTTAAGTATCCACTAACAGGCTTCAGAAACTGAATATGGCCCTTTCCTGCCAAAAAGTATGTAGCACGAGGGCTGCAATACCACCTGTCTTAGAAACATTTTGGAAGTGCAAAGTTAAAAATCATTACTGCAGTCAAATAGTTGAAGTCTCCAAGAAGAGTGAAGATTGCAAGAATAGGGTATACTCAAAAAGACCATGAATAACATTGGACTTTAGTTCTTAGAACTTTGCCTGTCTTCCCTCCAAAGGGAAACAATGATGGCAAGAAAAGACTCTCTTATGCAGAAGAAGTGATGTTAAAACAGTGAAAGAAATTATTTATTTAGATACCTGCTGCTCTCCACTAAAAAGTCTTTGATAAACCGGTATTATTGTTTATTCTGTTATTGCTGATGAAAGCTATTTGATTACAGCTGTAAAAAAATCTCTATAAAATCTTAAATAAAAAGCACATGTTGTGGCAGAGGCCTTTAGAAATAAAAAACATTTTAAGCATACTTTGAAGACAGCCTAATTTCATTGTTTTCTTTCAAGCTCAAAGGGGAAGTACTGCATTGTTCCAAGACTCAAGAGCCACAGATACATTATTTACCAGTAATTAAGGTCCTTGTTATTCCACATTTCTATCTATACATAGAACACACTGATCATACCCACTAGCAAAAAAAAAAAGAAAAGCAATTATCCCTGATTTTCCATTAACATTGCACTCAGGGACAGTGCTATTCGTATGTGTTTTGGTGATTCAGATTGTTCTGGTTTGTATTATATCAAGCATCTAGGAGAGATTGCACAGTGCAAGGTAGTTTCATGAGAAGGAAAGTGGCTTTTGGCAGTTGAAAACTATCTTTTGAGACCAAAAAAATGACCAGATTCACAAGTCAATATAAAAGGCACAAGAAACCACCAGCAAGACTGTTTGCTTCTCCTTCAAAAGGATCACCAATACAATTGTTTAGTTAAAATCCCACAGTCCCTACTAACCAACACGGTGAATTTGGTTGAACAATGAAAAAACCCGCTTTTCTTCATGTCATGGTGGTTGAATGAGCATCTGAGCCAAACTCAGTCCCCAGGGAGCATTCCCGGCAAGCCCTAAGGAAAATTCACTGTCTTATTCTAGGTCAGACATGCCCATAAATGAAGCCTGGCAAATATGTTCCTATTAACGTGCACTTAATCATCCAGTTCATGATTCACATTAAGTATGATCTAGGATAAAATATCTTCCATATATTCCAAAGAAATGTGACTCCTATATACCTTGTAGTAAGCAGATCATTAGCATATTCAGTAATATACATCTCTTGCAACCTACCTGAAATTACGTATCAGTGTTCCCTTCATATGTTCATAGCATTAGGGCTACTGTTTGAAGCTCCTTAATGATTATAACTTGTGGGCATGTGACATATACCTGACAAAACATAGACTAAAGATAGGAGAGTCTCATAAAAATTCCATACTCACCATATTTATAATTTATTGTATGCCCTGTGCTCCCTATTCATTGAGAATGGAAATGATTGCAAATAATACCTGAGAGCCAAACATCTCATTTTGATGCTAGCACTAACTAATCAGTTGCCTCCGTATTACTTGCTTTGAAATAGAAAATTAGTATCTTCTGAAGTATGAAGAGGAAGGAAAGCAGAGTGCTAGTTTCCACTCCACATACTTGAACAACTTATGATATTGAATCCCATGATAAAATTATTTTACATGTGTCTCAGAGCTGTCATTAAAACACAATTTTTATACATTAATTTTATCTTATCCAAAACAACTATATGTAAGTAGTCTTAATTACATAGGAATTTCCAAGGACCTCAGTGTATAAAAGGCATTATTACATCATGTGTTTGAAATGCAGACTTATCTGGGATGGACTGCTCTGCTCTAGCTGGTTCAGTAGTTCACAGCAGTATTAATTCTTCCTTCATATTAATGGATCCATTTCTCAGTAACAGTATGGCCCCTTTAGGCTGCTCTGCCAATATAAACTCATCCTAAAGAGGTTAAAAATACCTATAAGGAATCACTTGTGCATACAGGGCTTCCCTCAGAGCATGGAGCTGAGGAATTTGGATAAATTTAAATATCTCAGAATAATGTCATCTCAGATCAGCAACCAGGCAAGCTTCTGTTGGCACCCTCAAAATATGGGGCAAGTAAAATAAACCCCAAGTGAAAAAGAACTGTGAACAGCAGTTCAGAAGCCCACTGGAGTTCACAGGCAATTTTGAGAGCGTAAGGGTACAAGGTACCATTGCCCAAAGGGAGACTAACCGGGACTATCACAACAGTCACTCACAAGTATGATGCTTGAATGACTTGCACCAAGACCGATCATTGGTTCAAAGCTGCCACGAAGCATTAACCCGAATAGATCATCAAATTGAATAAATCAGAACCAGAAAAGACAGCATTTTTTCACTCACTTCTAGTAGAAGTCCACCTTCTTGTACAGCAGTCTTGTTAGATATATTGTCTTCTTTTATCGTTTGGCCACCTTGCTTCTTAAAGTGCTTTTCTTGAATAGCTGTTGGAAAGAGTTATCAATTTAGAAATCATAGCGATTAGGGCCGCTAGACTACAATTCTTATTTAGGCTTAACATGTATTGATTTAATTGGGAGTTACTGTCTTTGTGGTCTGGATCTCAGTTACTGACAACTTTCTTTTTCTGCGAGGGAGATGGATAGATACAAATTTGGCAGTCCAGATGTTTTTTATATGAAATATCTATCACATTTTTTATTGAACATATTTTTTCCATTAGTGTACTGTACATAAAGCAACGACCAAAACCCACAGGAAAGAAACAAAGGAAAGTTAGCAAGTTGTTTTGTTTATAAAAATATGTATTATGACAATATAAAGAAATGCCTGTATAGCTCAGAAGACAAGGGACTAAAATAAGTTTCTCATTTTCAGTGCAGACCTTCTTGGCATCAGATTTTCAGTCTCACTTTACACTTCTGTGAGTTTGAGTCTGACTGTAAGATTCAAGGGAATGTTCTTAAACAGTTTCATTTTTAAACAGAGCTTAAAAGTTTGTTTTTAGCAGGTCATTTACTACATGAAATTAATGAAAATCTCTCACTATAGATCAAAATTGCATATTTTTTCCTAACAATAATAAACCTTCACGGGAGTCAAAACTGTTGAGTGCTCTTCTCACACATGGGTTATCATTGCTTGATCTGAAATATCTTTGAATACTCAGATTAACGTATTCATATCAATGCATCCCACAGAAAAATCCCTGAAACACTATCCCATTTCTGGGAATAATGAAAGAATTTCTGAGAAGGCTGTCATCACTTCATACCTTGGGCTTCTGCATCGCCCAGGGAGTACGACAGGAACCTGTTTTTATCATTTATCAACAAGTGTCGTTCCTCAGGGGCCGGTATGGGGCCCAGCACTGTTTAACATCTTTGTCAGTGACACAGGCAGGGGGATTGAGTGCACCTTCAGCAAGCTTGCCAATGATGAAGCTCTGTGGTGCAGTCAACATGTAGGAGGAAAGGGATGCCATCTAGAGGGACCTGTTGGAGCACATCTAGAGAAGGGTCATGAAGATGATGAGGGGGCTGGAACACCTCTTCTACGAAGACAGTCTGAGAGAGTTGGGTTTATTCAGTTTGGAGAAGGGAAGGCTCCAGGGAGACCTTACAGCAGCCTTCCAGTACCTACAGGGGTTCTACAGGAAAGCTGGGAAGGGACATTTTTACAATGGCCTGTAGTGATAGGACAAGGGGTATTGGTTTTAAACTGAAAGAGGGTAGTTTTAGATTAGATGTAAGGAAGAAGTTCTTCACTGTGAGGCTGATGAGGCATAGGAACAGGTTGCCCAGAGATGTTGTGAATGCCCCATCCCTGGAAGTGTTCAAGGCCAGGCTGAATGGGGCTTTAAGCAACCTTTTAGTGGGAGGTGTCTCTGCCCATGGCACGGGGGGTGGAACTAGATGATCTTTAAGGTCCCTTCCAATCCAAACCATTTTACGATGATCAGCAAAAATTAAGGAGTGAGCTTCACTCCTACTGCCTCATTCCAAAGATGGGGCATACAAATATCCCGGTAGCAAACAGAGATTTAATGTTCTGTTTGTTCTCCTTTCTATGGAGAGAACAAGAGAGGAGAGCATACCAGTGAGATTATCTGGGACATTTGATACTCATTGTCCCTTCCAGCTAATGAAGAGCTGGAACAGCCACAGCCAGAGATGGTGAATAATCCAAAAACAGAAGGGTTGAGACAGACAGGAATAGTTTATACCAAATCAGAACAAGAAGAGGAGATAGCCAGCAAGCATCTAATACTCCTGAGTTTGTTGCAAAAGTCATGACAATGAGATTTAAATTTTTAGTAAGATACTAAATTAAGAAAAATATCTACATTTTAAAACGGCTTGAATAACAGTTGTTGCAAATGACTGAGAATAAGATCCAAATGGAGTCACTCCCTCTCCAAAGGGCTGTGCAAGAGTCTCTTATCAATTTAACAGCCTAGTGAGTGACTGTTGCAAGACGCATCAGGATTTTACAACAGATGATGGCAGCGCAGAATCACACTGACTGAATATTCGTGATAGTTTTTAGCTTACATTGTAAATATTTGCTGCCAGTGATAATGTCGGTCATTACCCCAAAGCAATCATCTCAAATGTATAATTAGATGTAATAAATCCCTCCCCTGGGCATGGGAAAACACATCAGGAAAATCCCAAGCCGCCTAAAACAGATTCCTACCCACATTTTCCAGCCAAAACAATTTTGTACTTTCAGACATGTAAGCTAAGTTGCTATGAAAGTGACATACAGATTCTTCAAACTACATCTTCATTTTGGTATACCGTTTGAACTAGTTGGAAAAGGTTGCTTCCCTCCCCTCCAATCAGCCAAGCCTTCTGCTTGGACACTCGTGACAACAATTTTTAAAGCTCAGCCCCTATTCCAACAGCCTCTTCCAGAGCTTCCCTCCTCATAAAAGATGTTTTTTAATTACTGACACAGTGGTTTGCAATCTTTGTGCAGGTTAAAGGACAGACAGGGAAGGGTGAGAAGAAACAAAGTTTTCTTTTTTTTTGATGTGCTCTTTTGGTGTTGTGAAAACTCCACCAGTTCAAATTTCATCATTAGTGGAAACTATTATTTTACACGACTGAGTGGGTCAGAGCTCGCTGCCTGTTTGTTAGTCTTCAGGCTCACACAAACACAGCAGCAGAAGCACAAGAGATGTTTGTTCTGCAACTCATCTGGCTACTATAAATTCCATCTCCAAATGGAAAGTATTTTAATGTTATTTTGCCAGCTAGAGTTACCCGTATGTTAGGCCACACACATCCATTTCATAACATACCCTACTCGTTGGCCTGGACTGCAAGGAGACCCGTTGCACCATCAAAGACAAGTGACACCCTTTGTACCAAGAAGCAGGAGCTCCTCAGAGATGTGGATGTTTGTTTCTCACACCTGAGGCAGCAAAGCCATTGCTCACTGTTGACTCTTGCTCTGCCTCTCTGCACTGAAAACACTCGATTAATCCACCCAGGAATTGCTGATGCTGCAGTGACAACTCAGAACAGATACTAGGGTCACCTGGAGAAAACAGAGCAAGAAAGGCGGAAAATCATGGAGATCCCCAAAATGAATGAGGAGGAAAATCAAAACATGATAGGGTGAGGAGGAAAAATTGCAAGACATTATTTGACTAGGCAGAAAAATAGGGAAAAGAAAATAGAGCAGCAGCCTAACAATACCCCTGTCACCACCAAGAATCAGGAGGGAGAACTGAAGGAAAGTAAGCATTGGTTATGAGGAGTCGTTTAATAACAAAGGCCCTGCTGCCAAGATAACTGTGATCAAGCTCAGACATTACATAAAATGGTGGCCCTCTGGAGCAAGGGTGAAGCCTACAATGATGAAAACAAATGAAAGATTGGAGAATGCAGGAGTAATGTCTCTAGTAGGCAGGGAGGAGCAAGCTGTGGAAAGATAAAAAATAACAAACAGCAAAGGATGACTCAGTGACCTGAGGGGGGAAAACCGGCTGTTGGAGATCCCATGTATCAAGAAAAAAACCGCTGATATTGCAGGCAATCTGATGAACGCTGCTGGCTGTTAAAAAAAAAAAAGGAAAGCTTAGGTTTTATGGAGCCTTGGACTACTTATGGGAGAAGCAACTCTTTAAGGCTAGATTAGCAGCATTTCAGGGTAGGGTACTCACCTACTAGGTTCAAAACCGGCAAACTGAAGAGATTGGAAGCAGAAACAGCAGACCTTTTTCAGACCACAACTTATCTAGCCTGCACTACCAGAACATGAAATAAAACAGAAGATGGAGCTGTTCTGCCAAAGAAGATGAATGAGTGTATTGATAGCATAGGGTGATAAATACAAGATATATATGTACCAGGGCTGACAGTTTTGAAAGGTCATGAGATATAGTGTGCATGGTGCAATCCCAGGCAACATTAAAAGCTCACAAGTTTGGAAATGCTGGGTCCTAAAGGAGGACAACATTATGGAAATACACAGAACAGTGGGGAAGAGGGCTAGGAAGAGGAAGAGAAGGCAGAAAAGAATGAAGAAAAACGGCCAATGTGATCTTCTGAAGGAATGGTCAAAGATCTGAGGACGTTGTTCTAACTTCTAATCTGAAAGCAGTGAAAGGAGTGGAAACAAAAAAAATAATGTAGAAGTAGAATTGACAGTTAATTTAAAATAAAAAAGGAGTGCACAAAAGGGATGGTAGGTTTGGCTGAGGACGTATGGGACTGAGCCTGTCTCAGACAGTGCCGCTGAGCCTTTCACAGCTGCACTGTCTCTCCCCAGAATACTGTAGAATTCTGAGATCTCTTTTGAGCCTTCAGTTTTGATATGAGCATTGCTATCTTCATTTGCAAACCCCTTGGCTTGAAAATCTAATCTAGAATATTGTAAAGAAAAGAAAAGCTGCCTGACACTTTAAAGTCTATAGAAGCATTATGAAATCAGCCGTTCCCTTTCCCCCAGAAATAACAGATCATTTATTCATTGCAGAATACTCTTTAGCTCAGAGGGATGGAAATTTCAGGACTCTCATAAACCCGTACTTTTTAAATCCGTGGTATTACATTCTCCAGAGTGTTTCTGTACGTCTTCCCACACAAGCACAACCTCCTTTTTTTTCAGAAAATAATGAGTAAAATTACCTGCCAAGTTAACCTCTGTAACAAACTAATGTGTGGTCAAAGCATACCCCAGCCACACCAGGGGCTCTGCACTGCTCAGTGCTCAGAGGCTACCTGTGTCAAGCAGCAGCACAGGCAAGAAATGAGCAGTGACAGGATGCTGTTTCCTATCTGAACACCTTGCCTGGGTTCATTTGAGGTGTTAGAAGCGGACAGTACTGTCTTCTTCAGGCTCTGTAAGATGCAGGCATATCAGTTTTAAGTCTTTCTACAAGTAGTACCTGCAACATCATTTCTCTCCTGTGATGTCCAGTTGATAAATTGTTTCTTAAAATGGACAGATGAAAATACCTGAATCTAGCTTGCAGGTTCAGAGATACTATACAAGTCTTACTTTTGGTAACTGCTAATTGAAAGGAAGTGAAAACAGGGTCTTTCTTCCTGGATCTTCTAGCTGCAGGAAGAATCAGCTATGCGTGTTACCGTGAATGCTAACAAAACAAAACAACTCGGAAACGCTCGGTATGAGCAATCCTGCTTAACAAACCTACAGCCACGAACCTCAATGGTCTGTTTCCTCTTTGCTGTGTTACAGAGAACACCAGTGACAACAAGGACAGGGCTCACTAGATGCACACTGAAATTAAACAATATGCAACATAAAACAGAGCTATTATACAATGCCAAACAATATGAAAGGGATGTTTGCACTCTGAACCACCACAACATACAGGTTGCACTAATGCTTTGGGAAGGAAATTGGCACCAAAACGTACTCTCTGAATAAAAGATGTCCTGTTGTGGAGGCTACCAGAATGCCAGATGAAATTATGCTAACAATAATGCAAAGTTTTCTTCCGAACTTAGCGGTTTTCTCAATCTGCTTCTTCTTAAGAGATGCTTTGAAATCTGACTGCCCTTTGAAGTTTCTCGCGTACAGCATGACATTTATTTAAGGTACAAACCAAACTGTTTGCTTTCCAGATCCCCGTCCCCTTTTTCTTTCAGAATCGTTTCTCCCCTTTCCCAGAAAGCCTCATCCATTTTTCCCTGCGCAAGAGCGGCATCAAAGGGATGCCATCGCCCAGCAGCCCTCCTCTCCCCATGGCCCTTGCACAGAGCCGGTGGAGCCACCTCACCCCCTGAGACCCCAGTCCGTACCACCTCCCCAGTCCGGAGGAGCCCTTTTGAAAGGGAGGCAAGGGGGAGGAGAAGTCTCTGCTGCGGAGGAGGCAGACTGCTGACTAACCCCAGCCCCGCTGTCACGCAACCCTCGCCGCCTGTCAATCTCCGAGCGGCTCTGACAGGGCCCTGGCTCCCGTTCAAACCCTTGCGTGCGAGCAGACGAGCCGCATTACCCTATGAAGTATTTCATAATAACAACAGCTGTTAAATATTGATGACTCCTGGCAAGCGCTGAATGCTTTTTGAGAAGGTTAAGCCTTCGTGTAATGGAACCTAATTCCTCATTATATACTGTATCAGATATCTGGAAGTTGCCTAAAAAAAGCTAAGGGGCTTAAAGGAAAGGATCAGAAAATAATTCTCGTGCAGCGGAAAGCGGGGAGAAAACCCACAGTGTGAGAGGTGAGGAGTGTTTCCCCGAAGTCAAATCCTTTTGCAAACAGTAAAAAAAAGCTGCCGGAGCGATCATCAAAACAGTTGGTTTCGCTATATTCCACTGGATGGTTTTGTGTTTTTAGAAATTATTGCAGATGAGAGAAACTTTTAAAAACAGCAATCCAGCTGCCACTGCTGTCAATGTGGGTAAAAATACACATGGAAACTATTTCTACAGAAAAACAGAAAGGAGCGAGAAAGCTCACATTCCTGTAGTTTTTCTACATTAGCCCTGAGAGATCTGACTTGTTAGAAGAAGATTCAGTGGTGATCGGACAAGATATCAAGGACGAGATCTCAGAGAGTGTTTCCAGCAGGCGAGAAAGGGAGAAGGGTGAGCCTCTTGCCTTGGGCAAGTCCTGATATGCTGTCCTCCAGTTCCCAGGATAAATCCCCCCTCTTCTTCACACTTCCCTCTAAAGTATGTCAGTCCTATCTTCTCCCTTTTGGCCAAACTGTTGAGCAAGGTTGTGTAAGGAAGGGAATCAGTTTAGGGCAAGAGGTCATGATGGACAGACCAAGTATTTGGGACAGAACTGGTGGGACATCAGGGCAGGCAGTACCAAGGAGTCCAGTAAAAAGGCAGTGTCAGAATCAGGGTGCAGGTGAAAGAGAAGAAACACAAACCAAGGATTTCTTGGGGTGGCAACAAAATCAGGATATTTTGTTTACCCCACCAAGATCAAGACAGCTAACCAGTCAGACAGATTTTTGTTGAGTATCCCCAGTAATGGATATTTCACATTACTACCAAGAAAACTTTCATTGTTTAATGACAAACAGGATTCATTTTGTAGTGTCAGAGTTGCTTATGGATGTAGGTGAATGTGTATTAGGATACGTTCTGGATGGACACTTCCTTTTTCCACAATTCTTGGTCCGTAAAATTTGCAAAATAATGTGAGAAATGCTGAGAATGGTTAAGTTGCTGTCATGAAAAGTGTGTGTGTATATGGAGAATGTGTGAACTAAGTTATTAGCTATTCTTATACTGGTGTTTGATGATTTATTCTATCTGTGTCTCACACAACTGGTTCACAAGAAAGCACATTTGTATGTCACATTTTTATGTCGTCCGGGACTGTAACATCTCTTTTATCCCATAATTACTGAGGCATCACAGATCCAAATAAAAGCTGTGCCTCTATGTGAAACCAAATTGTGTGCTAACTATACAAGCAAGAGACTCAAAAGAACTTGTCTAGAAAGCACATCTCCTCTCTGAATCTTACTGTTGCAACCTTTCTCTCTTCATGTGACTCAACAGATGATCTCCCCAACAGACAATCCGAGACTGTTAATTAGTAAAGAAGGTATTTGAGAGATCTGATTGCATCACTGCGAGTAAATAGTTGAGTTATCTGTTGGTCTGATAGACTATATTGGCTATGACTGCCAAAGACATACAATCCTCCTAAACTATCCCAAGATATATGACTTATTCCAAATAATTGTCTTCAATTTCATCTTCATAATTCCATTTGATTACCTACTACTTTAATTATGATGATTTGATGATGGGAACCTATTGATTTACAGGTTCCGTTCTGGGGCCTTAATTTTATCCCTGTATCATTCCATTCTTAGTTTAATTAAGCTGTAATATATTAGTTAGCTTGAGTGTGTATTTGCTTGCGCACACTTTCGAATGAATCTGTAAAAGGTAAATACAAATGGATTATTCTATCAAATTACAACTAGCCTGAGTGATCAGCAACCCTGAGTAAGAAATCTGCAAACCACTTAGTCCACTTTCAAATCAATACCCACAACCCTCACAAAACTTAAGATTTAACTCCAACAAACTCCCTGCCCCTTAAGTCATGAGCTCGTAAATAAATAATTTAAAATAACTATTCTGTAGTTAGAAAACTTGCTTCATATTGGTTAGTTTCAGAGTTAAGGACCTCAGAATGTACAGTCAATGGAGTTTCATGTTTGTTTTATGCTAGTTTCCATTTTCCTCTATTCTACACTCTGAAACACTGCATGTTAAGTCTATGTAGAGGGTTTCAGACTTCACCAAATTAATCCACATCAGCCTTAAGAGTACTGCAGTGTGTTCTGACCTACCACATCCTGATTGCTTGAGTGTGACCTCAGCAAATCCCACTGATCATGATATATATATATACATTCAGAGGAACAGCACTTCAGGACACATTGATCTATACAGCAGATGGACTATCAAAACAATCTGCAGTTTCCCAGTTCTTCTCAGTGCCCTTCATGATGGCTTGCTGGCTGAATGTTCATCATCTCCCTTGTCCAGATATTTTAAAAAATCTCTACAGCAAAAAAAGTAGAATTTAAGTTCTCCACGTCCTCTGAATTCCCAGCACTTTTCTCTCTGTGGTCCAAAAATGTAGTCCTCTTTGGATATGGCTCATATTATTTCATTGTTCCAAGGCCTTTTTTTCACCAGTTTGATTCTCCCAATTAAAATAATACAGCAATGGATATTGTGGTCCACAGCAGAGACAGTTACGCTTTTAGAAGAGGTTAAAATGACTGTGACTTCACTGAGGAAAGAAAGATGAGGGGAAATGTAAAAGAGGTTTATGAAATTGTAAAGGCAATGGATGAACTGAATGCAGAACTGCTGTTCACCTAACCCCACAACACAAGGACTGTACAAGAATGTTTTAAAGTACATAAAAGGCAGTAATTCTGCAGATGAGAATACCCGACTAGATGGACCACTGGTGTGACACAGTAGTGTACTTCTTACGTTGTTATATTCTCAATGCAAGGCCACGACCTTGTCCACGAAATCTGTTGCAGACAGAAAATAAACAACAGATGAACAAGAGCAGCATCTGTGATGTGAAACAAAGTATATCACAGAAGCGACAATAAGAAAAATCAGAACCTTATGAGAAAGGCTGCTTGTGACTAAATTTAAGCTCATGACGAAAGACCCGCTTATGACTAATCATTGCATTCAAACAAAATAAAATAATTTTCCTTTATGATAAACAGCCTAATGAAATGAATCTGAGTCTGAAATATTTTTCAGAAACCCAAGTAATGAGATTAAAATCCTTTTTTTACCGAAAAGATAACTAAGAGAAAAGATACATGTGTTCATAAGCAAGCAACTATAGTCTACTGGAATCTTCTCCACTTTAAAAAAAGAGACTGTTAAGAACTGCATCTTACAGAAGAAACACAATGAAGTCCTGGTAACAAATTTATCTTGAGAATATCGGAACATTTTTAGACTTTATTGGCTGCAGAAGATGTGCACCATTTTACCCTCTGCAATTTAGATCTACAATTTAGAACATTTGGTAAATCAATCCCTGAAAAATGAAACCAAATCAAAGACCAAGCGTGAAAATAAACACAACTAGGAAAGTGTATGAGAAAGCATCTCTTCTTCCTCTTCCTGATTAAATCAACCTGGTGACTGACTTATGTGAGATTTACATGATCTTTGCTTGCCCCTTTTGGATCCAACAACCTCTTCTCCAGGCCTGTTTTTCAAACAGGCTATCTCCTGAACTTCCACTCCTCAATTTCTACTGCTTTTACAACATTTTTGTCCCTTTATAATTGCATTTGCACCACTCTGCATGGAAAGTCACAGGCTAAACTCATACCTGCTAGCTCCAAGAGGGAATTTAAGTCAGTATCTCTTAGAAGAGAGTTGAAAGAGCGTGTGTCAGTAGGCCAGTATCTCACCCCAGAGACTGTTTAAAAATAGCCAAAGCACACGATCTGGAGAGGATAAAGGAAACCTTTAAGATGAAATAAACATTGCATCTAAAATATTCACGCTGAGACCTTAGAGTACAGGATGTGCATATGTTACCCAGAAAACCAAATCTGGCTTCATCGGTTTCAGAGCAGAAATATCATAAGAGCAATTCCTTAATATCTACTTTATACAGCAGCCATGCTGTATCCTGTATTACAGGCAAAGACACAGTCACATTTGCTTTCCAGCGTGCTTTAAAGAAGCAAACACACCTGTCAGGTGAACACAAGAATCTCCAGCGCTGAGTCAGATGGACAGCACAGCACACTGCTGCACAATCACTGACAAATACACACCCACCACAGGACCCAGCACTCTCTTTCTAAGGCAGAGCTGTTTTGGTCTGCTATTTTCTGCTGTCTGTGGAGACTGCCGTGATGAGATTGACTGTATGAAGAGCTGCCTTGAGAGGTTAAATGAACCTAACGAGCTGTGGAAAAATGTGCTTGAGAGGAGGTCCTTGAGTTTTGGCTTTCCTACTTCAGGAACTAAAAGAATGTGCTGAGACAAGATACAGGACAATGAAACATTGCAAACAGTGTCCAAAAAAAAAGAAATTTAAGAATCAATTATTGGAATAATTTTAAAACACTGAACTATATTCCAGAACTTTCTAAGAATTCTGAAGAAACTAGTAACATGTAAGTCTTACCTAAAAGCTCAGAATGAAGTACAAGCCAATAACAGAAGTTGATAGGTTTAATGTGTTTTCATACACATCCATTTTTTAACGATGCATTTAAAGATTAGCCCTGAAAAACTATCCAAACACAGACCTTGCTCCCAACTGGAATCCTTTGTAACTCAGAGGGTCTGCAGGGAAGACTTTATGGTTTTTCCAAAAATAAATTGCTTTGCAGAACAGGAACCTTCTGCAGAGTTAGAAAACACATGCACATGATGCGTTCAATTGCTACAAGAACCTTCATTTTTCACTTCCTCACAACCATTTTGCTTTGCGTTTTTTCACAGATAGGTTCCATGGAAAAGAGCACAAGCAGACCTTGAAGACCCTGAGCAGGCCAGTAGGGAGCTTACACATTCTCTCTTCCTTAGCACTAGAGAAACTGAATTTTTTTAAACTGCCACAGTCCATAGGTCAATGACCAGAATTAGGACCTTGAGAATGTCTAAGCATAATGAAAAATACTAACTTCTAAAAAGACAGCAAGGGTAGTATTTGAAAGCTCTAAGAATGTAATTTGTGGCCTTGCTTTGATTTGCTTTTCAATTTTTAAAAACAGAGGCTACTTAGATGTAGCGATAAAATTAAAAGGCGCCACAGAGTTCTTATCAGACTTGTCCCATATGAAGACAAGGAACAACCACCCAATCTTCTGTATTTCAGAAGCAAAGTTCTAGCTAATCAAATATCACCTTTTCTCTAGTTTCAACCCTTCTGCGCATGTGTCATTGACTCGAACAGGCAAGTTTGACTCCTGTGAAGGTGCCTGCTAACTTGATGCACAGCAAGCTACCAAAGAAATAATGAGTATTCTTTACAGGATAAGGACAGGAAACTTGTCTCTCACTCATGAAACATATAAGATTGTGGCCTCAACTTTCAAGGCTACTGCAGTTAATTACAGCTTTCACCAAGGGATCAATACTAGATTAACAGTATGGTTAAAGAGAATTATGATACATAAATTACTTTTAGTGCTTCTTACTCTGTCAAAGTCTTCTGGACAAAAATTTCTTACCTACTGACTCATCAGATATGTTTCACACTCAATATGTGACATAAACATCCGTTTATATCGTTTTTTCATCAGTTATAATATGATCTTCATTGAATATAGACTGCGACTTGCTGCCAGAGTCAGTCCAATAACCACTGAAACAAAACTTATTAGCACTATACTACGGAAAATATGAGTAGCTTTAAAGTACAAAATGAACATTGCAAACTGCAAAACTCAAAAGTAAATCCTAAAAAAACGGGGAAGTTAACTGTGGAAAATGTGTACTCTAGACCCTACTTTGTTTTACTCTGCGTATTTTTCAGAGGAATCGTTACAGACTTCAGTCTATGAAGGCTGCATCCAGAAGCGGAACAATTTTTCTCCTGCCGGGGCAGATTTGCAGGGAGGAGGCTCATTTCTGCCTTGCTGGTCTGGCAGGCAGCAGAGCTCTATTCCTCTGATCAAGAGATCACTTTCATAACCACTTTTCTGAGGTCACAAATGAGTCTGCTGCAGTCACGCAACCCCTCGCCTACCAGAGCTTAGTGTAACAATACAGGTTCACGGAAACCTTTTAAAGAGGCAGTCCATCCTTTCGACCCACACGGATTTAAGGCTCGTGCATGTTATCGCCCAGGCTTCCCCCACACGTGTCGTGGGACTATTTGATTTTAATTGGAGCAGGGAAGAAATGTATAGCTTGGAGTTTTATTTGGATGGAGTCACGTTGCCTGAGCAGAATTAAACAAAAAATATGATAAATAGGTCTACAATTCTTTTAAATTATACTGGCACCTTTTTCAAATATTTATTCAGCCCGTTCCTTTCTTATTATTTTAAAGGTCGATGTCTGCCAACCATGAGCTACTGTGAATTATGCTAATTAAGATATTTAAAATCCATGGTAAAGAGTCAAACAAACATTAGATCCAATAAGAAACAGAAAAGATTACCCTGAATTAAACACTGCCTTGTTGCAGTGTTAGAAACAGCAACGATGCAGATACGGACGATCAGGAAACGGACTTAAAATCAAAAATTTATTCTGAACAAAATACTGTGAAAATACAAGTACTAGTTAGAGTTTGTTTCTAGGACAGAAAAACTTGTTTTATATTTTAGTTGTCAGTATCCCACAAATGACCAACATACTAATCTGCTATATGAATGTGCCTTGTAGGTAGTAGCTGGAATGGTCTTTGGGTGATGAGGGGCAGGTAGGAATTTAAAGAAAATGTTAAAAATGTTTTCCCTCTTATGGTAAACCAACTCTACCAAATGAATGGGGGGTTTGGCCTATTCTCACAAGCAGTTAGCACTATGAATACAACCGTTGTTGTTCCATCGAGAATTATTTGCACTAATTACCTGAAATAAAGTTTTCAAAAGCTGTTAAATTACTTTGGAGCCTACAATTAAAAAAATTAAGTTGGATGTATTGCTCATTGACATTTTATGAGCATTAGTGAAGAGACACATTTCATTTAAAAGGCAGCACAAACAGGCTTGCCCAAACCAGCTTTATAATCCAGCTTAAGTAAGTAACAATAGCAATGAGGGCACAGCATTAAACCCATTGAGGATTTACAGTGTGGGCCAAGATGACTGTTCACAAGATGACTGTCCCACAAGTTTGTTGCTATTATTAGCCACACTAGCCAGGTAAAGATTTGTTAAGGTGTGCCCACACGTGCTACAAACAGCTTCAGGGACTCTGGAGATGCACCTACAGGTTGTGAAGTGCCTTTAGCTTCATCCAAAGAGATATTCAGGCTTGACCTTGATGGGTATCTTCACCCAAGGAAAGCAGTGGGAGAGGCCCGCTCCCATCTGCACTGCAGTTTCCCCTTTACACAAAAGGTGCCTTCCAGGTCTAGCTTCGTTATTAAACTAACGATGCCCCAAAATCAGCCTCCTCTCTGCTTCAGGTCTCGCCTATATTTATGGAGGGCAATTAGGCTGGAAATTGGGTGGGGGATTGTGAGGTGACTTCTGGTGGACCTCGCGGTCAGAGGCTGGCACACTCACACTGTGGGTAGGAAGCCAGGGCAGTGAGGCAGGCCGAGCACCAGCACGGTTCCTTAGCTCGAAGAAAGTGCTGGTAGAGCTGATGAGACAGAGACGCTGATCGAATAAAGGGAGGGTGATGACAGCCTCCAGAGTGTCCTCAAGGGTAATGGTACCGATGTAGATAAGGCTGCAGGCATTTTTGAAGACAGGCCATAATTTCAGAGATTTCTGACACTTCCGAAGATGTTTCTCTGAGTCTTACATTACTGATTTGTGCCCATTATTCCCACTACAACTTCCCATGGAAATGAAAAGTATAGAAGGTCAACTCCTGCCTAAAGAAAGAGATATGTCTTTGTCCCTCTTTGTGAAATTCAGCTAAACCACAAGAAGTTAATCTAAAGTGAAAGAGCACTGGATACTAATGGAATCTAATTAACATGGCAATTTTTCCTTTCTAGTAATGGAAAGATACATGAGAATACTGTTGTGCTACTTTACCTTTATAAACAAATTATACTGTTCTTCTGGATGCAGATGGTTAAAAAAACCATTGGTAACAGCAGGAATGAGTTTACATATGGATATTTCAGGGCAAACAGCTGCTAGAATACTTGCTTCTCAGCTCTGTTCTGCACAGCAGTCTGACCACAGAGCTGGTATCTAAAAATCTTGCCTTATTGAGAGTCCTTTTTATGTTCCTTATTATATAAAAATAAAATATTTGCAATCTTTTTTCAAGAATATGATCTCTCCTACTCAAAGACAGCGTGGTCAATTGCTCCATTTTCTAAGGAGATGCAAGAAGGCATCTAATACACGTGCCTAATTGTCACTGGATCTGCAATCCTAGGGAAAGAACTGGTCATTAATTTAGTATAGCAAAATCAGGATAAACAACAACCTCTGATATGCCAATTTCCAAATAATTACTGCAGGCTCTCCTCATTTCCTCCACAGCTCTAAAAACTTGCACCTGACAGTCAAAGATCTGTATACCACATACATGTATACGAGAGAACATGCAGACAGTATTTGGATTAGTTGCAAATCTGCCTTTATATTATTTTTTTTATTCCTTTGTGAAGTTTACTTAATTTGTAAATTATCCAGAGAAATGTAATCCAGCTCACTTACTTACACTCCAACTAATAATCCAGAATCAAATCATTTCAGATTAGTGTAATATAAATCATTATTTAGTAAATAAATTGACTTTAAATAGCTACTAAAAGGTATTCTTTCATGAGAAATAAGTTTAAGTACTGTGAGAAATTACACAGTAATTACAATCAAGCTTTAGGTATTTCTGAGTAACTCAGTTACAAATACTATAGTAAGCATGCTCAAAAAAAAATGTACTCTCACCATCTTCTGCTGCCCCAACATACTGTACAGATCTGATGCTCAGCTACCTTTCTACCATGGCCCAGTGCTTTCCAGAGAGTTTTTATCTTGAAAAAAAGTGTTCTGTTACTGCAATGTAAATGAAGTTCTAGCTTGGCCAGGACTGCCAAAGGATACCCGGCACTATTTAAGTAGAAGGCAGATTAAAGAGGACAGCAAATAGTACAGCTGCAGAAAATAGTTTAAAGTTGTTGTGACTGAGCCTTCTGCACATGGTGGCCCATACAATCTGCCTTAGCATGGCATAGCCTTTGCCTGACGTGCAGGACACAAAAAGGAGCTGGAGTGCCTAACCAGCCAAGGCGACACAGCCGGGAGTCGATGGAGTCAAGGCAGGACGGGGCAGGCTGGGAACAGGGCAGCTGGAACATTCTTATGTCTGATGTATTTTCCATTGCCCAGATGTTCCCCAGTTGACATGAGCTGTGAGACACTGGATGCGCCAGTCCCGGAGGGTGTTCTGACCCCTGGGAAGCACTAAAGAGGCCCAGGCCTGCCCAGCATAGAGGAGGCACAAAGGTATTTTGAAGCTTTGATCGTCTCTCCTCCCACTCAGTCCCCGTGCCAAGTTCAGCTGTGGTGCGGGAACTCGGCTGTGGCGCAAGATTCATTTTGCACATTAACCCAATGAGCTAAAATACATCTGAGACCAACATGTAGTTAATTGCTGTGAGAACAAAACTTTGAATTTCCTGACCTATTCAAAGTTTGAATTTCCCATTAACTCTACATTCCCATACTACCAGATGGTATACAGTGTGTAGTTCCATAACTCCCTGCATTGGAGCGTATGCAAAGAGTACGAGACGCACTGAACTGCACATCCCTGAAAACCTGTTCTTTATACGCAGAACGGTAGATTTCCAAATAAATCAATTAACATGCCTCCCACCCCGGTTCCATGCAGATAATCCTGGCTGAAACTCTTATGCCAAAGCTATCCCTGCCATGGAGAGCTGGAAAAGCACTGGTTAGCAAATCTGACTCATCAGCTGACTAGCCCACAGCATTGGCCACAAAGGATCGAGAATGCCGGTGGTGGCATGAAGCGTGTGGGTGGGAGCAAGAAATAAGCAATCATCTGGCAGCCTAATGTAGTAGGGAGGGTTGACAACAATTCAGTATTTATCCCCCCCTCCCGCCCTAAGGCTTCATCCCTCTGCTGCAGTGATTCTCATCATCTTGACGCTGTGGTAGGGCTCTGTGTAGGGAAGGGAATGAAAGGTACAGCCCCTCCCTGTGGCCCATGTAATGAAAGCATCAGCGGGCTATCTGAGCTCACCACACCCAGACCACATAGGGCAGAAGGCCCTCATGGAGGAGAGTGCAAAAGAGGTTTCCCTGGTCCCTTCACCCAACAAGAGATGAGAACAATGTCTTACTAGCAAAAAAAAAAAAAAAAAAAA